>JBBPCY010000018.1:12616668-12628991 GCA_037974405.1 Brachyalestes nurse
TCACTGGAAAGCCCAGGATGTCCTCTACAGAATACTATAGGGCTTGATGGGGTAACTCCAAATACTTAAGGAAAATATAGGTGTCCATTATAACACAAAATGTCCATTATAAAGTACATAAATGAATGGGCCAGATCTCAGGAGGATATTTATATTTCGATATTATTTATATAATAGAATTAAGTGGGCTCTTATAGTCACACGTGAATACACCACAACACAGGGGTTCGAATCTGGGTCCTGGCCTTGTGTGTGTGGAGTTGACATGTTCTCCTCATGGTGCTGTGGGTTTCCTCCGGGGTCTCCAGTTTCTCCCACAGTCCAAAGACTGGTGAACTGGGGATTCTAAAGTGACTGTAGGTGTGAGTGTGTGTGTGCGCCTTGCTGTGGGCTGGCGTCCCTGCCTCACGATTTTCAGTTCTGTAGATGCTTATCTCCTGTAACTACGAGTATAAAATATATTAAGCAAATAACAAATAAATTGTGTTCTCAAGTGGAAACCAGAATTTAAGTATTATATCAAGTGGAGAATGTATCTGCTGTACCAGAACAGACCAGTATTTAATCTTTCCAAAACGGATTCAAACAGACAAACAGACAAACATGACAATATCAGCAGGATAACCAGACAAACTTACACTCAGGACATAACAAGACACAACAAGACTGAGCAGATAGATGTAAAGATGAGAGCAAGCATAAAGAGCAAGCATTACATATGGGTTTTAAACATCTTCTCAGACTTGTGGACCCACTGCATAAACATAGTCATATATTTGATGACAGTACATTTTTAAGTTAGACTTAGAGCTTGACTCTTTCTACAGAAGAAGCTTCTGTCGTTATACATTAATTGGAGAGAAAGAGTTGGACAATCATTGATGTCTAACACTTGTATTTAGTGAGTGAAGAGATAAGATGAATTAATTGCATGGTTGTGTTTTACGGATGTATTTATTCATCATTATGTATTTATTAATTTGAAACTTATGCATAGTGCTCATGCATTTTGAGTAGTAACATATTTACAAGTTTTATTTGTTTGTACAGTACAGTATATTTGATTGTATATTCAAATGCTTCATCCTCATTTGCCTTAGAACTCTGCACAGTGCAGCAGAAACACACCACTGTGTGCAATTCTCAAGCAAAGTAGCCCCAAAGAAACACGTTAATTGTAAGTAGAATGATGGCATTAATATTGCACACGTTCTTCCAGATGTGGTCCTCCTCAATGCTGGTCAGCTTCTTCTCCAGAGCCTGCTGTTCCTCTGTGCTTAGCTTTGGTTGTGGCGTTTCAGAAAGCCCACACAGCCACATTCCCACCCGTCTCCAGCACGCAGGCCGCTCCCGCTCCAGATCTGAGTCAGAGCCAGCAGGGCTGGAGTTTTCTGCTGCAGTTGAAGTTGCCCATGGGTCCTCCAGATCTACACGCTGCTCCTTGCTGTGTCTCGTCCACCAAGTTAGACGAACAAGCTGTTGAGAAATTCAGCTTCGTCACTTTGAATAAATTAATCTGTCATTTGCAATTAAATGTCATTGATGGCTGTTACTGTAAAACGAGTTGTATTTATGCACCACATGAAATCACAATAGAAGTCCAATCACACACAAAAGTTTAAAATATGAAAATCATGTTAAAATATGAAAATCATGTTGTATATAAGTGTGTTCTTTGTTTTATCACTTCAACAACAAGTAATATTTGACCAGGGGTGTTTAAACTTTACCATAACATTGTAGGCAAAGAACAATAGAGAGATGTGTGTGCGTATATGTATGTGTATGTGTATGTGTGTGTGTGTGTGCGTGTGTTGAGGTACAAGACAAACATAATCTAAATTCTACAGGACCAATATGTTCCCAATAACAAAAAGTCCTTAAGGTGTCTGAATGTGTGAGAGAGAGAGAGAAAAAGAGAGGGAGAGAGAGAAATCTTTACATGTTGGTCTGGAATAGGGGCGGTGCAGAGGCTCACTGCAGTGATGACCAGACCCGTCAGTGCGAGCAGAATAAGAGCAAAGTAGAGGTAGTGCACATCCTTCAGCAGAGCAGGCCGCAGGTCCTCCTGCCCACAGGAAGGGGTGCCATAGGCAAACTCCATCACCATCCTTATCACCCCTATAACCAGACCCACCATCAGACCCCAGAACGCCCCCTGCAGAGTTAAACACACAACCCAAGTTAGAGAACGCAGGTCACAATGTCGTACATTCTGATTAAGTTAATAAACCTTGATGATAAGATGGTGTCATTGGACCAGTAATCAGCACTGAAGGATAACACACTTGTTCATTCACTCGACTCCAGAAGATGGCTGTGAGAAAGACTGCAGTGATAGGAGGGGCCAGGTAGCTGGTTATGGCCTGGATGTAGTCAAACAGCTGTCCGCTATTGGCTGACTGGATGATTGGAATCCATAAGATGCTCAAGACCACAAGCAATAAAATGAACACTCTGTAGATGTAAAGAACAGAGACTGTAGGAATAATAACAGGAGCTGAAAGGTTTGCATACACTATTAGTCAACAGATTTTTACTCTGGTTCAGAAAGTCATTGAATGAACAACTAGAAAATATGTCAAATAAAAGTTATAAAGTTTTCTTTATAACTGTCCTTTATATGCATTAGTAAACTGCGTCATCCCACTGACCGCCACTTAACAGCTTGTTAAATATCTAACAGGTGTCTGATGATCCACATTATAATTATATTAGGTGGATTTTTACAGGTCAGTAGTGACAAACAAAAATATGAGATTTTCTGGCTAATAAAAGCACTCAAATGGTAAACATACTGTAAATGTATTTGTCAGGAAAGTATTGCCAGGTACTAAAAGTATTTATTTTCAGTAAGGGAGTAACTGTAGAAAACCACACGGCGTCCAAGGCAGTCCTCATACAAGGATTTCTTTTACGAGAAGTTCTGCACATTTTGTAAACAAATCCAATCTGACAGACGACTTACGTGTTGTTTTCACTGAATCAGTGAGCTATAAATCAATATTTGTAGCCATTACATAAACAATATGTACAAATAAATAAGTCATCAGTATGTAGCTGACTATAAAGGGCCCATTTCCTGCATATAGCTGACTGTAAAGGGCTATGCACAAAAACAGGTGTTATTCATTTTTTACATGACCTTTTCCCATCCTCTCTTCTGATTGGGTGCCTTGTATTGTGCTGTGTTCGCAAAGCAGTCAGTCATGAAACAGTCCCTATGTCTTCAGCCTTAAAAGGGTGGAGCTAAGGTGCTTTGACCTGAATAGGCAGTTATGTAAGATGTACTGTTTTTTATGACATCGCAAAAACAATGACCTCAAAATTTACTTTTCATTAATGAACTGTATTGACAGGGTAGAAATGATTCGCAAAGAATTTTTTATGAGCTGGAAGCCCAAATTATATAGAAATAAACAACTAAGTACTTCGTTTAAGTTGTGGGCCCTGAACCTATAATCTATGAAAGTGTAACATTTTGAATGGAATTATGGAAATAAATAAACTTTTCCATGATATTCTAATTTTTTTGGAAAGGGTCTGTATATGGGACATAGCCTCATTAATGATGTTCAGAAATTCCTTAACAAATCCTTGAGTCCTGATGGTGCCAGCAGCAGACATTACAGCCACACGTTGGTGACAACACCACCAATTGTTCCTACCTGCCTACGACCATGAGCTCCCTCTCTGAGGCCTGACGTCTTATGCGCTGCCAGATGTCCATGGTGAAGAGGGTGCTGCTGCTGTTAAATATGGAGGTGAGGGAGGACATAAGAGCCGCCATCATCACTGCAATCATCAGCCCTCTCATACCTGCAGGGAATGCAGAACGTAATAAAGAGACAAAGTAAGGAGCACAACCTTTTCAAATAAGCAATTAGTAGACAGCAGCAATTTAACAGTAATAACATTTAACATTGTGCAAAACTCTACTGTGATAGAATATGGACTTTTCTCATGTGTGCACTAATGGTGTTAAAGATAAAAAAAATTTGACTGATCACCATTATTCAAGGAATTCCAAAATACAAGGAGTTTTATGAAATTTCAAAATCCCAACCTGTGATTAATCTGCATTGTAATTATGTTAGTACATTTTTAATTTTAATACTGTGTGAAATATTATTACAGTCAAAAATGCAAATTTTTAAGAGGAGAATTAACAATTAGTAACAAAAATTGAAGTGGAATGATCAGCCAAATATATTGACAGACATATGCAAAGGTTTGGGCGCCCCTTTCTCATACATCCTCCACAAAAGAGGACACTTCTGTGCTTTTTAAGCACTGTTTATTGCTTCAATTTAACACACTGGGGAAAAGAAAAAAGTCAAATGTGGCAAATTAATTTCCATTAATAAAATGCCATACTTAGGTTTGTCCCCTGCATAAAATGTGAATGCATTTTGTAACTTAAAAACATGTCCTTTGACTGGGGTGCAAACTTTTGCATACAACTTAAAATAAAACACAAGGCAGCCATACCTACTGGCATGAGTTCCACCACCAGTTTGGGGTAGGCAATGTTGGAACAGCCTACAGCAGTTTTACATACTCTTAAGCATTCATCAGGGTCCACACAGCCCACCTCATCTATTTCAGACAAGAACACAGGCAAAAGTGTTTATGATGCATTCGCTCATTACATTTTGGTAAAAGTTTAAAGTTTACTAAAATCTTAAGCTATTAGACGTGCCTGGAAAGAGCGCTCTGCTGATCATGCCTGGCATGACAATAAAGAACATGGGAAGGATCTTCAGGTAGCCTCCCAGTACTGAGCCTCCTTTAGCATGCGACAGGTTTTTGGCCGAGAGGGACCGCTGCACTATCACCTGCAGATGAGTGGCAGCACAACGCAAAGCTAAATTACAGAAATCATTTATTCCAGTTAACTGTAAGTTTATTGTAGTCTAGACTTTGTTTGACCAGCTTGCAAGAGGTTATGGGGGTTCATTAAGATATACACTTGCTGCCCATCTGTAATCCATAAAAATATATTGAAATTGGTTGACTGGTAAAAATCTAAAGTGGACCATAAAACTGAATTATGGACTCACGTTCAAACCTGTAATGCCCCACTAACACTTTACATAGTATTATAGTTAGTATTACATTAGTATCAATCCATAGAAGGATATATTCGCAGCTGTGGAGTGTCACTCCTAAAAAATGGACAGGGTTTCATTGCATGTGTGACCTTTGGGACATCCTTGCCACTGCCCTTCAGAAGAAGGAAACTGCTGTCACCATGGCTATGAATAGACCCTTGCTTTACAGGCTGCGTTTTCATCATGGGCAAGAATTTCAAGTTTTTTAGCTTTACTTTCATCGCATACATTGTGAAAAGGCTTTATAAGATAAATATCTTCCATGCACATTGCCAAAACTAATAGATGATTGGATAGTGAGGTGGAAATAACAGTTGTATGCTGTTGTCTTATCATACTTAGCCTATTGTGCTTACACAGAGAGTTTTCATGAGTGTGGATCGATGCACACTCTATGCTGTAGGGTTTTACAGCCCGATTCCACTCCCCATTAGCTGCTCTGAGCCTTCATTATGCTTAGCCCTCGTGATTGCACAAAAGAAGGCAGAGTGTTGGGGTTGGAATGACACTGGGGGGAGTGTCTACTTTATACCTAAAGGTATGCTCTTGCTCAAAAACCAACAATAAAAACTAAATGCTCATTTATCACTCTTTATGAATGCTTCAAGCCCATTCTTTTTGACTCAAAACAATATTCATAATTCATCAGGAGAAGACAACCAAAACTAGGAGGCTACTAAAAACCACTAAAGGGCCTTAAGCCATGGTCATTGTCTGAAAAAAAAGCCTAAAAGTGTGTACATAGCTTAATATACAAGTTAGTCCAGACTGCCACACTAGTAAGGACTTCATTAGTGGTGCTGTTGTTCTTGCTCTTACCCTCTAGAACCCTATGCTCAATATTCCATCATATTCAATCATTAATCTTAAGACTTACTTAGTAACTACTATGAATTAATTACTATTCAGTGCTCAGAATGGTTTGGTTAAGTGCTATGCAACTACTATACCAGTCAGCAGTTATGTGTGTGTCGAGTTACTTAAGGGCACTCCTTAGCCCATTCTTCAGTAGTCATAGACAGTGAGTGGATTACCTGGTCACTACACCACACCCATGTAGCCAAGACAGTCAGCCCAAAAAGCAGCCCTGGCCAGGGCAGATCTCCGGTCACTGGGTCCCGGAAGATATGGAAGGCATCAGGGCGCGGGAGGTGGCACGAAGTGTTTGGAACTGTGATCGCAGGCACAGCTTTTCCATACTGCTCCAGTAAACCCTCATACCAGCCCACTTTATCAAATGCTGTCAGGGGAGAAAATGCAGTAAAACTAGTTAAAATAAAAAGAGACTTCACTGATTCATAAATTTACTTCCAAGTTATTAAGGTCATTGAGAGTATTATATGATACATTGATTTGAGCGTTTATAAAAGCCAACAATAAAATCTGCTTGTGTAGGTGTGTTAAAAATTGAAGTGTTAAAAAATGACACATTTCTTAATTAATGATCAAAGAGGGGAAGAAATATGCGGCTGCTCCACATTCATAGTTAAACGAGAATCTGGACTGCCAGTAATTTGAAGTACATTTGGCCTAGGAAAATTTAAAAAAAGCATTATCATTTCTTTTTTTTCAAAACCACGTGTCACTTTTGGAATTCCTTCATTAATTACGTTGGCAAAACCTCCATTTGCCAACACAGCAGCAATGTGTCTTCTCTCATACTGCCATAGAGCACCAAGACTCTTCATTATTGCCCTGCTCTAATATCTAGTCACTTCCAGTCAAAGTTTCAGTAGCATCTAGTGACTCCAGGTGTTTACAAAAGTGGTAAGATCAAGGGAAAGTCTTTCATTTGGCACTTATATGTACTTTGTTGGCATAGAGGTAAGATGTAACATGCTTTGTACCATTTTCAGCAAATCACCAAACTTAATCCTTGGAGAATTGTTTGCTTCTCTAGTCTTTCTCTCCATATGAATTCTTGTCCATGCAGGTTTGCAACAGCTCAATTACAGGGGACTTGGGCATTTGCAGACATATATAGTCGGTGCCCAATGTGTTAAAGTCAACACACCTTTGTCTCGTTTTTGTATTCTCTAATCTTCCCCATGTTGATGAATGAGAGAATTTTGACTTCTGTGACACATCTGTTTTTGTTTAGCTCAATATTACTCAACAAAAGGTTCATTTTTTATATCTTCAGTGTAACATTGTGCTATTTAACCATAAGGACATATTAATGTTGTTGCCCATTTTACCAAGGATACCTATAACTATAGAGCTCAAGTTACTAAAATGAATGTGAATCATATATACTCCAAGGGCCGGATGGGGCCCCAAACCTCAATTCCATACTTACTTATGTATAACTTACATGCTAGTTTCATGGTAGCAACTCTGTAATACATTGTGAATATTAAACTGGTTAACTGTAAATCCTGAATAATAAGGCTCAAGATGAATAAACGTTTAATAAAAGTAGAGTTCAAAAGTTTACCTATGAACATGAGAACAAATGCTCCAACGACCATAATGACAGTCTGTAGCGCATCAGTGTAGATGACAGCTGTCAGCCCACCTGCAATTAAACATCAGTACTTCATGGATCATCTGCAGCAAAAAGCATGGGCAGCTTAAAATAAAATGTGTTTTGCCAGTTACCTGCTATAGTATAGAGCGCTGTGACTGCGAGGAGCACTACAGTGGAGACATATAGGTCCCATCCCAGTGACACCTGAATGAATAAAGCTCCAGAGAAAATGTCAGTCTGGAAAGAGCAAAGTTTAAAGGGATTTAGACCTGCAGTACATTTCAGAGTTCATATACAGTATGTCATCGCTTAACCATAAACCCTTGAAATGCTCTGGATTTTGACATCCTATGGCTTATTATTCAGTAAGTACATGAATAACTGACTTCGGAAGGCCTCTCCTCAAAGAACCACATGGGACAAGATGAAAAACTTAACCATTACTACATTTGTTGTGAACATGTCTACCGGCTTCTAGTCTCTAGAGTTAAAACAACGTGAGTCCATATCCCACACTGGTGGGATAGGCTTTGGTGTGGGCAAGTGTAGACGGGCTGTTTGCAGAAAGAAGCCAACAGTTAACATCAAGGCTAGGGAGGTGAAGAGCACATCTATATTTATTTTCCTCTTTCGGTGGCTGTGCTACATGTAGGCTTTTTATTGCCTTGGGGGTTCCTAATGTTTGCATGACATTTTTGCACAATGTATGCTAGATACAGTAGTGATGGACGAAAATACAAAATCATGAATTCTGTCAAACCATTGAGGCTAAGGGATGTAATACTGCTCTACAGCATATTACATAATATGACACATGACATCATGAATGCCAGTTTTAGGCCAGAATGGCCCTTTAAGTTGCAGGAGAGACGAATGGAGGTCTAGACCAAATAGTGTGCCCATTTAAAGTATTAATAGATTCTTCAGTCTTACTGATATCTTAGTGAAGATGTAGAGAATGAGAGACAGCACACTCATGTAGATTCGAATGCGCTGGCCCCCAAACCTCTTCCTCAGGTATTCAGGCATGGTGACCACTCCAGCAGAAATGTACACAGGCACAAATATCCAGCCTAAGGCGATGAGGACCCATGCTGCCTGCCATACACAGTACAAAATCCTCATCAGACTGGTTACAAATGCTGTAATGAGACAATGCAGTTTTAATATGTATTAGGGGTTCTTAGACACTGTACAGCTGGGGATCCCTTCCAGTATAAAATAAAACCCCATGGACACCACATGTTTTATGTTAGACACATTAGCCAAATAACTATCTGCTTAAACAACTTTCTGCAATGGTTTTCTAGTCAGAATAAGCAGTTGGCTTATCTCTTATTCTTTTTTGAGCATATACTGAATACTGTCAGTACTTAAAGTCTGCTGTCCTACTGTTTTGTTACGAAGACAGAATAATTAGTCCTGTTTAGTTGGTTTTAGTGCAGCACTGTATGTAAGAAAGATTAATAACACGAGTTTATCTGATCATTTTTATTTTTTTTAAATACCACACTACTGTTATTATTTTCACTTTCCCACTAATGTAACTACTGCATGTAGTAATGGACTTCTCGGTGTACAGTACATTTTTTCCTCCAAGTACTATATTTTAGATATGCATGAGAAATTTACTCTAGGAAAATGAAACGTTGTTATACATATTGTATATAAATCTATTAGAAATAAAATCTAAAATCTATGTTTTATATATTCCTAATCAAACGATTACTTAAACTGAGGGAGTGAACAGGTATCCTTACTTTGGATATAATGTGGCAGTCCCTATCTTCATCACATCCTTTCAAAAATGCCATATTAAATCAGGGACGCCATGACTATACGTCACAGACCCCACTTTAAGAACCATGGTACTAGGCCATGAGTGATGTGGAGCATTTGCATCAACTTACATTCCACTCAAATCCCCCAACAGCGATTCCCCCTGCTGCCCCAGTCCCTGCTAATCCAATGAACAGGCCACTGCCCACATTACTGGACATTAAAGAAGCACCAATCTGCCAGGGAATAACAGAAAGAAAAGGAATGCATGCTTATCTTCTGGTGTCTTTCAATGAAAAAGTCTAAAGTAAGCATGAACCGCTTGCAGGCATTACTCATGATGGAATAACATCTAACAAAATGTGATCATGAGATGGAGCATAAGTGCAGAGAAATACAAGGAAATTGTGATCTTTCTAGTTATATCTTTTTCCTGATGAATCATTTCTGAAAATAGAGAATGAAAACAGAATTACTTCCTCGTGCACAGATGCATTTACAATAAGCAATAAATATTAGTGCATGTGCATAGTATTGCTTTGCTGCCCTTTATCGGTAAATGCTATTCCTCCGCACTTCTGCTTAGAAGCAAACTGCATTTTGTTGGCTCTGTCTACTCTTCACACAGACAATAAATTACAATCTAATGTAAAAGACAGCTGTGAACGTGCACAATAAAGAACAGCGCAAAAGAACCCCAGAAACTCACAGGCCACCATGTCATGGATCTGCCTGCTAAGAAATATCCTCCAACTGTCCCACGGTTGGCCCTGATGGATGACTTTTGAAGGGGGAAAAAGGAATAAAAGAGTAAGATAAAAAAAATTACATATGAACCTGAGTAATTATCTAGTTCATAAATAGACAAGTGTGAGTGGAAGAGGTAACATTCATACATCTTCATTCATTATTACACCAGCCAAGATGAAATTTCACCTACCCAGATGCCCACTGCCAGCACAAACACAAAGTAGACCACAATCACTACAAAATCAGGAATCTCCAAGTTAAACTTCCCATTCTGTACAGGCTCCGCCGTGCCTGTTACGAGCTCAGGTGCAGCCGTCATTTTAAAAGTGCTACTATAGAAAAGAGTGTGAACTTTGAGGCTGGTGTAGATTGGGTCAATGATTAAGCAAGTCGTTATCAAAAAATGTTGAAAACTCACCTTATTGGTTATACATAAACCGGAAACACCCCTGACATTAGGATGTACTGTTCAGAGACCAGTGTGCAGACAGTTACCACCCTATTTACCATCAAAAGTGCGCTGACAGCATTATTGTTTTTTTTCAGTAAAAAAATAACTATTTAGGCTGAGTAAATTCAGTAAAAAAAATAATAAATAGAGGCCCGCAAACAGTGTAGATTTCAAAAACCTTTTAATGACACGATGATAAACAAGAAGCACAGCAGTATGAATCTGCTGTACATGTGAAACTGTACAAACATACTGAATGACATGAGGCATCAACTCTCAGAATTTTGGCCCGTTCACGTTTTCTTCCAGAACTTGCTGTAGTCATCCACTTTGAAGTGATCCTCAAAGTCTTCCTGCTTCTCTTTGACCACCGTTTTAGGACCCCTCTTTCGCATCCTGGCCTTCCTCTCCTCCTCTGAGAGAGTGGTATAATCCACAGGCATCTGGGGAGAAGAATGACGGGAAATAAACCAAAACAAAACAAAACAAAAAAAAAAACCATGGTCTGTAGGTCACAATCAGAACAATGACTTCCATCTCCAAAACATTAATATATGTATAAAATAAATAAATGTATAAATATTTCTTAGGAAACAATATACTAACCATTACTATTCTTTTAGGCTCCTTGTATCTGATGTTGATGGTGGACCCGTCTGGACGCACCAGCAAGACTGGATAGAGCCGCTCATATCTCTGTCTGCCACAGCGCACTACTGCGGTTCTGTTGGAGTTCGACTGAGTATGTGTGGTGTGAAATGAAGATGCAGCAACTGAACATCTCTGAAAGACCACTTCCCGAAGACACCTAAAACAGAAGAAAGACACAATTAAAGACCTGTATCCACAGCAGTGAGGAGGACAAAAGTAAAAATGTGACTCTTAAGAAGCTACTGGATATCCAAAGCCTGCTCTTCATTTTTAACTTAAAACAACTGCCATACTTTTTTTTTTTTTTTACTGATTTATACCTTTGACAGCAAAACAGCAGATACACATATTACATAGCATGTTATGATTCTTGAGTTGTAAGGTGTGCCAATGCAGAAGGCACTGAGGACCAAAATTTAACAGCGAGGGTCATTTCTGGCTATAACTGATATAAGCAGTCACTTATAGCCCTCAAACATGGTTTAATAAATATTTTCCTTTTAAACGGACATTTTATGTTTAGATGTATTTCTGCCAATATTAAGAAACTGGCAGAAAATATCAAACATTTCATAAGAAGATTGTGTATATCAATGTAAAAAGTCTGTTTATAGTAATGTTTCACTGCATGCACCTCTGAATTTACTATATTTTCCATCAGAATTAAGGAAGTATTGATTTGTTGACATTCGTCCATACTAACTAAATATTTTAACATTTAGGGTCCCCCAATACTCAGAGGTGACCCTAAGCAAAGTTAAAGAAAAACACATTTCACTAAAAATTACTCTTTGGGGCAAATGTCCTAATTCACACTTACATGACCAATTTTCTCTCTCTCTTTTTCTTTAAGACAAACATAGAAAACAAACCCTGTCCTGATTTACTGTCCTGTTGCATAGGCTGAAAAACACCTTGGCAATGTCTCAAGGCCAAGCAAACAACCAAGGCTGCACTTCTCAGTCACAATAGCTACTGAAGCACAAACTGCTAAAGCATTGCTGCTGATGATAAAAAGGTGTCAAAACAAACATTGAATCACTGTTTGCTGTCACAGACCGGTCAGAGTGCCCATGCTGATGCTGTACAGGCGACCTACACAATATTA
>JBBPCY010000018.1:12647888-12734526 GCA_037974405.1 Brachyalestes nurse
AGAGAGAGAGAGAGAGAGACAAAGAGAGACAGAGAGAGAGAGAGAGAGAGAGAGAGAGAGAGAGAGAGAGAGAGAGAGGGAGAGAGAGAGATACAGAGATACAGAGAGAGGCAGAGAGAGAGAGATACAGAGATACAGAGAGAGGCAGAGAGAAAGAGAGAGAGAGAGATACAGAGAGAGGCAGAGAGAGAGAGAGAGAGAGAGAGAGAGATACAGAGGGAGAGAGAGAGAGAGAGAGGGAGAGGGAGAGAGAGAGAGATACAGAGATACAGAGAGAGGCAGAGAGAGAGATACAGAGATACAGAGAGAGGCAGAGAGAAAGAGAGAGAGATACAGAGAGAGGCAGAGAGAGAGAGAGATACTGAGAGAGGCAGAGAGAAAGAGAGAGAGAGATACAGAGGGAGAGAGAGAGAGAGATACAGAGATACAGAGAGAGGCAGAGAGAGGCAGAGACTTTAACACAGTACTTTAACACATTGCATTAAACAAAAAAATGTATTAAATGTAAAGCAGTGAAAAAAAAATGCTAATTTCAAAAGAAGGTGGAGTGTCCCCAAACTTTTGGGCAGAGTGAATAATCATAAATAAACACACACTCAACTGTTCCCCCTTTGCCCTCATTGCTCCCCTCCTCTTCTTGGCAGACCCTGATTCCCCTTTTGGCTTTGGCTCTGTTAAGGGCTGATTCTACCCAGCCGACGGTGAGACAAAGGCACAAGCAGCATGCAGTTCAGGTTCAATGAGTTTGTTTGTCTTGGCAGTGTCAGAGCTTAAAGTGGGAGGAGAGGCTTGTGTTTAGGTGAAGAAAGGAGATTTAGGGTGAATAGATAAGTGCTGTTTCATCAATAAGAGTAAAATCACATCGCTGTGGATTTCGTAGTCACTGCGCAGCATCTGTGAGCTATAACAGTGTGCTCCAAAAAACACTTCACCCTTCAGTAAATGTGTATTTTCCTGACAGTAGTTTGTCAAGTGTGGAGAAGATGAAAGAGAGAAGCATTTTCTGTTGCCCTGGCCAACGCTAAAAGATGGAACTTGGCCATGGCTTCTGGTTCCCCCTTCTCTCTGTGAGTCAGAGGCTACTTTAAGCACTGGAGGTAATGTCTGTCCACTAGTGTCTGTGTTGCAGTTACTCACTCAGTACAGTCAATAGAACCATTATTTTACCCTTTCTCAACAGTTCTTCTAAAAGATTACACCACAGCTGTTCTGAAGCTCATGTTCCAGCTGGGATGCTCTAAGATTACTTGAATGAAATGTGTACAACACTTTCACATGAGTCACATGTCATCCCGGAGAAGAAGAAGAAATATATCAGCTAATGTATATTCCAAGTCATTTTGGGGCATTTCTGATGGTCCATTCACCATGAAATGCTCACACGATGTATATTCTTTGCAAAGAGGCTTTTATACACTACCAAACCATGCAAAGAACTATTTTCCAATCCTAATTCCAATTTTTATTAGGCTATTTATTGGCTAGCAGCAATAGTAGGAAGCTGAAGGCAACTGTAATACAACATATAAATAGATTTAATAAAGGACTGTGATTTTGATTTAAAATTATTTTGTTAAAAGAAGATATTTAAAGATCAGTCAGTATTAATCTAATGTTAGTACAAGTGTGAGGTTGAATAGTTTGGTTTATTTTATTAAATAAAAGTCAATTGTAATTGAAGGGAAAATGGATGGTATAATTAATTAATTCCTACTGGCAACTATAATGTTATTATGTATTGTATTCATGTATAAACAGGATCTGAAGGAGCTTCTCTGAAAGGTTTACTGAATATTTTTTTTTAATTTACTTTCGTTTCATAAATGCAGAGGATGAGCAATAAACTTTTATTGTACATGGCATTAGTCAGTACCACCTGGCCACCACCACCTGTTTTGTTTTTAATAAGCACACACACACACACACAGGCCCAGGTGACTGGCAGGCAGTGACCTCATAAAGACATTGGTTACCTTAACGATTTACAGTAAACTCCCTAAATTACCTTTAGAAGATATGTGTCACTGTCCGCACCTCAATTATCCACTTCTTGCAACCCTCTTGTGCAAGAAAGAAAGAAAAACAGGTTTTAGAGCAAAGGTTCAGCCAAAAAAGATGTTTTCTCACAAACTGTCATGAGATGTAAGAAACCACATAAGCAAGTCTATCCAGGGTTACATAACAACTCAGCTCGCAGTGCCTATTTATGTTTTAGGGTATTACAGATAACATCAACTGTTTTTTAGTCTTTAAACATAAAGTGGTGTTTCAGGGTGGTTTTGAGGATTCTACAATGTGCCACTATTCACCTTACCTTCTAGTGAACACTGCAGATCACTACACTAGCTGGATGTATACCAACATGCTTTGCGAGGCTGTTACATTAGGGTTGGTGCCGGGCCACTGAAAACTACACTTATCAGGCTCTCTCTATTCTCTGGAGGGAAAATACAAAGAGCACTGTACAGTTAAAACTAAAGACTCGCTCGTATAGAAAACACATTAACTGATATCTGCAGGTTAGTACAGTCGTCAACCAAGAATTTCTTGCCTTCAGCCTCGCAAGTAATGTTGGTTTGCTTAAGCAACTGATAAGTAGTGACGTAGACTGATAATGAGGAACTGTCCAGATTTATTTATATGTGTATTTACAACTGTTTGTTAAACTAAATACCATACCTATCCTCCTTATCCGTAAACCCAGGGCCAGCACGTCCATACGGGTGAACTAGGCAGTTTCTTTGGGCAGAAATTTAGGAAAGGTGGCAAAACATCTGTAATGCACCTGTCCAAATATGATCAGCTTCTCTGGTGCCCTTGATGCCACAGTGCTAAAATACAGTCAAGCTGACAATGCTCAGCACCTCTGGATCCAAGCACTGCCAATCGCTGCTTCTAATTTGACAATCCCTGGCACCATTATATCAGAGCACTGTCAACAACTGTTGGATTTGTGATGTGGAATCACAATAACATGTTTATCAAACAGGAGACCATTTCGGCAGAATAGTGATCACCCCTCGGTCAGCAAAATCTTACATGCCCCCAAACCCACCCCCCCTCAACAAAATCATAAATAATAGCATTTGTAGTTGGGTGGTTAACTACATTAAAGAAGCAAACTTCAGGCACCAGACTTGCCTTGGCCAATTGATTACATTTGATGACAAAGAATTTAAGACTACTGAGTTGTTGTTTTATAATCTCATGCCGTTTGCTAAATTACACTCCTCTCATGACTTCGGAAATGCTACTGCGGTCTCACACAGTAGAGCCTGTGGGATGTAAAGACCTAATGAAATGTCCATTACTGATCCATTATGGCAGAGACCAGGATAGAATGGGGAAAAAAAGCTTCACGTTTTTACCCTAATGTGGTCATGTAATGAATGGCTAATTAAATGCATGCTAGCCGTGTGCTGTTACTGCAATTAGATTTAGTAGCCGAAAGAAGAGGCAAAAGACCGCATAAGATTAATGTGAGAGAAAAACCCTCCCAGGAGCTTCTGGATTACATGTGATAGCAGTGATCTGTTGTATTCCCGATGTCTTGTTTGGGTTGTGGCATCTGAAAAGCTCTGAGGGTAGATTGATCGTGACTAGGCTGTGGTTCAATGGCCTCCAATGAAACAAGCCCATATGCATGACTTCTAGTCTAACCAATAACAACTAACACAGCTAGCGGGTGGAAAAGGTTTTCATATCATGCCTTTGACCATGCATAACACCATCACACACACCTTTTGCTGTAATTACACAAGTGTGGAACTTCAAGAGTTGCTGTTCGCACAGGTCTGGATCCTCAGTGAGTCATGGAAGCACCAACAGAAATCAACAATCAAGCTGCCTGGATTAGTACACATTTTGTTCCTATGCCAGCCTTTAAAAGCAAACAGGCCAAATAATTCTCTGACTCCGGGTCAAATTTGGACCACACATGGGACAGAAGTAGTGTGATGATGCGTGTCAGATTAAGGCTGCTTTTTTTGTCATGGCTTGTTAGATCCAGCTGTGGTGGTGAAGGAGAGCAAGAAATCAGGGCAGATGCACAGTGAGCCCATACCAGCATAGGACACTTTCCATCTGTCCCTGCTGTCTCTCTCTCCCTCTCTCTCTCTCTCAGGGCAGGATGAAAGGCAAGAGTGGGAGAATAGCTGATGATGGGAGAGATTCATCCGGGTGATGGGCCTCATGGGGCTCCTGAGATAAGACACACAAAGAGCTTAATGCAGCATACATTTGTTTCTCCAGTGTTAGACCAACCGCGATTCCACCATCCTACTACAACAACACCCGCAAAGACAACACTGCAGCAAGAGTGAGAGATTTCACACGGGGCATGTGCCCATAGCAGTTTCTTGAAGCGAAATTCCAACGATTGTTCAAAATTATGGACTAATTTGACGGTTAAGAGGTAAACAAAGTCGTTCAAAAAGGGTTTGTGTGAAGTACTAATTTCTATAGAAATGATTCAAGCTTGAAATATTGTTTTACAATATTTATGAAACCATTTTGGTCTAACCATTTAAAAAAACATTAAAATGTTTTACTTACTGCTACTAACATTTTACAATCAATTTAAAAGCTTAGAAGGCTGTTTTGGAAAGTAAACAAATTATATTTTTATATTGCAGACATTGCAACCCCTGTTTTCTATTACCACAACTCTAAAGAATCAAAATGTGTTTCTCTACAGTACATTTCACATCAAACCACTTTGAATGACTTTGTTTATACCTCAGCCATTGAGTTATGCAGACCTATTAAAAAATTAGAGGAGTTCCCCTTTAATCCTGCTCCTGGCAACCCACAGCTTCACTAATCAGATGAGCTGGATCAAGTATGCCGAATAAAGGAAATCTTGCAGTACTCTGGGAGAGCAAGATTAAGAAACACTGGTCTAGGAATCAGCCAAGTACAACAACAAGACTAACTTGCACTTGCTACATTTGTTTCTTTGCTATAAAGACCAGAAATGGACACTTATAGTCTAGTTGTGCAAACTGTATGCATAAATGCACACAGTTAAGTGATCACAAATAGACTTGTCTTATGAGGTTTTGGACACTGTATGATTTACTGTACGACATCTCCAAAATTTGAAAAAAGTGCACTGCATGGCTAAAGATATCCATAATTTTGTCGATTCTTATGGTTAACATGTCACACAGTGTCAGAAACCACATAAACATGTATACTAAGTAGCTAGTGCAAAACTAGAGAAGCAAACACCAGGCACTGAACATTGCTAGTAGGCTCTACTACAGGGGAAAATTGTGATTTTGTACTTAACTCTCTTTTAAACCAAAAAATGTTGAATGACCTAGTTTGGATGTAATGCACAGCTGCAGGTTCCAAATTGCAGCATGTGTGTAAAAGTGCGTGTGTGAATGCCTTAATACTGAGGCATGCAGTCTGTAAATGCTAAACAGCAGAAAATAGCTCACCACCTACAATTAAACTCCTCTTGTTTTGTCTTGACCGGGAACAATGAAAGCTGGCGCGCTAAAACAAAGCAGTTTTTCCTCGTGCACGCAACAAGAATGCACTGTTGTTGTGGAACTGAAACAGGGTCAGAGAGGCAAGGAGCAGTGCAGTAATAACAGGCCACCAGCTTAAACCGCATGATTTAGCAACCAGAGTGTGTGTGTGTGTGTGTGTGTGTATGTGTGTGAGGGTAAGGGT
The DNA here is from genome assembly GCA_037974405.1 of Brachyalestes nurse. Classification (NCBI taxonomy): domain Eukaryota; kingdom Metazoa; phylum Chordata; class Actinopteri; order Characiformes; family Alestidae; genus Brachyalestes; species Brachyalestes nurse. The sequence goes on from JBBPCY010000018.1 coordinate 12,653,574, forward strand.
GAGGGTTTCATACCACTGGGCAGGTGTAATGTGTGCATGGTGTCAAGCTGATTTCTGAGAAACACTGAATAAACAAGCCAGTCATCACCTAAGCCCCACTCTCTTTTCTTTTTTTTTTTTACTTTTCTCTCATTTTCTCTCTTACACATCTTCTTTCCTCTCTTCTATGTCTCTCTCCATATCTTTCTTCTATTTTGCTTTCTCTCTCTCTGCAGGACCTGTTGCACCTCACAGAGATAGACCTGTTGGGACTAGGGGTTCATAGTCGACTCCATCGCATCCACATCCTCTCCAGCATCCAGGTCCTGCGGGAGAGGGAGACCAAAAGAGGTCAGTATCCTGTCCAGGCTTCCTGAGAAGACAAAACACAACAGGCCTCTGCTCCAGTCTCTGTCCAAGTTTAGCCTCCTGACCCATAGGCTCATTATTTAGGTTTTAACCTTATGTCTTGTTATTTAATGATTACGTTGAATCATTACATTTTTCTCCCTCTCCAACACACTCAGTCTCTATCCCATATTCTCCCTCAGATGCACATGTTCCCACACAAACACATTTTATCCCAAAAATCACAGACTGGCAGAACAAAAGCAGGTGTTATCATCTCTATCTGCATGTTGTTCCTGGCTGGGCTGTGTCACTGGTTCACCGGTGCTCTTTCTTCTTCTCTATCTATGTCAACTCCATGATCTGGCTCTATATTTTTCTTCCTTTGTTTTTGTTGGGTAGCCTATGACTGCCAGGGTGCAGCGCCCCAAGCCGAAGTGCTGCATTAATAACACTGAGACACGGTGAGTCTGTGTGGCTTTGGGACAAGACCTCAGGCTCTGTCCCACCAACAGACAACACTTCACTTTGTGACCTTGAGGGCAGAAGATTATGGAACTACATCAACAAGGATTTAGTAAACTAAACTAACCGTTGGAGTGTATACAGGATTTGTGGAGTAGACCGTTGAACATGTTTCATCAAAACACCCCAAAACCTATATTTTCTCTACTACAGACTAATAGATAGGGCTAGCTAACTATTTTTTATAAAATCTGGACATTTTCATTGCCTGGTCTGTCTTGCTATAATGAGAATTACGCTGCTCTGCAATTTAAACAATAAAAACTGGATAAAGCTTCTATCTTAAATGTGACACCGGCATACCAGTTAATGTACAACAAACTAGAGCTATTTGCTGTCAGTATTACCTGCCTACCTTCTTGGATGCATCCAGTTATTTGGAGCATTTCTCTACATCATCTTCTTGTTTTGTTTTTTTGGGGGGGCTTTTATATGCATACATTTGAATAAAATAAAATGTGTTCTATCTTAATAAATAACAATAGTGCTGTATAATACATTATTCAGTAGCAAACTGTGACTATTAATGCTTTAATGCTAGACCTTTTAGTTCAGTGTTGCTCAAACATGAGACAAAAAACTCTTATGATAGTACAGCTTTCAAGAAGTACCCGTAAGGGATTCTGAAAATATAGATTAAAACTGATGTTAACACATATTGGACCTTTTGGGACTCATATTCTCAGTCAGTGAGGTTTCTAGGGCTTCCAGAGGGCCTAGAGTGACATGTTTTTGGTCCATATCCATTGTAAATCTAAATGGATTGGTTGATTCTTGTCAAGTCTTAATTATGTTGGCGGTTAATCTTATGTGTAAGGCCTAAAGGCCCAACCAGTGCGAGAGCTCACTGGGCTGTATCTACCTAGATACCATCGAGAAAAAGTCAAGTAGGTTTATTGTCATTTCAACCATATAGTAAATTGACTTCACAGTGAACTGAAACAACATGCCTCCAGGAACACAAGAAAATAAACAGAAACACCACAAGACTACAAGCACATACAGGACAAAATACACAAATACAAGGACAATAAAACAACAAGACAAGACAACAGTTTGTGCAGTCAACAGCTGTGGTACTAGATTGTGTGAATACAGTACTATGACAGATACTGTATCCTATTAGCGGAGAGTTATGTGTGCAAACATGCAGGAATACAGAGCAGAGGTAGTGTGAGTGTGTGTGTGTGTGTTTAGGCTGTATGTGTTCCAGCTTATCTTCCTGAAAAGTCAGAAAAAAAGTAATTAGATGTTGCACTAGGATTTCAGGAGTCAGCTGAGAATCACAAAAGATACTAGAATGGAATTTTGCAGCAAGGCTGGAATTTTAAGAGCAGATAGGAGTGGAGCAGGCATCACTGCACAGAAAACACACAGTAACACAGAACATGCCCACATTTACTGTCATCACATATAGAGTGTCATGCAGGGGCTTGCTTCCCCTTCCAATGTGTACCATGTATTAACACACACACACACACACACACACACACACACACACACACAAACTGCTGTGTAAGCTGTGTAAAGAAGAAGCCGGCACACGATTGGACTTACCAGGAGATTTTAAAAGCCGTCTCCGACGGTCCCCAAGCCTCACAGATACCACAGCCTAGGGGCTAATGTTCCCTGTGTGTAATTAAGTTTAACACCGACATGTGAAGACACACTTACGCACACACATACAGCAAACTAACAAGCTCAAGCTTGTTTTTGAGTGTTACACACTGTTGGTGCTCCACTGATATACTACAGCAGCAGACACACTCTGAATGGATCAGTGTGCTCTGAAGGTTTGGAACACAAGACCTCCTGCTCTTTCTCTTATCTTCAGTTTTCATATCTCAAACATTCCTGGTTTACAAGAAGAAAGTTCAATAGCACTATGATTCTCCTCTGACTCACCATAATCTGCTAAAACAGCATAACAAAGTTTAGAACTCTGACTGCTTGTGATGAATTTCCAAAGATCTCAGTCACTGGCCCACGCTCGAGAGCCACTAACCCTTATTGTTGCTGGAGGTGTCAGCAGGAGGCCGAACTGAACTGGCTTCGACACCTTTTACAGCTCATCCTGAAACTACTCCACCTATTCTGGCATCCTGTGTAAAACACTATTCAGAGGTCCAAAATAATCAGGTTCTAGTCATTTGTTAACAGCAAGTACAGAAAAACAATGCAGAGGCCAAAAATGAAAGCGTATTTCTCGTTTCCTCTCACTCAAAGCAAAAATGGCATTGAAATATGGATTATTTTTTACAAATCCATGACATATTACTTTACCAATTTCGACCATTTTCTTAGGCTCATTACATCTTATGCCGTCAGTAGTAGGGCAGGTAGATCCAGATCTTAATTCGATTGACTAGCCATTATAAAATACTGCATATACATACAAATTATAACCTTTTGCCAGATACAGGCAACTGTAAACATGAATGTATTAATGTTTAATGCAGCAGCATTTTTGTTTGCTTTATAAACAACCTGTATTTGTATGATTTCTGGAACTACCGCACTGGTAATGCATTAGTGTCCTTATGTGATTTGCTGTATTAGTGCCAAAATAATGGTAAGCAGTTGCAGGTTGGCTTAGTGAACCTTGTTTTGCTGGCCAAAGTCCTTAACATGCTTTGAGCCATTAAATTGAACTGAGTGTCTGACACACTCAATGAGAGATGACTATTCAGAGTAAGGCTAAATATCCAGATTCATTTAAAATATGTGTGTGTGTGTGTGTGTGTGTGTGTGTATCTGTCTTTACCTACTTGCTTTTGTCATTGCTGGATGACACCAGAGCGTCTCAGAGGCGGCTGCCAGAATGTGAAGCGTACCATTAAGGGGTCACTTGGCGTGCTGCCTGCCCTACTATTAGTACAGATTGCAGATTTGTCAGTATAAGTGGCAGTCTTTGCGCACTGCCTACACAAGTATTTCTGACCTAGATAAACCGCTGGAAGGTCAATAACACAGCCTGCATTCAGAGATGGATGGTTTGTTTAATTTCACAACTATGTGATGTGTCTTGGGCTTACTGGTGCTGAAACTAAAAGTTTGCTGTATGTTGTTTGAGTAGATTTGTTTGGGAAATTAAGTTGTACTGGGTATATTTGGATATTCAGTACTTGGTTAGTGTACTTAGTAGTAGCTGGAGTGTCACAGTCTGTTTCACATCAATCGCATCAAAACTTTAGCACAAACATAAATTGTTGACTGGGTGTAGATGAAATGAATGTAAGGCAAATTGAATGAATGTAATGAATAAATGTAAGGCAAAAAGACTTACTGGTTCCTCCGCCACTATTCAAAGTCGGGCTGTTCTGAAGGATTCACCATAAAACTGCAGCAAACAAGTATAGAATATGCCACTTAAATGTTGCAAATGCTTAAAATGTCAATTATCCAATGAAATCTATGACAAGGTAGTATTTTGTTGAAAGGCTCTTCATAGTATGGTATTGTTCATGCAATCATTGTGTTACTCTTTACTCTTTAGAAAAAACGTTTAAAATGAGTGGTAGATTTCTCAAATAATTAATATCATATTTCGGCAATACTTTTCACCCATACTGGTGAGCCACAGTTAGAATCCAGAAAAAAAACTGACAGAATCTGTGAGAAATGTCATCCCAAAGCATCAGTCCACAGTTGGATGAAAGCAAACACCGGGTGTTTACTCCATGTTTTTTTCCCGGGCATGTGGCTTTGGACGTGCGGCTTCCTCTCATCTTTGCTGTCACACTGGGTGTGAGAATAAAAGCACTCTTGCTGTGGCACTTCCAGACCTTTTCTTCTCTGCCAGGATGCCAAACATAAACAGGCTGCTCTCCTGGAGTTAGCGGCTCTGCGTGTGCCCTTTAAAAAAAATACCAAAGCGCGTTTGGAAATCCAACACATCCAGAAAGCGTTCATCTCAGCTGATGATAGCTTGGCTATAAAACAGTCACTGCCTTTCCATAAAGGCCACTCCAGCTACTTTCATTAACCAGTTTTATTTGTTTGACAAAATATCACCTGTGGATGGGGGCTATTAGTCTTCACAAACAATAGTTAATGACCATGGACTAGCCAAGGTCATGGACGAATTAGGCTCACGTCAGCTAGCTAGTATGTTTGCTCTTGAGCCAATTCACTGACGCTGACATCCATCATTTTTACAGCACAGGGAGGACCTCAGGGCACGCTCACAAAGCTTCTCCGGTTTCTGGATCTGCATTTGAGAATACAGTGAGAGGCAGATAACCTACAAGGTTCAATCGTACTGTGTATTAGCCATGAAATACCTTTTTAAATATAGGTTCTGATGGTTCTCTGTCCATCACCATGGCTGCTTAGGAAAAGTATAGGCTGGGAAGCCCCTTGATGACAGGACAACTAACATGAGCAGAGCAGATGATGCTCAGTAATGCTCATCATGTGAGCTGCCATTAGTTCCTTTCTGGAAAGCACCGGTCATGATGGACAGCTACCCTGTCATACTTTGAAGAGGCAAAGGCCTAAACATAGAGGGCAACATCCTGCCATGGACTTCAGTCCTCACTGCTAAAAATAAAGGTGTTAGTAGAGTTATTTGGAGCGGTTCTATAAAAGAACAAGTTTCTGTTCGCTGAGTTTCCCAGCCACGATCTTGGAGGCCGACTGCTGCACATTTTAGTGCTTTCCCTGCTTTAACACACCCGTTCCAACTCAGTAAGGGGTTGTTAATAAGCTGGCAAGCTGGATCATGTGTGTTGTGAGCTGGGAAAACATTCAAATGTGCAGGTTAGTGGGCTTCCAAAAGCAAGGTTGGGACACACTCCCCTAAATAACCTTTCAATGGCCGGTTCTTTAGAAAACATAATCAAAAAGTTCTTCCAGAAACCAAAATGGCATTCCACCAAAGAACCAGCATCTTTATGGTGTACAGTACAGGTCACATACTGTTTTGCTTTTTTGTTATAATTAACTTTTATAACGTTTGTAGTATGTAGTTGCTATGCCTGCAAACACTTAAAGATATAATTATTCTCTGACTTTAATAGCTATGCCTGCAATCGTGGTTTCATCGAGTTTCCTCAACTTCTCACTTTTAGGAGGAAATGGGAATCATTTTGGAAAATTGTTTCTTTGCTGGTTTACTGCAGGCATGGAATGGGGCATTTCTGAAAAACAGTTGTCTGCACAGTTTACATTTTGTACACTGATAAACTGCTCCTTCCTTCAGCCTTGGGCAGAGCAGTGGAGGAAAGCAAGACGATGAGTACCTTCCCTGGAATGAAAACAGAAGGAGGGAGAGGAAAAGGGTTAGATGATGATAAAGAGCATAGGAACTGCGTGTAGGAAAAATGGATGCTCCTCAGGACCTTCAGTGAAGCCTCAGGCAGTAGAAATGACTAACCCAGAGCAGATTACAGAGTTTTGACTCAGGGCAAATTAATGGTGGGGAGAATCCAGAGCAGTAGCCAGCATAAAGCATCGTAATATAATTATGGACGGGGGCTCAGATATAATTAAGGAATGCCACTGAAAAGTCACAGTGTAAAGCCTGATACGAAAAAGCTTAATGTAATTCCCGTCTATGTTTGTGAAAATTGGTCTTGGCATCTTGTAAATAGCCCTTTATACAGCCTAGTCTATCATCTGTGATATTCACTGAACACAATATCTGCTTTATCATCAGTATGGCTTGTATTGACTGTTTAATCTGCATTATAAAAATGAAGCGTGTGTTTAAATGTAAAAACTCCAAGTAATAAAATACACTGTGCCAATACTATTGGCTCAAACCACAAAAGCATTACTTTATAGCTACTGTTGCAAGGTTTGACTGGCGTCACAGAATGTTGACAAAAATCCCATTCAATTTAGAGTTGGAACAAAACAGTGAGTTTAAAATGCTACACTAGTGAGCTGGGCTGTGTTGCTGTACCAAAGCACAACCAAACAGACTGGAAACAACAACAACAAGCCTGACGCTATGCTAATGTTAGCTCAACCCTTTAAAAACTTCCTCTGCTCTGTCCAAATAGTGTAAACTGTCACACATAAAACAAAAGTCATCCAAACCGATTGAATAACACATTCAAAAATGAAAATATATACAATTTCTCATTCTATTGTAGGCCAACCTAACAACAGTAGCTTAGAAAGAACTCATTTGTGGGCAGCGCATGGCCACACAATCATCTGAACCCCTACTGGGACTCTGGGAGGGGAGTGCCTGTACCCTTCCCCCAGAATCTACCACACTGTGGGGGGCGGGTTACAGGTGTGGTGATCAAGCAGACTGGCTCTGACTTCAGGTGCCGGAGGACGTGCCGTTTATCAGATGAATGAATAGATATACAGAGACAGACAGACAGAAGGAGAATTTTATATGAACTGAAAAGGAACTAAACAACCCATTTTTTAAATCTGAAAAAATTAAGAAATATCCAAACATCTCTTGCATAGCGGCACGTCACTGCCTGAGGAAAAATGACTAACACGCTGCTCACTATTACTCCACTGATCATTATCAGCGCCCCCATCCAAAAAACCAAATATGTCTTGTTGGTTTGCTTATCGTCAGTGTCAGGAAGAAAACTGTCTCTGTGATGATCATTTTACAGGAGAGCATTGTAAGATGGTGATAAAACTTTAAGCAAGAATGATGAGTGTGTGTGTGTGTGTGTGTGTGTGTGTGTGTTTGTATAAAATAACACACCCAAACCTTCTAAATGCAGCATATAAATAAATTTCTATTGGTTCACGTTCACACAGTGTAAAGGCCAACTGGCATTTTCAAGTTGTGAAGAATATCATTATTATTATTATTGTTGTTGTTGTTTTTGCGGATGTTATCACGATAATTATTGCAATTCTGGCTTCTATTACTTCACAGTTTAAAACTACTGTACTCAAACATAATGCTCAAATCAGTCATGGCAACCTGAATTGGACTTACGAGGGAGAGAGACAGAGTGAGAAAGGAAAAGAGAAGATAGTGGGATGGAGAGAGAGAGAGGCAGAGAGAGAGAGAGAGAGAGAGAGAGAGGCAGAGAGAGAGAGAGAGAGAGAGAGAGAGAGAGAAAGAGACAGAGAGAGAGAGAGACAGAGAGAGAGAGAGACAGAGAGAGAGATCTGAGCTCTTTCACTGGCAGGCAGAGTCAGAAAGGACTGAACTGCTTTGGAACCGGACACCAGCCATAGTAACAACCTCATCACCTCTACTCCGTCCATAATACACATCACTCATAGACGGTGTCACATTAGAAACAGGCACTTTGGATTTAATTGCATGCCTTCACAGAAAAAAAACCTTGATAAAATCAACCCTGTGTGGTGTCTATATCAGATAATAATCTCTACTTTCATGCGTGTCTCTTTCTGACACAGATGAATTATGAGTAATGAGACTGTGTGGAGTCTAAGCAGGTGCGTGGTGTAACTTAAGCAGATTCATCGAAGGCCAAATGTACTCTTTTCCATCTGCCACTGTCTGCCTGTACAGCCACTGTTAGGTCTCAAAGGAAAGGACAATTATCATTTGTAATGATATGTCACCAAATAATGTCAATGTTAATCATATTGTTTCAACTTTTAATAATGCTTCTATTAACTTTTCACCACTAATGTCTTTTTAAGTAACCATGAAAGAAGATAAATAGCTTTTCTGTGAAGCAAGTGTGTGAATAACATGGACATGAACTGTAAACTTTAGAGGCGCTGGTGATAAATTCATCTTAAAACATAATTAAACATAATTACATTTTAATTAAAGTGGAATATAATTATGCAAGATATTTAATAAAAATGTGTCATCAATATAATACTTGTGATACAGTGATAATGAAAGTCTTGAGGCAGCCCTCATTTCTTCATATTTTGCTTTGTATCACCTTTGTGGTGCAAAAATGCAAATATTGAGTATATTGAGCAAATTAAATAAATTAGATTAAAGGAATGGAAAGATTCCTTTTTGTGACAGGCTGAAGATACAGGGTGCCTAGATAAAGGAGTTCCAACCACTCAGCATTCAGCACCACAAGTTTACTGATCACCGCCTGATCATCTGGAATCATCTGCACCTGTTTCTTCACTGGTTCAGGACTTCAGTTAGATGTAATTTGTTCGGTTTGAATGATTCATATGTAGGTCACTGTGTGTCTTAACAAATATTCCTCTGAAACTGGTCAGGTTCAGGGACTGGACAGAAAATGAAAGTCTTTGAAAGTCCGTCAGGAAGCCTGGAGAACTGTTCCTCATGACCACATTAACATACAAAAAAGTCTGGATTTTTGGTAAGAAAATGTGAAGAAATGAGGGGTGGCTCAAGACTTTTGGTCAGTTATGTATAGGCATATTTTACCTTAAAGTCTAAGAAGGCAATAGTAATTACTGGTAATTAAGGCAAAGGGGCCCCTTATAGTCACGTGTGAATGCACCACAGCACAGCATACAGTGTAAAGAGTGTAAATTCTTTCTCTGCATTTAACCTATTCACCAAGTGAAGCAGTGGTCTGGCACCAACAAGTGGTGCGCGGGGAGCAGTGTTTGGTATAGTGTCTTGCTCAAGGGTACCTCAGTGGTGCCACTGGCAGACCTGGGATTTGAACCCACGCCCTTTCCGATTACAGGAATAACTCCCTAACCACCAGGCCACCAGCTGCCCTTTATTTTTTTTAAAGTTAGAAGGTCTCAAACTTAGTAGTACATTTGGATAGTGACCTTATTTTACATTTTTTTCGAAAATCTAAAACTTTGTTGTTTATTTCTATGTTTCAGTACAAGAAATCTCCCAAGTTCCTAGATTTTCAGTGTGGTCTCAAACTTTTATACGCCACTGTATGGGTGAGAAATAAACAAAAATGAATAAATAAAAAAGTATAGAACTATAGAGCTCTGGAAAAAAATGCAACTGATTTTTAAATCAGAATCTCTATGAGTATGACAACCATTCCATGCCAGTGTCTGTTAAATTCCTACATAAGCATCATTCTGCTTATTTAATGAGGAAAAGCATAAAACCACTGCTGTAACCAACACACTCCTCTTGCAATGTGACTTTGGATGGAAAAACACTACTAGAAGTAATTATTAGGGTAATTATTAACATTTTGTTTAAGAGTGAACAAAAGATTTTCTTTGAATTATTCAAATTCTGTAAACATTGCATCATTTTTCTTATTTTGACATATTGTCATTTCTTTTTAAATCATGCTTTAAAGAACAATATTTTCAGCAGTTCTTAAAAACAAAGGCAAAGATGTTCAGTTCAATACTTGCACCCATTAAAGATAAAACCTGAGAAGCTGAAACATTTTTCAGGCTGTATGTTACACTTTATTATTGTTTTGGAACCGCTTAACATCTGGCACTAAGCTTCTGAGAGTCTGAAAAATCTGAAAACACTGAACATTCTGGTGACTGATATGGTGATAGAGAAAGTTTATACTGTCACACTCCTTACTGAAGTGTAGATTTGATCGTTCTAGCAGAAGTTTTAGGGACCTCACAAGGAGTCAAAACAAAAGCATGGAGTCACCTGGCCCTCCTCTCCGGCTGCAGTCAGGAAGGAGCGCTCGCTGCACTGTTTGTTATCGTCCTGCAGACAATGAGGAGGAATCTGAGGACAAAGAGAGGGGAAAGTGTGCTTTCCACTGACAACCAGACCAATCTGCCCCCACTCCGCATGATCAACACAGGCTCTATTAGCACACACCCTGAGTTTGCTCTCAGCCAGCGCTCTGCATTAGTGTTAGCTGGACTTAGTTACAGAACTTACAATCCGAGAAGGTGGAACTAACTTAACTCCTAAACAGGTCATTAATCAGAGGCAAAGCCTTTGTTTAATGGGAGCTTAGCTTTGATGAAAGACAGAAAGTGCAAAACAGAAAGTGTGTATAACTGAATGGAGGTTGGTAATCGGAGGACACACACAAACACACAAACACACACACACACACACACACTGGATGACAGAGGCTGGGGGGCAGGGGCTGGGCAGTCAAGTCAGTATGTGAGACGGCTCTTCTAGTTCTGCCCAGCGAAGAGGGTGTGTCTGGGAAATCCTAAATCACTCCCCAGAGGGAGAGACCGAGTGAGCGAGAGAGAAAGAGAGAGAGAGAGAGAGAGAGAGAGAGAGAGAGACTGCAAGACTCCTGAGAAGAAAATCACCGGCACAGTTGATAGTGGGCAGCAGAAGTGGGCTGTTTGTTAAAAGGCTGAAAGCTGCTGCATGTTGTTCTTGTTGTTGCCTGTCAGTGGGAGTCTCAGCTACAGTTGAACATGGTCTTCACTGTATTGTGATCTGCTCCTACCTGTTACTCAGAGAAGAGAAAATACACAGTTGTTTGTGTTAATCGGGACCGTGCATCTACTTTCACACAGGTGAGCTCCAGAGTTAACTATGATGTCAGATACTTATACAGTTTAAAACAGGGTTGAATGCGAGAAATGATTTCATGTTCTTGTTTTCCTTGTTGTCTTTTTAGAAGTTCCTTTGACTTTTCACACTTTTAATACTGAGAACTTTGATATGACTTTTATCTGCCACTGCTCTGATATCTCAGTGCTGTACTATGTGTACTATGTTCGACACTGTCCTGTGTCCTGACACTGTCAGTGTTTATCTCCCCTGTGATGTCCTGTGCTGGTACATATTACCTGCATTACCTGCATTGTGGGCAAAATGATGAGATGTTATCACTATTAATTCCTGAGTATCTTCAGTAACTCTAGAACGTTAAACAACTGCAAAAATCATAAAAAAATGATTTAGACTCCCCAAATGGCCATTACAAGGCCTGTAATCAACAATCAGATTATCTCAAAGTGCACAGTAACAACTAGACTACATATCAACCTGTTATGGTATTTCATTAATCATTTTTATTAATTCCTTGAGTTTTTTCTGGTTAATTCCTAAATTGTTTATCTACCCACTGCAGAATTCAGACAGAACATACTGATTTTGTAGCTCTTGCCTACAAAAGTATATTTATAGTTTTGTAATGTGATAATTATATATCATAATACTATGATCAATATATTACACCATATCTCCCACCATCCCAATATTGAGCACAGGGGAAAGCCATCCATTATACAGTTTTCAAATTATGACTGTAAAGCTGAATTGAAAGTAAAGATCAGTTTGATATGACACTGACCAGGTTCAGTCGAAGTGTTAGAGAAAGTGTTGCAGCCAGCTTTATGTAGCTGTGTTGTGGTGGTGTATTCGTATTTATAAGTTTGTGAATCTAGTGCTTATTGCTCCAGAGGGGCTGTTTGTGTGTATGTGTACTTGGGGGGTGGCGGAGTTCTACTTCTGAGCACTAGAGTGACAGGCACCACTGAGAGCTTTAATAACTTTGTGACGGATATGCCTCCCAGGTTTTCATTTTGGTTTACGATCTGAACGCATCGCTGCGGGACGCACTGTTGCAGCATCTCCTTTTTAACACCCCCCTGCATGCCCCTAAACAAAGAAAGGGTCTGTGAAATGTATTGTTCCTCAGTGTCGTTTGGTTTGAAAGACTAGGGGCCATAATAATCACTACAGATGCACTGCACTGAGGAGTGTGTGTGTGTGTGTGTGTGTGCATGTGTGTGTGTGTGTTTGTTGGTTTAAACTTGTCAAAACTTGCTTCCCCGTATTCTTTATCTAATTCTGACTTCTTGTTTTCCTCAAGCCTCATTTGTAAATGAGCCCCTTCTTGTTCATTTGTAAAACAGCTACTTTTAGCGCAGTAGCTGAGAAGCGGACATGACTCCGGCTCTACGCCTTTGCGTGAATGGGTGTGTGTTGCGTTCACAGCTTGCTGTGTATTTTTGCACTTCCTACGCCGATAAGAGCGTCATGGTCAAGTGCTCTGAGGAAAAGCTGACTACAGGGACACTTAAGCTGTGATTTGCGGCCATCCGCTCTCGCGCCTCTGTATTATGGTGGAATGGGGTGAATGGAGAAAGTGTCATTCCTCGGGCGGTGGGGACATGTTGATGTATGGCTCTCCATATGTTCTGCTGTGTGTGGAAGAGAGCAGTGGTCTACAGTGGGGACTTTTAGGATGTTTTGTATACTGTTGATTTGTTGCTTTCATGGAAATAGAGTGAGCAGATTCTATTTTTATTGCTCCTCCATTGTAAGAGATGATGGGGGAGGGGATGTCAACATAGAGGGAAAACTGCATGATGTCACAATGGACTTGTAGAACAGGAATACATTTTAAAAGATTTTAAAAACTTTTTTGAAGCTAATAAACAACGTAGTGGCCTTTTTGCCAGTCAACTTGGATATTTATAATCAATGTAATCAAATACAATATTTTTTCCTGTAAATCAGTTATCAGATTAACAAGAACATTTCTGACGCTCTGTGTGTGAGATGTTGCAACTCCTGCAGTGGAAAGTCACACCTCTCTACAAAGGTGGACATGCCATTGACCTGCTTGCTCACCTATGTACACAAGTGCAGTTCAATCACACACACAAGGAGCATAGTCATATGGAAAATGTACAGATCCCTGGTCAAAGCGAATGACATTTGTCAGCATGGAAGTAAAAGTACAAGTACAAAAGTAAATACATCTTTTACAAGAGCTCAAATGTAAATATGACCTTTTTTGCGAATGTGAGAACAACATTTGTATTTATTTGGTGAATTCAACATGGCTATGCTGAAATTGTGCCATAACCTTTGCACAGGCCACAAGTTTGTTTTTCCACCACTCAAATGTTTTTCCAGAATTGTAAAACTTTTTTTTTTCAGACAAGAGCTGTTTGTTGCAGAATGTGCAGATGTTCTGTACATCTTTTCATCCTGAAAATCAGCAAAAAATATATAATTGATCTAGGGTATGCATATTTTTGCATTTGACTGTACAAATCTATTCCATCAAGATAACTAAAGAAAACAATGCATAGTTCAACCTAGGTCCATTTATAAACCTAGGTTTTTCTGGCTACTTTGAAAAGGGGTTTAAATGCTATGCCAACAAGCTGGAATATATTATTTAAAACTTAAGTTAATTGAAACTAAACAAGTTGGAAGTAATAATGATGATGCTATGCTATTCTGTGCTGTACTGTACTATACTACACTATACTATATTATACTAATGCTGTACTATAGTACACTATATTATACTATGCTATGCTACACTGTACAGTACTATACTTTATTTTACTATATGTTACTATACACTACACTATGAGGAATTATATATTATACTACTGCTATACTATACTATACTATACTACACACAGTATTACTTTTGGCTACATATTTTTAAACATTTTTACCATATTTAGAAACTTGAGCTACTAAATGAATCACAGTTTTTTGATTGTGTTCATCTTGACTTTGTTGAAGCCATTAGAACTCTAGAAGACCTTCCCTTCCACTCTCATGCACCAAATGACTGTTGTGCTTGATGCATGGCTCTGGGCTGAGAGCTCTTTAAACCCACACGTTCACCCCGGCTTTTGTCCCCAGTAAGCAGGTTTGAATTAATTAAAGGGGGACTGCATTATTCACGAGATTCCCACCAGCTCCCGTGGGGGGTGTCTGGCCCGTGAGAGGCCAAGGATGAGAATAGTTGGCTTGTTGTTTTGTAATGCACTCAATATTCTCCTCCTTCATGTGTTTAACCTTTTGCTACAAGTGCCTCTGTGTTTGTGAAAGTCTCTGTGTTATCTGCAAGCTGTTTATGGTGCATATGTGTTGCGGAGCTGTGTGGAAGGACAGAAAAAGCATAATGTGACCTAGTGGTGGTGTTGTTATTGGTCCTAACACAGTTCCTTCACCAGCCCCTAATACTCTTGCACACTCATTTGCAGCTAATCTGTAGGAAAGTAACTTATAATGGGCATGCAAAGGCTTATTAAAAAAAAGAAGCCTAACAAGGATGAATGGAAATAGTGGGACCACTTCAACAAAAGCATTCATGTGAACAGTGTGGGCCAGTCTCAATACAGATTACAATAATGGCTGAAAACAAAGGCATTTTAACTTTCCCTGACATGACAGAATATAAGAGCCAAAGACAATTAGGCTGTGTCTGTGTGTGAGTGTGTCTATAAGTGAGAGGGATAAAGACGATGTAAGGAACAATCAGCTGGTGCCTTGAAAAGCTGAAAAGTGAGTGTGAGATAGAAACAGGGAGAAAAAGTGCAGAGGATTTATCATAAAAAGAATATACTGTCGTCTCAAGCCTCCACCCACAAATGCTTTATTTTGTAGAAACTGTTGCAAAGTTTGCAGAACATTAACTTTCACAGAACACATTCAACTATATTCTCTCACTCACACATGCTCTTTTAAGTCACATACGATAGTAATTGACTGCTAGTCACTATTTCATAAAGTATTAATAATTACTAGCATAACAATAACTAGGATAAATGATTTTTGCATTATACTTGCAATGCTTTCATCAAGCCCGTAGTTGCTAAATAACTGGCTCCTCGTTACTACTCTATAAAATAGTAATAACTACTTCTTTACATAATAACGGTGGTGAATTAGAATTTATACATCAGGATCTTTTACACAGTGCTTTAGGTAAATTATTATGTCTTTATTATCTGACCAATTACCTGCTTATTTCACCCTAGTGACCCACTAATTACCAGCTACTTTCTTAATAGGAATTAATTATAGCACTACTAGTGCTCTAGAAAATGGATTAATCCTAGATATTGTTTAATAAAGTATTAATTAGCTGTATGTTAATTACCAGATATTTGATCAGCCTTATGCAATAACTTGAATAGGCAATATAATATCACCCTATACAAAAAATAGTTTGACCTTTCCTAACTGTCAAACAGATTACGTGGCTACATAATAAGAACTGAAATGTGTAAATAAATACACATTTATTAATAAATACACCCTGAATGGTATATACTGACTTGGGCTAGGCTTTAAAAGTTCTCTTAAGGGTTAATGATTTCAACCCAGTGTTCTGTAAAGAATGTCTGACTTCACAACGGTTTCTATGAAAGAATGCGTTTATGTTCGGAACATACCCGTGGATTGTTTATGATATGTAGAATTTGTATGAAAGAGTGTTAGAGAGAAAGATGGACATACCCACTGAAAGGGACCATGATGGGTAGAAGGGGCCATGAGGGTCTTGCAAGAAACATATTCATTAAGAAAATTTGTTTGGCAAAATCATTATCTGCGGTCTGAAGGGAAAGTTTTCCGCACACTGACGTAATCCTGAGCTGCAGGGGGGCCGTTATACCATTACATTCCCCTACAGCCGACAGCTGCCTCTGTACAGAGCCCCAGCAGCCCGGAGGAGGGCAAAAACGACTCTGCCACACAGCGCCATCTCAGATACCAGCCTGCGGATATATAAAGCACCTTGTGTAACCCAGTGGTGCATGCCAGTGGAAAAACACTCAATTACTGTATGTTTCAGACATGCAGAGAATGCCTAGAATGAAAGGAAAGATCTGAAAGATTTGCAACCACTTCTTTGGAGCAGTGTTTTCGGAGAAAGGCTATGGACAGATCCTCTAGTGGAATTTTTTTTAATACCGATGAATGGAAACTTTTTAATCCTAAAGGAAACTATAGAGTTGCAGCAAAATCAACACAACTAATCACACACACACACACACACACACACACACACACAATCACTATAAGAAAATCTCATAAAACATAAAACATAAAATAGTAAATTATTTATACTATTTCTATTGGTCCATTCATCATGAAAAGGGCATCAAAAAGAGCAGCTGGTGTTTTTGGTAACACTTTACAATATGATTACCCCTTTAAAGGCTTTATAAATGTTTATAATGTGATTGTTAATGGTTGTCAATTAGGTCATCTACGGTTATTCATTATTAAGCTGCTATAATGCATAAAAAAGGGCAACAGTGATAATAGTGACATTTATATATGCTGCTAAAGCTCAAATCCTGTTGGTTATTGATCATGTCTTCTCTGTCAGTCAGCTTATACCTGTCAGCTTCATCTGATAGAACAGGGCATGGTTGGCCTTTTAATTAATCAAACAACTGCATACTAATGATTTTAATGTGTTCAGGAGATTTCATAACTATCATTAAATTCATTTTTAGCCATTCATAAGCCTCTCTAAATGTAGGCTTATTGTAAAGTTGTACTGGATTTTCAAATGGTGAGTTATTTGATTTTCTCACTACTGCAACAGTATATACAGTCCTTGCATGACTTATAGAACTGGTATAGAACCATTATATGGAAGTTCTTTAAAGGTTTCTCTAGGGAACCAAAAAGTGGTTCTTGGATGACAGTGCTTTGAACCATTTTGCCATTTTTAAGTGTAATGTATTTTTAAATTGATTTCTTTATGTGCAAGTAAATATTATACATACTACATACATATGTGAACATTTTAAAATGTAATATTATAAAGTATAATACAGCAAAGTTTAAGATTAAAAAATGAAATATGAAATCGCTTAAACAGTAGTCCTGTAGATACTAAACTGCAGGTAGAATCAGGCAGGAATTAATCCTACAAGCTCATCTCCAGAGTTACTCAACTCTGCCTGACTCTGTACTGGACATACTGAGCTGAGTAACACAGCACGGCCCTCTGAGTCACACACACATCATGCACGTACGGTGAGATGTTTATCTCTTGGCTATCACCATGTTACCGCTATTATGAAATTGTGATGGCATAGCACATCTACATGTTTTGCTTTTCTGCCTTTAAAAGCATTGTGGCATGCTCCAGAAAGCACTCTCCAGAGAACACATTTGAAGACTCTAAAGATTTTATCTTTTTCACTGAAGTCAACTCATGACATTTGTGTGAGTTTTTTTACAAGACCACCTTTACTTTAGCTTTTACTGTGTTCTTGTTACTGTGTCTTTAAGACAGATATATGTAAATAACATTTGTCCTGATTATCCTTCTGAACTACCCCATGTTTAAAAGGTAGTTCAATATGAAACAACAACAAGCTATAGACCTCGTTCACATTTTCACCTGGCCACGTTTAACTAATCATGTTTTTGTTAACATCTAATGGGCAGGCAGAGTGTGGCGGATTTTCTTGCATTTGCAATTAAAAGAATATTATTTGCTCTCACTGGTCCTATATTTAACTGAGAAGACAAGATCTTGTGTAGAAATTGATGATCCCCTTTTACCATGTGACTGTTACAACCGTCAGCTCTAGCGTCACTTGTTGAATCTGAAATAATGTAATCTGTTCATTATATAATATTTACATTTCATATAATACTCTGAGTCATTCTGCAAGAGTGAACCACCATTTACATTAAATATTACTCTGAAGGGATGAACTGAGAGGACAAATATGTGGGTTTTTCTGACACTGTACAACACATCAAAAAGCCTTAAAGGTTGACTGCACCATTTGCTATTGTTGAAAAGTGGCTACCTGCTTTCATAAACACATGGAGCACAGAATAGTAAAAATGGACTATTAGGTTATTCAAGACCTATTAGACAAATTTTGCAATTCATTTAGGATACATGAATCCTTTAGAAGGCTTCAGTGATATATTTGCTTCCTGACAGCCAGGAGCAGCACAATGTTTAATTGTTTCCAGGGGTTCAGATATAGCTCTGATCCGGTGGTGTGTGTGACTGTGGCTCATCGTCCCGAGCTGTGTGTGAGTGACACCAGGAGTGTGGAAAAGAGGCAAGAATACCGCAGGGGGATTTCTACCCAGCCATAATAATCACTCAGTCGCAGAGATCTGTGGATTTTAACTTCTGCTACCTGATCCAGGCCACATGAAAAGCAGTAAGAGTGAATGGGGTGTCCCATTTCAAGGCTCTCGACACCATCCAGGTGCTCCAGGTGTGGCACTCCAGTGTGTAAATAAACAGGCTGAGGTACTTAGAGCGCATAGAGGGTCCCTGATGAAACCCCAGGCCTCTGTGAGGGTTTAGCTATTAAACATAAGGTAGATCACACAGAGAGCTTATATAAAGCCATTAGAAACACAGGAAGAACGTCTAGGGAGTACGCTTCAAGGGCTTGCTTATTTGTTGTCGGTCTGATCCCAAAGCCACGGAACACAGAGAGGTGTGTGTGTGTGGTTTAGTGTGCAGGTTCAGACACTCCAGCAAGGATTCATAATCATCACCAGGGAGTTTCCCGCTTCAAACACGGCTTTCCATGTTGGTGACAAACTCTCATGTTTATGTATATTTGGTAAAAACACGTAACGTTTTTAAAGGGCCCATATAACGGATAAACAAATATTTCCTTGTCCATTTTTAAATACAAAAAAAAGTATAAAAGCAAATTAAAGAGTTTAACGAAGTAGTGCTACTTTCAATATGTACCATTCACCCGTATGTAGGTACTGACATTTGCATATATCCTAATATTCTGTGCACAGCAGTTTAACCGCACCCATTCAAATTAGAAGCATTTAATCTTAGACTGCTTTTTGAGAGAGGCACCATGCAGTGCAGCCAATCAGAAAAGAGCTCCTATCATGTCTTAAAGGCATCATATATGTAATTAAGGAATAGATATTGGAAAATGATAATGTAGAAAGAAATTATAGCTTCGTAAGTGGCCTCAGGGATGAAACAATACATAAAAATACATGAAAAATGTAAGATATGTATCCTTTAATGAAATGCATTGAACTATACATTCCATTATCATCATTCAGTGTGGAATCTCCCCCTTGGTAGGAATGAGATCATGACTTGATGTCAGACTTTGAAGAGAGAGAGTATCATGCTCTGAGATTGGGTTTCACACAAATCTCTCTCTCTCTCTCTCTCTCTCTCTCTCTCTCTCTCTCTTTCTCTCTCTCTCTCTCACACACACACACACACACACATCTCATTCTTGATCCTCCTCAGTTCACACATCTAGCATGTCTTAACTTTTTACAGCTTCCTGCAAATTAGTTCTTCCTGCAAATCTTTTTTGAACACGAATGTATGTGTATGTTTATCTTTCTAGAAACTAAATGCCCTCTGAAAGATGGAAAAATGTACTAGAAATGTACTGAATTGAGAATTGAGAAAAACTAGAAATGTACTAGACCAATTCCAGTTTCATATATTTTAGGCTCATAGTTGCTGATGCCGACCCTAATGTCAATATAGAAACACACACACACACACACACACACACACACACACACACACACACACACACACACACACACACACACACACACACACAGAGCCTGTGTGAACCCACACCCTTACTATTTTCTCTCCCTTTCTCCTAATGGACAGAAAGCTCCAATACTCTTGATGGCTCTCATTAGCTTTCTGGCTCATCGTCCTACTCTTAACATTTGATTGAAAAGTTGTTTCATCAAGAAAGAGGCTGAATGCTGCAATAAAAACAGGAGAGTTACAAAAAGAGAGGCAAGTGGAAAGGAACAAGCGAAGAAGGAGGAATAAAGCCTATACAGGACAGGTTTATGTGCTCTGTCTCACAGGGTGCAGTGAGATTGAATTGTAATTACAGGAGCACTCGGTGCAGCTGCATAAATCAGGTCAGATGAGCGAGACCCTTTAAAGGACACAAACAATACTGTCAAAGTCTGCATTGTTGGTCTTAGCAAATATAGATATGACTAAGGCATTTGTGGTTTGACATGCAAGAACAAGCGAAGAACCCTCCAGAGGCTGTATCCATCAGTGAATGTAGACGTGCCCGTTCCGTGCCAGGCACATGGAGGCTCCACTTTAATGCCCAATTAGTGGTGTCCCAGGCAGCCTGTGGAATGCTGAGGTAAATAACTTTTGGAGAGAGCAGCAGGAGATTGTTATCTGCTGTTCAAGTGGTCTGAAAGGAGTTTCCTTCAAAATGGCAGCCAAAGTCATCAGCCTCTTTTGCTCTCTCGCAGAAAGGAGACAGCTCTGTAATAGCAGTAGAGGTGTAATTTGTATTATTGTCTCATATTTCTGCTCAGGTTAACAAAACACAGCAAACCAGTGTTCACATTACGCTCCGGGGCAGACATGAGCACCGTGCTTATCCGTCAGCAAGGCCTCCTGCAAAACATTTATAAAGATTACACTCGACAACATGACCGCTCAGCCTTGTTTTCACTATGGAGCAGACTCCCCCCAGATAACCTGCCAGCATTATATAACCCAGCCCTCTTGTAGAAAAGCATCTGAGCATAAAGTTATGTGTCTTGTCTGAGCATAAAACAAAGTGACTGTGGAAGCAGATTCATGAAAGACAAGCCTCAAAGGTCTCATCTCTGGTGTAATGTCTTTAAATGGGAAGTCAATAACCTATGCTGTGAAAACAGTACGGATGGGAATATATGGAGTGCATGTTGATGTTATCTGTCTTCAGGCCAGTTTTCTCAATGCACCCATACCAGTGTTCACAGTGTGCTTAGTATACTCACACCAGTGTCATCAATGCACTCATACTATTGCACCTAATGTACTCAGTGTATTCATACCAGTTTCATGTCCAGTGTACTCAATATACTGAGTGTTACCATAATAGTGTATTCATTCCACTGGACTCATACACTTGCACTCAATATCCAAACTGTACTCACAGCCATGTACTCAGTGTACTTAAACCTGTGTACTTAATGTACTCATTATTCTCATGCTAGTGTACTCAATATGCTCAATGTAGCCAAACCAGTACCCTTCATCATTACGCACTGTAGGTGTCGCTAGAATAATTCTCAATAAGTTATTAGTCTCTTTAAATTACTTGCATCTATGAATGATTGTAATTGTAATTAATATTAATATTAGAATTATTTAATAGATTGATTCATTGAGTATATTACAATCAAAAGGTTAAAAGTTTAACAGTAGTGTGGCTTCAGTTGGTTACATCTCCTGTATCTCCAAAATACAACACTGTAGTCATACCAGTGAAGTCTTTTCTAAGTTCCCATGCTAGTGTAGTCAGTGTACACTTATATCACTCATCCCAGTGCACTCACTGTACTTATGCAGTCGATACCCAAATTGTACTCGCAGCCGTACTTATTCCAGTGTATTCTGTTACTTTATTCTGGTAGCACATCAGACTAATATTAATCTAGTTTACTCTCATGGGCTCCACAGAGTTGAGGATGATGGCCGAGGGGAGGTTCGCCAGCCTGCCCAGGAATCTGCACATGGGACGCCAGTGCCCGCTGGCCTCCTCCATGGACCTGCTGAGCTCCAGGCCTGGCACGGCAGAGATGCTTCCTCCTCCTGGATATCACAGCGTCTCCATTCATGGCACCCTGCCTCGCAAGAAGAAGGGAGGTGGCAGCGCCCCCACTAGGCCATGGGAAATGTGTGGGTCGCTGCCACACCCCAACCGCTGGCGTCTGCCCTCGTCTCCACTCATACACAACATCATAGATGAGCACCAGCCTTTTCATGTTGCCAGGGAGGACTCTGCAGCACACAGGTGAGCTCCTCAACTTCAACACAAAGAGCCTCCTCACACGCTTGGATCTAATCACAGCAGCACGATCCCCATAATACGTCAGCTGTGTAAACGGAAAGACATCTCATTGTGACAGAGCCAACACAGAAGTGGAAAGATAAAAAGAAAGAAATCACTGTAGGCCAGGTCCATTGGTCTGCTAAGGTTACATTAACTGCAGGCCTAAACTTTGGCCTGAGCAATAATAAGAGTAAACAATTTCATAATGAAAAAGAGATTATGGTTTATTTACCAGAATAAATGTCAGCAGTGTACAACTAACTGATTTTTCATTTGTGTTGCTGCGGGATGTCCCGCAGACTTTTATTGCAGCCATAATAAGAGATTCCACCAATCTGATAATCAGTTTTGGCCTGATATCACAAGGCAGTACAGGATCAGATAGGAGAAGATCAGAAGGAAAAAGGTGTGTTCTAACAAATATAATTTGACAGCACACAGTCACACTGTGTGATGCCATGTTGTGAGCTGTGTGATTCAGGTAGGATAGCAGAGCATTTGAACTGGTTGTTGACAAAGTAACTTAAAAAAAAAATAGTTTGCTTCAATACTTAGCGTGTACACATCAGAGCCGGAGTTTAAGGCTGATTTTGCATATCTCTGCATTCTGCCCGCTCACCTCATGTAAACTCATTTCTATCTACACAGTTAATGCTCACATAATAAGATCACCCTTTTCAGATAAACTCAGAGCTCCTCAGTTAGCCTTAGTGTTGTTGGCTACTTCAACCCCCTCATTCTGAGATTCGCAGGAGGAAATATTTAGATGTAGGCGAGCTCAGCATTTACACTGTAAACCAGATTAGAAATTTAGTCTATACTGTTATCAAAGGCCAGTGAATTCCTCCATTGTAGCAGAGAATCACCTCATGCACTCTTCCCACAGATCCACTCCCAGTCATAACAAAAGAAGAAGCTCCAGGTGGAGATCCACACAGTCACCTTGTAAAATCACAAACTGCTCTTGTGAAACTGCAAAGTCTCATAAATGTTCTTCATTTTCAAGGCTTTGTTAGCATTTTCGGCTGATAATTGGCTGATGTTTGGCTTTTAAAGTGTTATCAAAGTCTCAAGTAAATGTAGGATATCTGGTGTTGTAATGTGTATTAAATGTATTAAACAGACAGGAGGTAAATGCTCATCTCTCCCAGCTGCTTTTCCAGTAACAGTGATAAACACGAGTACATGACACATGGACGTGTCAGAATGAGCATGCCTCACCCCTTCAGCCTTCCTCACTATGTAATTATGTGACATGCCCTTCCTTCACCACTGACACTCCTGCTCAAAACAAGCAATGCATTCCTAAGACATTGATATCATCATAGTCATAGTCCCGCCTCTAGATGGAGAGCAATTTAGGAAAACTGAAATGACAGCATGAATAATAATTAAGGAAAGAAGCTATCAACTACATTTCTTAAGTTCAAGGGTGGACGTTACTCTTGGCAAAGACAGGCAAACCATCTAGGGCCCTCATCAGCAAAGAGTCAAATGAAAATACATATGAGATAGATGTACGGATGCTGACTCATACTAATCTGAATTTGGTATGATAAGGACCATGACACAGGATGTGTTTGGATTGCTCGAAATAACTGAAATGCACTGAAATGCACACTTGGTGTGTCCTTGTTTTTAATGAAGCCCACTGCCCATATTCAGCATTAATGCACACTGACACTCAGAGAACACCACAGTGTGCAGTTGAACATTTTATTAATATTGTAATTAATTAAACCCAGAATAATACCACAAAATCAGTAGTATGTTCTGGTATTTACTCAGGTGGTGGTGGCCTTGTAGGTAGGATACACGCATCTGGACTAAGAGGTCATCCTACCTTTGAAGGTTTGAATACTACCTTCAGCACACCACCATTGGGTCCCTGAGTAAGACCCTTAATCCAAAGTTGCTCCAGGGAGACTGTCCCCAGTAGTTATGGAATGGAAGTCGCTTTGGATAAATGTGTCTGCTAAATGCCATAAATTTGTAAGACAGTTGATCTAGCATCATTAAAATAAATACACAAATGCCGATGCATGAAACCTCAGCTAACATTACTTGCATCTTCTTTTTATCTTGTGTCTTTTTTAAGCAAGTAGTTAGCTGAAACCAAATGTGATGAATTCATGAAATTAGGCTGAAACCTTTAGTTCATTTAACTATACAAATGTAAAAAGAACTTTTCACTTCCTATGCAATAAAGCAGTGCCTTTACCTTACTGTTTAGGTGATAAAATGCTCACTTTTTCTTGTTACCCAATGTGAAATCATGTATGAATTTGTTTTAGGCCAAAACTATACTAAAGCCTTACTAACAGCTTAGTGTGTTGAATCTGGCATTTAGTGCGGTCAGCTTGATGCCCCAGGTCCTCTTTACTGCTTGGTTTAATTGCCAGGAGACAGTAACCAGGCCAGCTCAGATATAATCACATACTACAGGTCAGCACTAGCCTGGCCTGCATACTATCCCCCTTCAGTCTTACTACCTTACTATCTAATTCCCGCCTCTCTCTCATTGCATATTACTTTCCACCCTGCTGTGTCTCCATGAGGCTAGTCTTCTCTGTCTCTGTCTCCTTGCTACACCTCCAGGCTTGTGCATCTCATCTCACTGATTTTATCAAAGCAAGCCAACAAAGCTGCCCTGTTTGGGTGCATCTTCTCTTTAACCAGGTCACCTTTCTCTGATAATATCACTGTCTGACAATGGGAGACCTGGCCAAAATAGCTATGTGCTCCTCAAGACATTGACCATCAGCATGCTTCAAGGGCAGAAAAACAGCACAGACGTCTGGTGCAACACGTATTGCCTCATTCTCCTATCTTTAACCTATACTGCAAGCCACATAATATACATACACTATGTTTAAAAGTTTGGATCTACCTTTTGAAATCTACCTTGTAGTATTTCAATTATACTATATAAATTAACACTGAATAAAACAACAGATATTTGTAGTATGAGTCTTAATAAAATAATTAATAATATGAATAGAGTAAATCCACACTTTAAAATGGTATTGTATTCTTTTTATAGTAGTTACTGAGTAATTTATAGTACCTACTATTGGAAGATAAAAACAGCACTGTAAGCAGCAGTTGACTGGTTGTAAAATGCAGCAGCAGAAACGCAGCAATGTAAATGCAGGAGGAAAGTTTAGAAAACCTTTTTTTTCTGATAAACACAAATCCAAAGTCATTTCATTAATTCATCAATTAATTAATTCATTTAACTTTTACTAGGGTCGCAAGTACCCGGAGCCTATCCCAAGGCAGGGACTCACACTGGCCGGGGCGCCAGTCCACCACAGGGCCCAATATACTAAACTGGAAATATTCTGTGAGATAAAACCAATTTCATTGCAAGTTATGTAGCTGTGTGAAATAGGGTCTGAGAGTTGCCTGCTTTAAAAAGTGCTGTCTGACTACTAGACTAATATATCACAGACTGTTTAGCACATCATGTGCTCGTTCTGGTCAGGAATTACACAAGGGTTGTTTACTTGGTGCTAACAGCTTCCAGCTAAATTCTTAAATGACTTTTCTATGCAAGAATCGCACACTTGCTACAAGCATTCAGGTTCAGTCATTTGTTTTCCAGCATGGAAAACAATAAGCATGGGATAAACTGGACAGGGACTGTGAGGGGTTCAGCACCAACACATAGGTCTACGCTCTTCTATGTCATCTGGAGACACTCAGCCTTACAATGTATATAATTTTATGTATACATGTATGTATATAACTTTTTATCTGTCTTAACATCTCAAACAATGAATAATACATATTGTCTTTGTAGCGACTCCCTAAAGGCCACAAATATCCTGTTCAACCCCAACTCATAAGTAGAGCAAAAGTGCAGTATAGCAGCATCGATAGCCATTAAAGGGAAAATTCTGAAATGTGTGGTGATTTAGCGTGCAGTTTACATCTGAGCCTGATACTAATTAAAATAGGACACAAACAGTTAGATCCTGTTATGAAACTCCTAATAAAATACACTTCACGAGCTGACTACTTTTGAGAAGTCTTCTATACATTTTTCTGTAAATGTAATGTTCAGTTATTAATCTTAAGACTCTTTGCTGAGTAATTAAAAAGGTGAACAGTAACTAAGTACATAAAACTCAATATTGCACTTAACTACCTTTATCTAGTGTCTGTACATTACTAAAGTATTTCCATTCTGGGGTCTTTTTACTTTTTATTTTGCACTTTCCACAGAGTGTGTTGATATGTGTTGCTCTAAAATTGCTCTTAAAATACTTTCTAAAATATACAAAAGTATCTGGTGCACTCTCAAACTGAAGCACAGCAATCATAGTGCAGGTCCACTTTTCAGATCACCCTCTTAGTGCTAGAACACCTTTTTAAATAATGTAATAGGTTTTCTTAGAGAGCTTTTTTATTACCATGTAAACTGTATTGGATGTGGTTCTACTGCATATGAATAAGGGACACCTTCACTGGCATACAGCATTACCTACTAATAGCTGAACGTTACCGGGCAGAATGGAAAAGGTAGTCTAGACATGAATGTAGACTCCAGTAGAGTCTTGCTCTATAAACACATCCCACTACTGGATATGGTCCAGTCAGACAGTGCTTCACCCTGCGTATGTGCGTGTGTTTTAATGCGTAGGTGTGTGCTTGGCTTGCCACAAGGACGAGCACATCTGTCCCCTGACATTTCGAAGGTTACCTAATGTTGGTCTACTCTTTCACTGCCAGCGAAAGGAGCAAAGGTGAAAATGGCCATGGAGCAGTAAAAGTGCTAGCAACGACCTCTCATAGAACCGCCATCTCCATAACAACACCTTGCTGCAACTCAGCATGACATACGGAAGAGGAGGCGAGGTAGTGTGTAGGAGAGGAAGGGAGAGAGAGAAGGAGAGAGAGTGGAGAGTGGAGTGAGAGACCAAGAAGAAGGGTCACAGATCAGAACAACCACTGACATTTTTACCATTAATTCAGCCATTGCTTATTAAAGGATGCAAGGAGGTCATTTTGCATCAGCTTTATTTCTGACCACAAATATGGATTTAACACGGAAACACACAGTGGTTTGACTGGCTTTTAGTAATTGTGACGTGGTGTGTACTAACACTGGAGGTGCCTGTCCGTGTGCTCAGCTCTGGACTGCTGCTTCTGTTTTCAGTTGCAGGTGAGTCACTGAATTAAGCAAGAGTTAATAGAGAATTCCACTGTTTCTGATTCCACTGTTGTTGAGATGTTGAGATTGTTGAGACTTTTAGAGCAGTCTGAGGTGAAATGCTCCATCAAGGCTACCTCACTAGGTCTAAAACATTTTTTCTTAATCTATTCATGTTAAGGAGGTACCCACAGGGTATTCTCAAAAAGGTACAAAAGTACAATAGTAAAATAGTGCCCCAAAATGTTTTTTTCCCCCCAGATTTACCACTATTCTACAAATATCAATATTTTAAAAAATATACAATATAACTACACATTACATGTTATTTTTATAGATTTCTTTATGTGAACACCTGAGATTAGTAATTGATTAATAAACCTAGAAGTGATGGGGTCAAATTCTCACAAATGTTTAGAGAACAAACAATCAGTCTCAAACCAGTACAGCAGTGCTCACCAGCTCTGGTTCTGGAGATCTACCTCAGAGTCCAGGTCCATTACAATTACAATCTGCCACACCTGGTTCTACTAAATACCTGCAAAAGTTCTTATTTGGCTAGAAAAGAGGCACTGATCTTATTTAGGGGGGAATCAGCATGTCAGTCTGCAGGAAACTAGACCTGCAGAAATGGGATTGGGGGCGCACTGAAGTACACAAGACCCCAAAACACATCTGCACTCAGGCATCTTTGCAGTTTGTTGACTTCATCTAAACAAAAAGGAACAGATCTTTGTGCATGTGCTGGATAACATCTGGACTGCTTTCATTTACCTGCATTTGCAGAACAGCTGTGGCTACACACACGAATGCTGAACACATATGAGGTGAATGCAGGTGAAGGCTGTGAGAGATTGATAGCCTTAAAGACAGAAGAAATAGCTAGAGACAAATAAAGAGGGGGATAAAGAGATGAAAGGGGTAATGGAAGGGCAGAAGAGGCATGTTTGTTATGTGATTGATTTATAATGCAGTGAGATATTAAAGCACAGATATTAGAACTGTATTGTACAGTGGGAGCTGACAAGAATCAGCTGAAGAATAACAAAGAGTTACAGAGAGAGTATTTCTACACCAATCAACTGTAACATTTAAACCATCTGCCTAAAACTGTGCAGGTCCCTCCTGTGCTGCCAAACCACTTTGATCCATCAAAACCTGGACTTCACAAGACCTGTGAAGGTGTGCTGGGGGATCTGGCTCCTTTAAGTCCTGTATGTTGTGAAGTGGGACCTCCATAGATCAGACTAGTTTGTCTAGCACATCCCATAGGTGCTTGACTGGATTAAGATCTGGGAAATTTGGGGGGCAAGTACAGCTCTTAGTCATGTTCCTGTACAATGTTTGTAGTGTTAGCCTGCTGAAATAGCCCACTACCATTAGGGAGTACTGTTGCCATGGAGGAGTGTACTTGGTCTGCAACATTGTTTAGGTAGGTGGTATGTGTCAAGCTAACAACCAGGAGAATATTGGTCATCATTTTGCAATTGCTTCATGGTTCTGTTGCTCACATGACCATTGTAGACACATTTGGTAGTGGATGGAGGTCAGTGGTGTAATGTTATGGCTTACGTATGTGTGATTGGGTGGCCTTATTTATTAAGTTAAAAGTAGGTAGAATAAGAGACACATGCAACTAGACCTTGGACCTGCTGACTGTGTTTGTTTTCTATATTTGTAGGGACAAAGTGTGCTGACTTTCTGGGGAAAAAACAGACTGCTCCACAATATCAGTACAATCACAGAATAGTTTGATCATAAAAAGTGTTTTTTTAACCCAATCCAACAAAACATCATGGCTAGGTTATGGATTAGGCATAGAATCATGAAAGGCCACAATTTATGGGGAATGGAAAGGGGTCTGAATGTGTGGCCAGGACTTATAGTGTGTGAATTTGATAAGCTGTAACTTACTAAGGTGTATAAATAAGATAGTTAAGTTATTTCCAAGTCATGGCACCCATTGCTGACCAACGTGTTCAGTTACTCACACATTGCTTGTGTAATCTTCAGAGAAGAGCATTGCAAATAGAATGAGACACTCTGGAGCAGCCACCAATGAGCCTAAGATCATCATGCTCAATGATAGGCATTGACTAGAGGGGCATGAAGCCCCCCAACTCTGGGCTGTGGAGCAGTAGGACTGCACGATCCATCATCTAGTGTAAAGCCTCCTCACTGTATGTGTGTGTCTTTTCACGGTCAGGGTCAGGCACACCATGGGTAGATAAAAGCTGATTAAACATCCGTTTGATGCTGGCTGTTGATAGAAGGCCGTGTCCTTTCAGCACCATCGTCATCATCAGCCCTCTCTTCTCGGAATGACTCGATTTTTCTCGCCTCGTCACCGTCCTCCCCAAACAGCTGCGATAAGTCCAGGCAAACATTACAGGCGGATGAAGGACGATGCAGTTGCCTTTAAGGACAACGATACAGCTGGGCAGCACTGCCACAAGCTTCCTGTTTTCATAAAAGCTCTGCTCTGTATTCACCAGTGCTCATATGTAACTTATGAGACATTTATTCAGGACCTTTGTTTAACTTTATACTGTATTAGACCAAAGTGTTGTCCAAAGACACTTTTCACTTCTCAGCCCATTTCAGGTCTGTCCAGTATTTTTACATAACACTGCATATAAGGTGTTCTGGAGGATTTCTTTTTGCTGCACCCAGCTTAAGTGTAAATAAATCGCTCTTGCCATCCTGTTTAACTTGGATCATCTGTTGCTTTTTTTGTTCTTTTTCACTCAAGCGTGTACAGGCACACGCATACAGAGGGGTTGGGTTGTTATAGCTACTACTTGGATGTTGTTTTACTTTAACCTGCAGAGAGAGAGCGAGAGAGAGAGAGAGCATAATATCTCTTGATTCACACACCATGCAAAAAATAATGTCTCTTTCAGAGCGTGTGCTATTTGTCTAAATAGGACCTGAATTTTCACACTTTTCAGGTTCAGACTGAGTTTTGCCAGGCTGTGCTAAGGATTAAGCTAAGTTTTGTCAATATATGGTCAGGTTTGGGCCATCTGAAGTAACTACTGCACTGACCAGGTCACAGAATCACACTGCCCCTAGAGTTTGCGAAATGCACTGTTACATCACTAAGATGTCTCTGTGTGTGTGTGTGTGTGTGTGTGTGTGTAGGCTCTCAACTCTAGTAAATAACCATGGATTTGAGGCCTTGTTGCATGTCTAGTGCCACCAATAATAGAGACTCCACAAACAGAAATCCAGCAATAGCCTGAGTGCCTCTGCTTGACCTGCTGAATCCTCCCTTCTGTGGTCAGGAGAAATGCTGCGGTCCAGTTCGGTACAAATCGCTACTTTAAGACACAATACAGCTGAGGTTTGGCAGGGAAAGACAGAAGGAAAGAGAGATGGATGGGCGCTCCAGCAGGCAGGCTTTCTCTGAGAGAGAGAGCGAATGGTCCACTTTGAGGAGGCCTGAGTTCTGCTATAGCGTACCGAAGGCAGTGGTTAATCAGTACTTATGAGCTCTTTCTCGTTTTATACTTTGACCTTGTTGGCTGTCAAATAGTACTTGTTGAGAGAGCAGGTAACACTGGTGCTAGAAAACACTTCATACATAGATTCTTTACTCTTTAGGCTTACACCTTAATAAAAGCATCCTTTGAGATTTCTTTTGAAATGCAATGAATATAGAACTTCCATCATATAATTCTTTTAATCTATGATGGAAAACTTGTTCTATGTGGTTCTTAAAGGAACTTTTCAAATATGGGTTCATACAGCTCCAAAAAGAGTTCCACTACTGTTATCAGTCAAAGAACTCTTACTGAGTACTGCACAAAATCACACAATATTTTATTGTAGCGGTTGCATGTAATATTTTGACCTGAAGTAAATTGCAGTTGTCTGTTTTAAATTGGCATGGCTGTCTTTGTGGATAAATGTGAATTGTTTTCACATCAGGGGTTCTTACTGCTCCCCTTTCATTCTTCATTGCTCTCTAGCAGCTCAATGCAGAATCACCACATTACACACATAGAGCTATGCGTTATAATTATGATGATGAAAAATATATATGTTCAATCAGATGCGTCCAAGTTTATCTAGTAGCTACTGCATAGTGGTTCGTCTATGGCATCACTCTAAAGAATTTTTTAGGCTTATTGTAAGTATTGAATGATGGGACTATAACAATCCTGTTCTTCCGTAATGATATGTTGGCTAGGAGTTTATCGAAACTGGGACTCATATAAAGGGACAAAGCTTAGAATGATTTATAGTGCCGTCAGTTGAAAAAGCAAATATCCCCAGGCTGATATACAGGTAGATGTTCCTGCTGAATGCTTTATAAGGCCCTGGTCTCTGGACATACTTTTTTCCAGCAAGCTGAATATAAACCTTCATCCCCTGAGGGCACAAGACACCCTATCACACAGCCTGCTGGATATCAAGACAGAAAGAAGAAAGAGAGAGTGGGAGTCATAAAGAACATAGAGAAAGGAAGGCAGGGGAGTTATGAAGAAAGGGTATTTTTCTGGTGTAAGCTGAGATGAAAGGTGGTTGGCTGGGGACAGGCCGGGTCGTGGCCAGGACGGGCGGTAGGAACGGAGCTATATGGAGAAAGAGCTGAGCAGTGTGTCTGACCGCGCTAACCAACACTGAACTGGGGAGAAGCGCTCTTTTCTCTTTACACCACCACACGTACTGCGTTCCACACTCGCCGGAGAAATGCAGCGCTTGACTCGCGTGACCAAGGCCCATCTCTGCAGTTAGCGTGAGTCCCATATACATTACAAATTTACATCCAGTGGCAAGAGAAACTTTATTTAAAAGAAACTTATAGTAGACTTTATGCACAGTATTCAGCATGTCTTGCAAAGAAGCAACATCATCATAAAAAAATTGCATGCCGATTTTTACCTTTTTTTTATCATTGTTATAAATCATTTGTGGGAAAAAAACTTTACAAAACTATCATTTATAAAAACACAATGTGAGTGGATAGAAATGGTAGAAATATACTTTGAAAAATGTTTTTATGTTAACATGTACAAGTTTAGAATGCATTTTCCCTCTCTTATAAAGTTACTATTTTGAAGATATGAGGGTTTTCTCTGACAGTAAGTTACACGTATAAACATGCCTTTTAAATCAGAATAGACATACACAAATACAAAGGATGTGATGAACGACTGTTTTTCACTTTTTTGCTGACGTTTTGTTGTGTAAGGGCTGGAATTAGGAATTATTTAACCTGTTGACCATAATCCGGAAGAAATTTCAGACACAAGGCTTTCAGAGAGGGAGGGAGAGAGAGAGAGAAGGAAAGATAGAGAGTGGAGGAAAAGGGAAAGATGGAAAAAATGAGAGACAAAAAATCGACAGAGATGGCGAGGGGGGGCTGAAAATGATTTTAAGCCTTCTATCTTTTTTTTTTAACTTTCTCTGATTGTCATTGATATTCTGAACGTTCATTCATCTTCTTTCTTCCTTAATGTCTACATTTCATTCTTCATAAGGTATTTCCTTTTTTACAGTATTTAACCTGATATGATCTATAATCTGTGTGTGTGTGTGTGTGTGTGTGTGTGTGTGTGTGTGTGTGTGTGTGTGTGTGTGTGTGTGTGTGAGGCTTTCTGGACTCACATGGCTGTGTGAAGTAGTCAGGGGTTGGAAGCGTTGGCAGGGGCGAATCAGTGTGCCTCAGTCAAAGGCACGGTCTAAAACACACAGCACACAGGAGCAGAAAGAGACACACTGCCAGACAGTCAGACAGACAAACTTTGTTTCAGAGTAAATGTGCTCACTAAAGAGAGTTTTGTCTCTCTGCCGCAGGGACGCTGGAGGCATGGACCCCACCATGGAGTACGTCAAGGTAGGACTGTCATTGCCTTTTCTTTTGTGCCTGCATGTCTTCTGTTCTATTCGTAAGCCTTTCTAGCACTGTTTCTGTGCCTATCATTATTTTTCTACCGTCTGTGGCTCTATAAAGTGGTGCAGATGGGTTGAAGCAATTCAGTCCATGGCTGATTCCTTGGTCCGTGTGTGTGTGTGGTCATGGTTTCAGATGGCCTTATGCAGTTCAGAGCAATGTCTATAGGACAGGACCACTCATGTGGGCTCTTGAGTGTGTGTATGGCTTGAGTTTGTGGGTCAGAAGGTCCAGAGTTAAGCTCTGTTTATGATCAACTCTGAGGCTGCAAAGAGGATGAAAACATTTTGAATTTGTTTTTCAAAAGCCTCAGTAAATAGACATTATATTACTTGGACAGTACAAGAAACTCTTATTCATATGTTATTCTCAGTAGACTATAAACAAACCTGCACATAAAATGCATGCATCGCTTCTGTTGGAACTTCAGGAGAACTTCAGGAGAAGTAATGTTCTTAAAAGTATTTTAAAGGACACATATAACTGAGAACTGAACATTTCTCCCCTTTTTGAGCTTGATGTAATCTGTAAACATTATTAAAGTTTCCAAACATACTAATAACTCCATAGATCATACACTTCATATATGGATATTATGCTTATTTAGAATTCACTGTTTTTGTGATTTCACTTAAACTAACCTGTTTACAAATCCGCCTGTTGAGCCTACAGCAGTTTAGCCCCACACATTCATTATGAGGGAAGTTTCAGCCCCAACCTCTTTTTCAGTGAGGCACAATACAAAGCAGCCCATTAAAATATAAGTAATTTACATTAACAATTAAGTAACAAAAAGCAGCTTGGTTAATCCTATTGGACAAAGAGAAGTTGTGCAGGTGGCATAATTAAAAAAATGTAGCATATTGGCCTTTAACTCATGGTAAAAGGATCTTTTGGACCATTTCTCTTTGTTCATTAATTTTTAAATTGTAATTGTAATGTATCGGACAGCTGATGTTGTCAGATAACATAAAAAATGAAGATACAAGGTTTGGTTCTGATTGTGATGACATATATGTGCTGTTAGTTTATGGTGGCTGGCATGTCAAAAATACTACATAACATTTTAATGATACTCAAAATGCAACATAGTTTTGAAATGTTTTAACTACAAAAATAGTTATTATTGCTACATTTCATAAAATACAATAAAAATCTATGAGTATTATTTTTTCAGCATCTCACACATTGCACCAAATCCAGTTGAACAGGGCTAATTATGCTCTGATTATAATGAATATGCAGTTGTTCTTGGATTCTTAAGATACAGAAATGCAACATAATTTATCAGAAAACTACATACAGTCACATTGCACCCCCCCCCTCCCTCTGTAGTACTCATTTGGTTCATTCTGACATGATGGGGTCAAATCTGAGTTTTTCTTTCTTTCTGTTCAACAAATGAAAAAGTTCCCATGTTTCACTAATGCACATTAGTGCTGAGTAGCACAGTGTTGATGGCTGCAGGGTTAGGAAGCAGAAGTGTTGTGATAAGCGCAGTGGCAGACGAGCGCCTCCCAAACCCTGGGAGAAGCACAGGAAACACTAGAGGCAGAGTTTACACGAGCTACATCAGATCAGCATTGTTTGTAATGTAATCCTCCTGAGAGGAGCTTCAGAGCACATCCTCAGCAATAACGCCATAATTATAGTCTGAAAATGAGGAAATTAACTTCATGTAGTAACAGTGTAGACAAGGCCTGGAGTCAAAACAGCTCGAATAATCACAGAATGTTGCTTGATGCGTGTATAAAACAACAAAGTGCATTTAATTCACTTGATTCAGGGTGTGCATCATCTCCACATGAATAAAATCAACACAATTAGTTGCAAAAGTAAGCAAGCTGGGAGAAAACAATAGTCTGGGCATGTAGTGATTTATAGTACAGCAGCTAAAGTCATACAAGCACTGGGCACAGTCACAGTTTCCTTATGGGCAAAACAATCATACCCCACATCCAGCGCACGCACATGGATATCGGAGTGTGATCTAATCACCTCCTATTGAAGGTCGACCATCACACACAGTAACCTCGTTCTGCAGGGGCAGACAGATGAGTGTTATTTGTCTGAATGGGCTGGGAGACTGTGTTTTGGTGTATCAGGTTTTCTAGCGTGCACCTGCAGCCCGATCACTCACACCGCTCAGGGCTGTCAGTCCACTCTGTCACCACACATTCAGCTCTCTCAGCCAGCTGAGATACCATCCACACACACACACACTCTCTCTTTCTCTGCTCTAAGAAGTGATCTTCTAAGGGTTCACATGTCTTTGTGAAGAGTAAACCTCTCTCAGGCATACAGTACAGTGCAAACCACCCCCACCCCTACACACACACTCCCTTGTTTTTATCCAATATCCAAATAAAATTAATACAAGGTAGTGTTGCTGAGGATTTCAGTGGCATTGGATAACAATGACATCAGGGCTACAATTGGACTGCCTTGGAAAAAATAGCCTTACACTATATATCCAAAAGTGTTATCTTTGGAATACAAGGATCCTAATAAGGACTTTATAACCTCTTTGCTGCTGGAGGATGAATCTGGAACCGAACCTGTGAACAGGTTCGGTTCCAGATTCCTCCTCCAGCCGTTGTTTGGATTTGTGAAACTCCATCAGCAGCTCCTGATTTAATTTAATGGAGAACTGATTAATACTGAGTCAAACCAGGTTTTAGCTGGAAACTACAAGTAAAATCTTGACACTTTTTACCACTTTTCTCGTTTGTTTTCTGATGTAAATTTGCCTGAAGAAAGAAACAATCACACAATGAGAAAATGGCTTTAAACTATTTGCATAGGTGCCTCAGACTTTTGCACAGTACTGTATACTATACTTTAAACCAGGGCTTCTCAAACTGAGCACACAGAAGGGGCAGTAAAGGGCCCTGGTCAATCTAATCCAGCTCCAACCGTGTGAGTAGAACTGAACTGAAGGCAGAGCAAAACTCAACACAGTAAGTGTCTGTGTGCAAGAATTTCAAGTAACAAGATCTAAAGCTAGGAATAAGGTCTTTGCCTCAGCTTACACAGATGTTATGTGTTGTATATATGAATGTGTGTCATACCAATATATATACATATATACATATATATATATATATATATATACACACACACACACACAGATACCTCCATGGTGAAGAGGAGCCTCTGTTTATGCTCATTAGGAGGATTTCCTCTGTTCTGTTTAACCAACACTATAGACCCGGTAGTGTCCTGATGGATCCACAAACAAGTACATCATCAGAACCTCAGCACAGTTCAGCATGTCTGCCACATATGTAACAGTATGTAGGGCCTTTATCGCCATCACTTAAGTATGTACATCACTGAGTGCAGATCTGCATTGTGTTCTGCAAAGCTTTAGTCAAATCCAGATTGTTTAGGGGAAAAGCCGCTGCTACTGCAGTGATTTTGCTTTCCCACCCAACTGCTGGCTGTTTCCTAAGCTGATGATGAGTGTTTGTGTTATGCTAACAGGAAGTTGGCAATTAGAAATGTAGAAGAAGGATGGAGGAACTTCAAAGATGAAGTATACTGATGTCACTTCTTGAGGCCAGATGGCCTGTGCTTGCACTCCTGTGGTAGACGTTCCCTTTTTCGTTGTGCTGACAAGTGCTTTGGTTGCACTTATGGTTTAGGTCAGGGGCTGCAGTAGTAGTGCAAAAGGAGAAGTTCATGGCATGTTTTTGGGATGAGATGGAAAAACCAATTAGAAACTCTCAGTATCATCTCAGTGCTCACCATTGATCATACATTTAGAATCACTGATGTTTTTTTTGGTTGCAGATATATGTATAAAGTGATAATAATGTGATACTATACTTCATTGGTTTGTAAACATTTGCTGAAAAAAGATATTTTACATGAACAGCTATTTACACTGAGAATTAAGTTTTGTTTCCAAACTTACATGTGTGATTTTCCTTGTCAAATCTGCTACAGTCATGTGTGGTCATTACAGCAATGCCCGCAGCTTGCAGCACCATCAGGTGCAATACGGCCTCAAATTGTGTGCCTTGCAATACAGAAGGACCTTCAGTCTGATGAACAGAATGAGGCTCTACATGCAATAAACGCATTATTAAAGGCAAAAACCCCAGGGAGACGACTGAGCCCTGCATAAATCAACTTCTCTACTTCCTGGTGTGAAATACCATTGAAAAAAATACAATCATTAATTTGACAAATGAGCCAAAACTTTTGAATCAAGTGAAAGTGGTGTGCCACCATTTCTGCTGCTTTTTTACGTTAGTCATTGGGTTGACTAGAGTTGCGTGTGAACCAGAGATCGCTTTCGTTCCAATGCGTCGTGGCTATTATCATCAAAGATGATCGGGAAAGGGAAGAGGGTGGAAACTGTTTGGAGGAGGGCTTGAAGTCTAAAAATACGCTCTGTTTCATTGGGTGTGGAGCGTAACTCTGCCCTCAGGGACTTGAGGATGTTTGGGAGAAAGAGGGAGTGTCATAAATTATAACGGCTTAATTGCACTCCCCGTAGACTCACAGATGACACCAGACATGGCTTTAATGTGCCAAGCAAGAACTGTTATAACTGACAGGCCTGTTTTGATTAATAGTGGCTTTAGAATGACACCTCTGCCAAAACAGCAATTTTGATTGAATTACTCTGCCATGCCCATCTCCATGACACCCCATGTCTTGCCAGTAAAATGTAGCAAGATTAAACTCCCAACTCAAGCTAACATTTGCACAAGATATATTTCTACTGTATGTACGTAATAA
The DNA here is from genome assembly GCA_037974405.1 of Brachyalestes nurse. Classification (NCBI taxonomy): domain Eukaryota; kingdom Metazoa; phylum Chordata; class Actinopteri; order Characiformes; family Alestidae; genus Brachyalestes; species Brachyalestes nurse. The sequence goes on from JBBPCY010000018.1 coordinate 12,691,649, forward strand.
ACACTACTACACTGGCAATGGCTATTAATGGCAATTAGCCCTTCTGTTCGTTTTAGATGGTCATAACAAAGCAACATGTGAGGCAGCTGAGGTGTGTCTGGGTAGCTGCTTGTGTGAATGCTGGTATCTTTTTGAAGGGGACTAAAATGTCAGTGAGAGCTTTGGGAGTCGGTGTTTTATATTATACTTTGTGTGACTCAGGGGCTCTTTTTGATGTGCTAATTCCAAAATATCCATGAAACTCTTTCCTTTAAACATTTAAGTTAGCTGAACTGTTTTTATTACAATGCATAAGGAAAGTATGGTGACAATAAAGAGTTAGCGCTGTTTCAGCTTTACAGAAAGACTCCTAAATGTTCTGTTATCGTTGTAGTCGGGGTGAATAGTGTGACACTGGCACACTTCCGGAAACTCATCATTGGGACCGAGGCAGATAGCAAAGGACCAAGAAAAAAAAGTATAAAGGGAAGTGCCAAAAACAAAGGGCAAGCTACTTAGCAAATAGCTGACCTTACTGTGCTCATGAGGCAAGAACCTTTCACACGAGTATTTGACAGACTCCTCTGTCTCACACACACACACACACACACACACACACACACACACACAGTGGCCTGTTGCACAGTAAGCTGCTAAGGGCTCATGAAAGAGCTTTATAGGAACAATGTGGCTGTGTTCTCACTGTGAGATCTGCTGTCCTCTGAGCCTTCTGAAAGAACCCTTCAGCCAGGCTGAGCTCTGACCGCACACAATTGCAGCCGCCTTTCCAGACAGCCTCACAGAGACCCAGAGGACTGACCGGCAGGATTAGGACCATTCTTAGAACAGCTACCCCTGACCTTCAGTAGAGGTCAGTATTTATACTAGAAAATGAATATGTATGGTAAGTTATGGACTTACAAACTGAAGGCAGGTCCACATACTGACAAACAGGGTTTCACCTGGTGGAATTGATTAGACCTGCGCTACCATTTAAAAGTCTGGAATGAGTGTTCCAAAGTTTGGAATCTGTGTTTTCTACAGTACAAAATTAATTGTGATTGCAGACAAGTGCATTCAATAATTCTAATTTACAAATCTTGCTTTCAATAATTAGGTTTCAATAATTAAAGAGACATAATTATGATAAATAAATAAAAAAAGACATTTTAGATGTGAAAAAAAGTGATTAACAGACATAGAGGATGTAAAATAACTGAGAAAGCTGTATAGTATTTAATTAAATTAGTTTATTACTAATATCCAGAACAGCTATTGCAGTGCATTATTTGTCATTTAATAACCTGTCCAGACACTTCTTTAAGAATTAAATAATAAAATGTAAAAGTAACTCTTGACAAATGTTAATGTAAAATGTAATATTAATGCAATGTTTAGAGTTATGAATTTAATATTTAATTTATAGTAATATTTAGATTAACACCATATCCGTTATTGCCAAAGAAGCAAAAACTGTCACAATAAAAACATTTTAATACCATTTCAAAGCACCAGCTAATGTATGGCGATTTTGTGATTTAGCAGATGTTAAAAAAATCCTAAAAATGCAACGTACATTGAAGTTAATATCATTTCAGAAGGACGAGATTTTCTTATGATTCTGGTATCATTTTTTTCAGCAGTTCAGCATTAAGATCCATCATTCATTAAGCAGTGACAGGCAGTGCACTCCCAATTGTGAAGCAGATTCTGTAGAATGGCTTTTGGCTGCCACTGCAGACATTTACAGAGCGGACTAATGACATATTTCTGGAACTGATCATGTTCTTATTTTGTTTTATATTTTAAATCAGCACTAATGGCCCTTTCAATTTAACTCGCCCTTGGGCTTGCTTTCCCCCTCTCTCTCTCTCTCTCTGTCTCTCTCTCTCTCACACACACACACACACACACATACACACACACAAATAGGCAAACACCTATAGGCACGCTGCCATATTCATACTGCACTGACGCTCACAATAAAACCTGGCTGCAGGCAGAGGTCCATGAGTTTAACTACAGTTGGCTGAGAGCGTTTTCAGTACAGGACTGAAGCCAAGCCCATCAATCAGTCCCTACTAAGTTCACCTGGCCTCCTACAAGGCCTGCACTCAGGATGAGTGGAACAGTGTTTGCTCGGCTTGTGTGCTCCAACAGAACACGAGACTACAACACTGCTGAGCACATGAACCAACACGGCATGTTTGAGTAGCATGAACTTTGAGACTGTGGCTTTCCCAGCTTCAGGCGGCATCTCAGTGCATTCACTAGAACAAACACAGGGCACCATACACACAGAGACACTGCGCCCTCTAGTGGCCATGCTTTTTCATACACATAAAAGTTATAACTGTTACTGTAACTGCTATTGTAATATTTACGATGGAAAGAGGCTTATTAATCTTATAAACAAGCATTTTTCACTGTTTTTAGGAACTGAAGGCACTGATTTGAAGCAATGCAGTACAAGAAAGTTTAATGATGCATGTCATTGCCGTGAAAGGTATAAAATAATTGTTTATACATATGTATAAAATATGTATAAAGCCTGGTATTGTTCCAGGCTTCACCAGGACAGCACATAAGTATGTGTGGGATTACATAATGTCACATGTACACTTTTATAGCACACTGGTCTCACATTACGAACTGCCCTGAAACTAAAACTCTCAGGTCCTTGAAGAGATCTAAAATAGCTTATCATGAATTATTACATATTTATTACCAGTCATGAACCATCAGTGTACAAACTAAAACATAAGACAGGTTTTCTGTTATTCCCCCAGTGGCCAACAGAGGACAATAGCAACCTGTCAACCAGTTTCCAACTGGTTTCTAAGGTACAGAACATCATATTTCACCATGCGGCCAGCTACTACAAGTCTTTTTTTTTGTCTTTGAGGTTGGATGTATATTTACCCTGGCCTGTGAGCCTTTCTCTCAGTTCTGTTTTCAAACCAGTCATTTTCACTCTCACGAATAAAAACACCCGGCAGGACTCCTTTTTCGCAGTAGGCAGTGGAAAAAAATGGATTTGCTAGCAGGACGCTGGTGCTTTATTGAGCATAATTAGCCAGTTTAAGGGCCTGACCCTCTGGGATAACATTCCAGAATTGTTCCGAGGGTGTGCCAGCCAGCCAGAATGTCTTTGTTTACCTCTTAGAAGTGATGCTGGAGAGAAAAGGAGTGGAATGAAGCTTTACTGATAGACATCCAAATGTTTAAGTACTCATATATATCATTTCTGGTGTATTTAGGACTAGTAACATGATATGTGAACTTTTCTTGGACGTACTATCGTTCTGAGCATGATTTGGTATTATATTGTTATAGTGTGTGGACTATATAAACTTGGCTGTGTTTTGTAGATTTTGTTCCAATATACGATGTAAATAAACCCATAACAATATCACAAGTGAACCTTATGACAAATAGAAAAATATAAAATATATGCCCTTTATAAATACTACCTTTATATGGTGAAGTGACTTTGACTCCTTGACTAAAAGCAGAGATGTTTTTGCACTTGCACTTGGGGAATTTCTTCCACTGTTGCACTTCGCTCATAAGGGTCTTCGGCCTGGATTTCTGAAAAGCTGCTTTGTGGGGACTTCCGCTGTAAAAGCACCACACAAATAAATATTGAACTGAATTGAATCAAAGTGTCCTTTGTGGGCAGCATTAAGCGTTTTTCCCTAAACCACTTTGTAACAAGAGCAATTAATAACATCACACACTTCCTGCATTCATTAGTCGTATGTGCAGGCATATACAGACTATAAATGCATTGATTCATATGCAAGGATGTGAGGAAACACAGGCCTGATCCAATGTCACTGGCCTTTACAAGCTTTTTTTTTTACATTCATTCCAATCAAAACTTCAGATCAATGACCATTTTCAACTATCTTAACTTTTTTTAGGCAACTGATTAGCGCTTAATGTAGTAATGTAGTACAAAAACTCAAAGTGTACCACTGAGGTCATATACTGGAAACTAAACTGCAAACATAGTCCATTTTAAATTCACCAATTTTGTGACATCACAAAAACATATTTAAATTCCTCTGCTTTTCCAGTATACAGCAGTTTAGCCCCGCCCATTACCCCTGAAGTTATAAGGCGTGTTTCAGTCTGGACTGTTCTTTGATTGACATGATACTCAAAGCTCGTTTACATATATTGGTCTTAAAGGGACAGCACTGTTAAGTTCTAAGGTTGGAGAATTATCGAGTAAACGGTAGAGTGCCTGTATTTAGTGAAAAACCATTAAGAATTTTCTTTAAATAAAAACACTAATACAAGGTAATGGCAAGATTTATAAATTACATTAAAGGAAAAGAGAAGAAAGAGGACAGAAATGGGCATTTTGGGCTCAGGATTAAGGGTTTAACAGAGCTGCTAATCAGGAGAAAGTCCCCGTCTGCACTTGCCCCCCTTTAAGAAAAGCCCCTCTAGTTAGCGATCTAGCTGCACTAAAGCAATAACGCTAAGTGTTGTGTTAGTCAGAGAGTGAGTGGGCCTTTGTTTTGGAGCCCCATGGGGAGTGATGTGGACGGCCTATTAAAGCCCTTGGGGGCTCCAGCCAGTGCCCTGGTGCTCCTGCTGAGGGTCAGGCCAGCTGGACAGACGGTGCAGCCTGCTGGCAGAGAGAGTGGCCCCTGCTGGGGGAGGATCTCCGACATAGACCCCCCCACCGCTGCTTAGGAGCTCGGAGCGCTAACTGAAGCAGGCCAGTGCTAATGTTAACAGACACAGTGGTGCTCCCAGAGCGCTCAGCTGTCACTCATCATCAAACTGCACCCTCTCTCTGCCTCATCCTGTTTGTAATGCCTCATAGGAGCAGCTTTCACTGGTCTTTCCAAATTAGCTTTAAATGTCACCAGTGATAGAGTGATATTAAAGCCTTAGAAAGTGTTTCATGTCAAATCCTGTTCCTGAAAAGAGCTATTTAGATCAACAGAGATGGCATTCACATTGAAATGGCTTCGTTTATTTGTGCTCCATATCAAATAATCCCATGATTTAGTATTATGCTAAAATTGAAACGGCACAATTTATCATTTAAATCCTGTCACTATCACTCAGTCCTGCGGTACTGAGGGCTGTAAGGTGTAAATAAGTCCGTTTACCAGGCACACCTGTGAGCTGGGAGCCTCCTGATGAATCACGTTTACTGATTTTTCATGGGCTTTTTTGATACATCAAAGTATTTATGCAATCAGAACCAAGTAAATTGGGCAAAACTAATGCAAAATAATCGTGAACCATGTTACACGGCTGATTCTTTATACAGTCGTATAAAAGATTTGAACAACCTTAGTTAAACTGCATGTTTTGTTGATTTGCATGCAAAATTAAACACATATCCTCTACAAGGAATACACACAAATATGGTAGTTTTCTGTATATTTTGTCAAAAATAAATCAAATCAAATAAAGTGTGCCATAACATTTACACAGGCCACATTTTATGTTTTGTTTTTCAATATGTTAGATTCACCATATAAACAGTACCTAAGCGATACTATTCAGAAGTGTGTTCCCTTAAAGGCAGATCTGTGGATGTACCTTCAATTCAAAAATCAACAAAATATGAAGTTTGATCATAAGCGCCCAAAGATGTGCTCACAACTGTATTAACTAATGATAAAATGGATTGTTGGCGTTGCTTATGTTACGACTGCACAGACATACACAAAGACAAGAACAATATAAAATATAGGATAAGGCAAGAGAAAACTCTCCAGAATATCCTCAAAAATGCTTAGTACTATATACACTGTAGAGTTAAATGCTGTGGTCAGTAAGATGGGCATAAATACTATAGATAAAAAAATACAATTACAGCTGAAATAATTTACTGATACCACAAATAGTGGTCTAGGGAATATTTAAACCTTCAAATATTAAAATTTCAGCTTCTGTTCATTTCTGGTGTGTTCTGGTTGATGTCAGTGGCATGTGTGAACAAGCTGTGAATGGGTCATAAACACACTCACCACCTATATGTGAGCTACGTGCCCTTGAGCTAGTCACTTAACTCCTGTGTGGGGGTGTAGGGGGGTAGGGTGGGGTGGGCATATTACTGCTGACCCTGTTCTCTGTCCACTCATCCTGTCTGTCAAAAAGAGGAAGTAATCTGGAAATATATGTTGAGTAATATGATTTGTGTATAAACGGTAGCCATGGAAGCTGAATATAAACAACAAAGAAACACAGTCTTCTTTTAGAGAATAAAGCCATCAGGGTTTCTTATTTAAACGACCCATATAATGGAAAGCCCTCATTTGTTTTGTAGGATGTTTTTAAACATGGTTAAAGTCACAAATTGTGAACATATTCTACAAAAATGTTGTTTTTATGATGTTACTAAAACTGACACGTCCAATCCATTCAGTCTACAGCAGTTTCGCTTCACCTGTTCATACTGAAGCTTTTCAGTCCGGACTGCGTTCTGAATAAAACACAAATCAAACAGCCAGTCAGAGGTGAGGTCATTTACATACACATTAAACTAAAAGATAGTCTCACTCTCTCTCTCACTCCCTCACTCTCATTCTCTCACTGAGTGTGTGGGGGGCGTGGTTAGGCAGTTGGCGGTATAGTGATTGGAGATGGCTTTGATGTGATTGGCTGGTTTCTGGCATCACATGGAAAAGCATAACTCCATACATGGACTGACCGGGACTGAGAGCAACAGCATGGAGCAGCATATGCGACTCTTTCTCTCTCTCATACACACAGACACACACACACACACACACGTACACACCACACACACACACCCCTAAGCTGAGTGAGTGCTACACAGACACATGCAGAGCAGTGAACATGCTGGCAGAGCTGAGCATGGCAGGGAAACAGTGAGTGTGAGGTTCAGCTGAATGTGTGGACTTGACTTATTTCCAAAAAAAGAGTTGGGAATAACTGAGGACTGAACCATGTCTGAAAGATGCAGTGTTCTGAGGACCATCACTGCAGCGCTCTGCTGCTTCTACCACAAAAGCTCTGTCATTGGGGCCAAGGTGAGTGACAGCTGTGCTTTAGATTTTGTGGTACAAAAATCTTTTTAAAAATCTTGAAAAAAGTCATTTTACACAGCTTCTATTCATCCACTAATGAAATGTCCATGTAATGTAAAGGGCAGATTTGTAATGGTTGTTTCTAAATAAAAGAAAAATGTTAAAAGATAGTTGCACATTATTACTGCTAGTTTGTCTAATTCTTGTTTGGATAAAGGCAATACATTTTTACAGCATGCAGCTATATTATTGTCATATTGAAGTTTGGCCCTTTGAAATTGGAAAAAGCAAAAATGAAGGCACGTAAGTGAAGGCAGTTAAGTGTTAACACATGCACTTCTCCTGGCATGTAGCTGTCAGAGCAGTGTGAAGATGAGAGATTGCTGGAGAAGATAGATGGGTGCTGTAAAAAGCAGGTTATTGTGCCAGTCTTTGGTCTAGATGTATTGCTGCCTTCATCACAGTAAGTGTGGAGGTCTACAGCTCTTTGCAATTTACTTACTTGAGAGGGAGTGTGTGTGAGCATGTATGTGTGTGTGTGTGTGTGTGTGCATGTTACACACATTCCTTAACGTCATTTCAAAAGCATTTTAACTATGTCGATGCTTTCTGCGCAGTATAGTAGACTATCATGGCCTTTAAACTGACCCTGAGTGTGAACAAGCGGTCTGTTGATGGCCGGTTGGATCTATGATGGGGGAAACCGCTCCGTCTAGGACTTTAAATGTATTGGAGGCAAGACTTGAAATAGCCGCCCCTACGTTTTCTCCATACATGTTTATACAGAGATGATGCTAGACCCGTAACATGAGCCAGGCTGGTGTGTCATGAGATGCTCCAAAATAAATGGATTATTAATAGGCTTAATGGAGAGAGAAAAATTGGTGTGCCAAGCTGTGAGCCAATTTGGCCTTAAAGGCATCCAGAAATAAAACAGGAGATTTTATTGATTACATTCTTTTTATTTTCCCTGGAGAAAGTGTCCACTGCATCACTTGCTCTTTCCTCTGCCATCTGTGTACATTTAAACGATCAATCTTGTGCTCGATTAGAGCTTCAGAAGTAGTAGAGATCAGGGCACTGACACATTGAGGGATTCCTGGAATGTCTGTAAGAATGAATTGCTTTGAGAGTGGACAATCCTTGGGAACGTTTTTTAAATGCCTGGGCTTGTGCTCCACCCAGAGCGAGTTCTTTCTTAGCATCTGGTGTGAAGTTATACAAGTTTTGCAGGCCAATTCTAGAAGTGTTACAATTCAGATCATTTACTATGAAGTAGGGAGATATGGCAACTCCCTGATAGACTTCACAACAACATCGAGCTGTTCTGATATTTGTTAAGCTAGAATAGAAGAAAAAGAATCAGCAGTGCTGCATTTAAAAAATACGATATACTTTGTTTGAGTCCTGCCACATAACATTGACATAACAATGCCATAAACTTGTCATGACAGGGTCATCAGGGTCATGTTACTGTAACCTGTCATGACAGATGCTACAATGTTTGATGTCACATGTTGATTTAAGATCATGATTTCACATAATTATACCATCAGTTATTGGTTATAGTAACATCACATTGTTAATAGGCTTAATCTGTCATGACTATTCAGTCTACTATGTCAACTATGTTACTATTCAGTCTACCATGTGCAATGTTCTTACTGGGTGTTAAAATATTAACATTATGTGCAATATCATGTGACGTTTTCTGAATGGGTGCTGTATCACTTCATTACTTTCAATATCTTATGTGCAATAGTCTTCATGCGCAATATGACTACATGTCTATGGCATGGTGATGTCAATGTTATGTAGCAGGGTTACAAAAATGTGTCTCCAAACATACCATAAAAACCTAAAATTACAATTATGTATAAACTGCCCTGCACTCAGTCCAACTAAGCAGGACTATCTGTGCTCTCTCAGGAATGAACCATGCAGCTGGTGACAATAAATATCAATGTATTGCTCGCCCCTTATATAAAGTATTCCAGTTCAATTGCATGCCTGGAATTCCCAGATTGTGGAACAGGAACAAATTGTCCAGAATTAGCCGAGAGTTTATTATTGCTAGTCTAAGCATGGAGCCCACTGGACCTAAGCAGTTTTCGAAGATTTCCTCAGGGCTGGTTGATTTTTGAGGGGAAGTTTCTTCCTAAATATAGAGAAGGGTTGTCATGGAGACTTCCGGTGTGGTGTGGGGGTGCAGGGCTGGTTTGGGGTACTGTGGGCGTGAGGCAGACAGAGTGGGCAGTGTTCGAGTCGGCTGCATGGACTCTTTATTCAGACGGGATGGAGCAACCTTTCACACGGTTGGGAGTGGGCTTGGCCATGAAGGGCCAAGTCTATAGTGATCAAGAAGTTCATTTCCTTCAGGCAAAAGCGACATGGGAGGCTTTATTTTGGTGGGAGTAAGAGCAGCTGCCAAGGAGGGCAGGCAAGAGTATTACAGCTGTGAAAGTGGCCATGCCCTGCAGAGGCCTGTAACTGAAGCCTGGTACTGCTGCCCTAAATAAACTGGATTATGTTCTTACCAAAGAACTATATTAATGCTTAAAGGATGTGTTCCACTTTAGTCACAAATACAGACACACTCTCACACCTCGTCAGGACATGCGTCATATGTATGATATTGTCACTGTCGTAAAAAGAAATCACCTCTAAAAAACAAGGAGTTCTTTAATTCTGGCTGATAAAGTTCTATGAAGAACAAGGACTTACATGAAGGACTTACACTTACATGGTTACATGAATGAGAAGCTACTGTTTAAGATTCCTTAAGAACGTAATACTTGAAAATGGTACTGTTTAGCACCAAAAACCATTCTTGGTTTAGTACAGATCCCTTTTGTCTAGTAGTGTATCTGAAACGGTAACTTTTCAATAGAGGGAAAACATTCTCATTATGAGTTTTGATTCCAAATCGTGTTCTCATAAGAGCCCATTCATGCCAGGTAGAGGGGAGAAATGTTTTTCTACTTTCTCCTCCTCAGTAGTTGGCAGCAGTATGTCAAAGTTACTTACTTACTTAATGTCCCAAATTAATGACCTGTTCTCTCAAAACTTTGACATAGTATCTCAAAATAAGGATTTACTTTCTTAAAACCTTGAGTCAATATCTTTAAATGGTCCCTCTCAGTTTAAAAGAATGAAATACAACTTTTAACACTTTACAGGATAAACACTCTCTCTCACACACACACACAACATCGTTTGTCCATTTTGTTCTCTTTCTACCACTCCCTTACCTCAGCATGAAAACTATGGACACACTGCAGTAGTCTCCTCACACACTGCGAGAGTGTGAGATGGCATACGTTTGGAGAGTGTGGCAGAAGTGTGAGCTCAGCAGAGTCAGGGGGCCGTGGGAAGCCCTCTAACTGACAGGCCACAGTGGAGCTGCTGACACAGCCTGGCAAGCTCCCATCAATCACCCCGAGCAACTGTGCTTCCCAGCACACATCAACTCAGCCTTCAGTGTCACTCTGACTTGGGGCTCTGCATCATCACTGGCTGATGCACTCCACTGCTGCTGTGGGCACCAGCAGAATTATAGCGTCTGATCCTTTGCCCAGATGGCTGCTATAAAGGAAGCCCTGGAGGTCAGGAAGAAGGCTTATCAGTCCAAAGTGATGCATTTCATTTACTTGATTGAAATGTGTACATCACATTTTACTTCATGGTATCGCGCAGAAAATACTGGAGTAAATAGTAGGATTACTGTTAAATGTAGACAAACAATGGAAAAGTAACAAACAGTGGAAATACTTTATAAAAGTACAGATGATTGAAAAAGTGCAATGATGAAATACATTAAAGGAGGCCATCTAAACATTTAGAGAAGACCTAGTGATTTCTAATAGCTAAAATAAGTTTATAATATAAAAATATCTTTTTGTGAATCACTGTAAGGACTGCAGGACTACTTTTATTTCATTATTATGTTTTGGTTAAAAACAATAGGGTTTCATTGTATAAATAGAAAATCATCCAATCAGTTACATTCCCAGTGGGATGTAATCTAGTTTATATATTTGGAGGGGATCTACATTTGAATCAAATAAATACAATGCATCATGTTTTTCTTTATTGATTAGCTCTCCATTAGATTAGCTTCTCTTCCTCCAGTCATCTATATATTCGTTTTCTCTCTGAGACTTTTTCCAGGCTTTGTTTAGGAGGTGCTGGGTCCTGGGGCGAAGCCTCCTCTTTCTTGCTCTATCTATCTTTCTGCAGAGTGAATGCAGCATGCTGGAGGAAATACTAAAAAGAGGCCACAGTTCAAAGTGATCCAACACAGCTGCCCCAGGCCCTAATCCCCTCCCCACATGCCCTCCTTACCAGCCCAGAGCTGGCTCAGAGTGATAAGAACTGAACTGGGAATCTCAGTAGGAAATGAAGGAGAAGAGATGCAGTGGAAAAAAATATAGGCATAAACTTGCCAAATGTAGCAGAAATTCACAGAAAACAGTGATGCATCAAATTTACTTTATGTACATACATTATTTTCCCATGAATAATGGCAACAACACAAATAAGTAAAGTGTTGTAATATATTTTATTATTACCCCACTTTTCTTATGCACATAATTGAATATTTCTTTACTGATAGAGACAGACACAATTCAACTAAACAATACAGACATATATAGACAGATCAGTGCTGGTGTGTGGGAGACATAATATCTGAGAGAAAGATGAAAACAGAAGTGTGAAAACTGTGAAAAACGAAGAGCGGCGCTTAATTTAAGCAGAAAGTAAATTAGGAGCTCTATGTTGTTACACTTCAGCCAAACAATATGCCCAAAGCTGGCAAAAGCACCCTGGAAAGGCACTAAAAAACCTGAGCTCTGGATTAAGTGCGGAATAAGAATGTGTGTTTGGGCGTCTTGGGGGCACCGAAGACTATATAGTCTATAAAGGAGGGGGGCTTGGTCAAACAAAACATGTATTTGCAATCACAGTAAAAGGGTCATAAATCCTCCATAAGCGTCGGCCACAGACCATTCTCTGATTCCCTTCATTCCCCTGAGCTTTATGTTGCCTGAGCCTGTACAGGCACACACGGACGTAGGGGTGACCCCTGGGACCCTGAACCAGGCCGGCACATTGAGATGGCCGTGACATGGATGGAAGCAGGCTGTGTGTTTCGAGCCCCAGAGGGATGAAAGCTCACATTCATGACTCATGTGGTGGTCTCAGTTTACCTCAGCTCAGGAAGGGTGAGACCCCATGTCAAATAACACAAGAGACTGTTACAACTGCCCATGAAAGGCCACTAATTGCTCACGAAACCTCTAGAGAGTCGCAGTGTCTTCACTTCATCATTATCCCTCAGGGTCCACAGGAAGCACTGGATGAAACTTACTTGTTTCGGTGGGATAAGTGTTCTGTTTCATCTTAAGCACATTTGAGGTGTGTATTCACATGGGAAAGATGGGCTTCTCGGGTTCAGTAATAACTTGTGTGATGTTCCTCTCAAACAGTTGTTTGATCATTCATGCAACATATGCTGACTAATGGGCTTGTAAGACTCCACATACAGTAAAGAGGATTGGAGCTTAAGTAGTTCTCTAGATAAAGTCCATTTGTGGACTTTTCACTGGCCTCACAAGCTGTTGGAGTTCATTCGGTTATACGGTATATTTAAAGGTGCAATATCATAGAAAACACACGTTTCGTGACATGGGCGATTATTTTAGCAAGGTGACAATATAGACATATAGATATAGCAAAAAACAGGCACTTTTAATTCAACATGGGTGTGAGGTCGCAACCAAAGACACATTTATGTATACAGACTACATATGGACTTATAATCCCATTTTTTTCCCAAGTTAAAAAACTTCAGTAATATAAAGGTATCTTAGAAGCCAATTTTTAAAAAATAAATGTTCTCCTATAAAGTTATGATTTTGGAGGAAAGGTTCTGTTACGACAGTGATGCTATTTACTTATTTCCTTCCCTGACGTTTGGCAGTCTTTGAAAAGGTCACCTCCATTGTTGTGGCTTTCTCTGGGGGTTGAGGATGATGGTTTTCATTTCACTGAATCTATTTATGGACTCTCAGGTGAGTCCCATCTTGGTTTCAAAAGTTCCCCCACATTCAAGACAGGTATTGCAGATCAGGCTTTGGTTGTTGCTTCCTCTCTTTTTGTTTTCCTCTCTTTTCATCCAGTTCTGAGCATCTTTTGGCTTTGAAAGTTGGTGTTTTGTCTCAGATGATGGTTAGTTTGTTTTTTTCTTTGGCATTGGTTTCCCAGTTGTTGATGTCAGTGTTCATTTCTTCATGTCTCTTTATGACTCATAATTAGAGACTCAAAGATGACAGTGGCATTTAACAATTCCTCGCTCGGATAGACCCCACATGGCGGCTTAGACATCACACTCAGTGTAAATGTCAGTGTTATTTCAAGTTGGAGGCTTTTAGGTGATTGGTCTGTTGTGTAAATGTGCTGCCGATGTCTCTGCTTGATGGACGGATTAACAGCCGTGGTGGTGATATGGAGCTGCTTGAGTGATTGTGCTTTAGCTATTTTTAAATGTTTATGGCCTCTGCACACCTCTAAATGGGCCTGACCTCACACTCATAGCTGCGAGCCCTGCAGTGATGGCGTACCGCTGAATGAATGTGCAGGAGATGCCAGGAAAGCCCACCTCCACTGGTGCCGAAATTAAACAAGTAACTGTAAAAATCTAATACACCTCAGCCTGGAGGAATGTGGGTATTTGTTTCACTATGTAATACATATACCAATTATATTGTGTTATAATTATACCACAATGGTGTAATCGAATATGCTCTTGGAATTTTTTTTTCTGATTTTTTTAGACTCTTGGTCATTGTGTTGTGTAATGCCATGGTGATTAAAAGGAGACTAAGGACAAACAACTGCTTTACCATGGTTTCTGCAGCCTGTGTAAAAGTATGCGTCGTCTGGTCACTGTAATTTGTGGCTTGCGGGGTGTTGGCTCTGCCCGCTGTTGACTGCATTGTGAGAGAGCACCACCCATCTCCCAATACAACACCAGTGGCATCAGGGTTTATTTCAGTCAGCCTTGTGAACTGAGTTTGTCAGCGTCTGCATTTTGCCGGTGTCCTATCAAAACATTATGATCATGCCATTTTTAAAGTTCCAGATTACTTTGAATAAACCTTATTTAGAATTCTTGGTAACACTTTATTTGAACCCTGGTCCAGAACACTGCCATAACCATGCCGTAAAATTCCATGGCAGAGACTATATGCTGTCGTAATTAATAATAACTATATAGTTATATTAAGGGACATAATCTATCAAGACAACTCATGACAGCATGACTTCTTCCATGCCATAAAAATATGATGACAGATACCATGTGCTATTGTGAGTAATAATAACAGCACTGTTTTATTAATGGACATAATCTATCATGGCAGCTCATGACAGCATATGACTTCTGCCTTAATATGTTTATGACGTATTTACGGCAACACTATATAGCCAGGCTCAAGTAACGTGTTACCAAATGCTTTTACTTGCTCGTATTTGTTATGATGGCTGTGACACACTACAGTATGATATTAAAATACTAAGAACCTGTACATATATTTTCACTTTTAATTCTTTGATTCTAAACGTAGTGTTTGAAGTCTTTCCCAAAGTATGGTGTGAGTATGGTGTATTGTGTTTGTCTGTCAAATTGAGTATTTTTGGAGTTTTCAAATGGATCAATGCCATTACACTAGACTACTACCCCAAAAAATTCAACTTCAAGAATGTATAAATAAATTCAGAAAAAAGATCCGTAAACTTAGTGTGTGTGTGTGTGTGTAGAGCATTAGCCCTGCCCCTCCCCATCAGTTTTACAAGCTTATATATTAAAGATCACTGGCACAGAAAGTAGTATTTGACTGAATTTCAAAAGAACTGAAGTTAGTATTATCTTCTCAGTCCTGCCTGTTCCATCCCACCAGACCATTTAAAACATCCCACATTTAGGTGCAGTGGACTGCAGTCTGCTTTTATCAAACTGTGACATAACCTCTCTCTCCCTCTCTGTCTGACACTTAACTCAAGCCCAGTGTAAATATCGCCCAGTACTTTGCCATTCCAGGACTCCTTTTGGTCTCTGGGATCCGTGGGAATGGCTTGGCTGAGCCTCCAGAGGTGTGACACGTGTTCATTCACACATGAGTGAAGTGGAACTTAAACCACGGGGCTTCACTTTTGATCTACATGCTCTCTCATGCTGCGCAGGGTAATTAAAACACGGAGGGCTGTTACAGTAGGCAGGCCTGGAGGGGGCAGAATTATTGAGCGTACAGCATCAGTGCTGACAGTAATCAGTAATCAACAGAGAAGTGACAGATGAGGATAAACGATCAAGCTGGGTTATACACGAGGCTTCGAGAAACACTCAAGTCATCAGAACTGTACAGTAGTGAGTTTGTGTGTGTGTGTGTGTGTAGCCGTGTGAAGTTCTCCTTAGAAACATGCCCAAATCCATTTGGCTCAAAGACCAGAACAGGGAAAAATCCCAGGCTCCCAGCATTCCTGACTTCACACTTCATTTTGAAATTACCCAGAAGACAAAAATGTAACTTAGATAAGCTATGCACTGCTCTACTACACTCTGAGTGTCAAAAAAGCAGTATTAATACAAGTATTGATATTTTGTTCTGTAATTATTATCTCTGTGCTGAGCCCAAGGCTTCAGTGGTGACACTGGTAGAGTGTAATTGAATACTGGATAATAACACACAGGTGCCATCCCATTCAATTTACCTGTAGAAAATATGCAGGCGGCTTGTAAAGCTGAGGTATGAGAAAGTCCAGTACTGTTTCCCTGTAAACCCTGGTCAGTTAATGTGGATTTGTACCTATTTTTCAAACCTTCTGCCTAATTAAATGATAACAATGTAAACAAAGTCTTTCAAGTGGTTTGGTTTAACCTACTGTAGGGAAAGTTAACAGCTCAGATTTCTATAACATGGAGGTGAATGGAACCAGGGTTCATGGTGTCTACATTTTTAAATGTAATACCGATAATGGTAAAACAATAAATTTGACAAGAAATACATTGCCTTATGTCACATTGCATGTAAAAATCATTTAGGGAGTATCATTTCCTTGTCTTAAAAATTAAAGTAGCCACTTAAAATGCATTACAATAATAATATGCATTAGAATAATAATATCATACTGTGTGGCCTCTAGTAATTCCCACTCTCAATTCCCAATTTTCTCAAATTACTGCTGTCAGACGAAAACCTCCAATTTTGTTCTTAACGTTTTTACATTATTTGAAAATAGATGTCCTTTACATCTTGTCAAAATTTTATGGCGAATCGAATTTTTTTTTAATTAACTTCCATTTTAAGTTATTATTTTTTCCTTCTCCGGTAATGCTACCAATCCTCAATGTAAGATTTTGATACGGCAGATTTCTTGCTGATCGGTCAGCCAGTCTGAATGGAACAGATCAGATGTGTCTCTGCATCAAGGGCACAGCTTGGGGTATCACTATATTATTCGACTCTCTGGTATTTTAATCCCATTATTCTTGCATGTTCTGACTTCAGCCATACATACACCCATTTCCTGTGTTTTAGGATGACGTTTCTAGACATTTCCCCAGAGGCAGTGAGTTGTGGGGGTTAGTGGGATGTGGTGGGGCAGTGGGTGGCAGGGCTTGCTGTGCTCATCGCTTTAACTTCACTCTGAGCTAACGGAGGAGGAGGGGCGCTGACAGCTGCTGCACCTTTCCTTTATGATCCACTAGAGTGAGCTGACAGTGCTCCTCTACTTTTTACTCTGCTGTTTCATCTTTCATTTTGGTCCCTGCATTTTTTGGGCATCTGAGTCATAAGTCATAAGCTTATGACGGTACACAAAATAATTGAAGGCTTTTAGACACACGTTTCCTTCCAGTAACACCGGCACAAGTATCTGTACTGAAATGTACAAATATCTGAACTGAAATTCAAGAAACCATGTGCAAAGTTTACATTAAATAAGCATATTAAATGATTTCAGTATGTGGGCCACAGTATGTGCCGCAATATACAACACCCTTAAACACAGGGCATGATTAGTCATGCAAGGCAATGACTTTGACTATTTTTAGTGATGCTTTGCGCTTTGTTTTGGCTAGTGGGCGCTATCGTTATTCTGCATAGTCAGCAGGATGCTGGGTTTTGCTATCAAACCATGTAACCACATCATTACCATTAAAATGATTTGTAAATTCTTGATTGGTAAGATTTTGATGCTTAGTTCAAGGCCCCTATTGACACTACTGAACTTCCTTTTTTGTAGATCAAAGTATCCATCCTTTGTCTCTTTTGAAACCAAAACCAAAAGTATTGGACCTTTTTTTCAGCTGGAATTTCTCTGTAGATGAAATTTCAGTTCATTACTTATTCATTATAATATATTGTATTGTGTTACTCAGTTCAAAATGAATTGAAAAAAAGTAGCTTTTCAATAATAGAGAAGCAGGATAGCAGCAGATACATCTATAAAAAGATTCTAAAAAAGTAATCCTGTCTAACATCCAACTGTCCTACATTTATAAAATTACAAATAATCAGAAGGTTGAAATTGATACATCCAGGGTGGTTAGTAGAGCTGTATATGATAATAAAATGATTAGTTGTAAATTCCAAATTTGAAATTAAAAGTAAATATATATTTACAGTGACATATGGAAATATTTAGGACTGCTGTAATAGCCCCTTTTTTTAATCCTATTTTAACAATCTGAGTTTTTGTAGACTTAAGACAACATATAAAACATGTGAGGACTATTATTGTGCATGGAATTAGCTTACCTGTTAGCTTACCTGTTACATAAGTTCTTGTGGTGGTACTGTGGTGCTGTCCTTTGTGCCTCCTCACATCGAGAGGTCCTGAGTTTGATTCTCAGCCTGGGTCCTCTTGTATGGTGTTTGCATGTTCCATACAAGAGTAGTTTCCACCAGGAGCTCTGGTTTCCTGCAACAGTCCAGAAACATTTTCATCAGGTGATCTGGAGATGCTGATGTTCTTTTGTCCCGTGACTGCAGGGATAGGCAGTCCACGTTAGAATAAGATGTTTAGAAAACGAATGGGTGGACTGATGGTTGCAAGGGTGTTATTATTTACTAGCAGTGGATTCTTTGTGCTTATCTCGTATTGACATTGAATCTCTATGGCAGAACAGAACCACATGATCACCATGGCAAAGCTTCAGTGACATTATCACAGAGTACAGCACCAGTGACACCATCAGAAGATCACCAGTGACATCACTGCAAGACAGAGAACCAGTGACATAATCACAACACAACACAGCACCAGTGACCTCATCATGAGACACAGAGCCAGGCCTCAGAGAGTGCAAACCAGCAGTTCATCAAGCCATAAAAGCTACTTTAATCTGAAGGGACGCTGTCTGCTAAATGAGTCTGTGTGATGAAATATAGTGGTCTGCTAAGAGCGCCTGTATGCAAGTGCATGTGCGCCAATGAGCAAAGTTCAGCTTTCTTCATTAAACATCGCCTCAAACCACCATCGCTAAATTAGTTTGAGTTTCCACTACACAAGCAAACACACACACAAACACACACACACACACATCCCCCCAATTTCCTGTCCTCTGGCCGTCTAACTCGCAGGGCCTCTGAAAAAATGCTGAGATGCAGAGTGGTGCCGAGGCGCTCTCTCAGGAGCCGGATTTAGCCTGAGGTTAAGCTGGGGTACCACACAGAGCATTCGCAGGGCACACAACTACAGAGCTGGGCATGAAGCTGGTACTTTAGGTCTCTGTGGTTGGGTACCGCACATAGCAAGCATTCCAAGCATTTAACCGACAGGACAAGTTCACAAGAATGTGCTGTAAATGTCCTCCCACCCAGAAATGGGAACTTTTCGCTCCTACAAATGACAAAAATGTACTACATCAAACATTAAGTCTTTTCATTAAAAAAAAGTGTGGAAAATTAGATTTTGGTACATGATATGGACACTTCAAGTATGCTTTCTTAGCAGTGAAATGTTAGTTTTATAACAGTTCCCTAGAACCATTCCTTTTCAGAGTGTTGTCCTATGTATTCAGGTGTTTTGGTATATAATGCTTTGAATGCTGAACTAATTGAACTATATTGTGTTAAATATAAGTCAGATTAGTCTTTGAGCCTCTTTATTAGGCAGGATTAGACTTTTTAAA
The DNA here is from genome assembly GCA_037974405.1 of Brachyalestes nurse. NCBI lineage: Eukaryota > Metazoa > Chordata > Actinopteri > Characiformes > Alestidae > Brachyalestes > Brachyalestes nurse. The sequence continues at coordinate 12,710,852 of JBBPCY010000018.1, forward strand.
AATTAATTTCGAAACAGTGCTGTTTTGTATGATTGGTTATGCAGGTTACTGCTTGCTGTATGTATTGTATGTGGGTGCACACATGACTAATTTCTTAAGTGTCAGTCTGGTCCGTCTGGTACAAACCATTATGTTTCATCACTGTTGTTTCATGTTTGTTGCTAACAGATCCATTTAGTTATATAAACTGGGGTGTGAGATTAAGTTTAGTTATCGACCTCCTGTATTAAAACTGTGGAACTATGTTTTATAGATAGATTTGGCTCATTTTAGTGAATCCCATCAATGATAATAAAGGGTCATGTTTCATAGAGACCAGTTTAATGAGGTTTCATTGGCTCTGGCCCACACACTGATTTCCTGTAAACAGTCCATTGATAATATAATTCCCATTTAGTCCATGGATTATTACACAACCCTCCTGTGACACATTTTCTGTTTCCCCTTGAATGAACCGCCGAGGGTGAGTCAGATGGTAGAACAGGAATGAGCGGGTTTGTGTGCTTGCATGTGTGTGTGTGAGAGAGAGAGAGCCTACAGGTAAGGGTAGGGCATGCTGCAGGGCCTATGATACGTTAGGAGTTTCCACTAAAGAAAAAAAGGAAGGAGGATTTTTTTTACTCAGGCAAATGCACAGGTACGTTCATCAGCCAATTATGTATTGAGAAAGAAAGTGACGAAGAGACAGAGGAAGGGTTATAGGAGGGAAAAAAGTGAGAGAGGGAGAGAGTTAATGAAAGCCAGGAAGGGAAGCGTGAAGGATGTTTTCTGGCAGAAACACGCATGCGGTGTGTACGGTGTGAGCATGGCTCTGCGGGCGCTGAAAGACTCTCTTGTTCCTATTTATGTGCAGTTCTCCCGGGACAAGTACATCATGGATGGAGCTCCGGAAAAGCTGCGCAGAGAGTTAGAGGAGGAACTAAAACAGTGCAGTGAGGAACCACGGAGCCACGCCTGGTACCACGGAGCCATCCCCAGACAGGTACGCTCACACTGGGTCTATGGAAGGGAGCAGCGAGGGGGTGGAAGCTGGATGATGTGAAAACAAACAGACAGCTCTATATTATTCTGTGTTTATTTTGTGTCTGTGAGCTGTTGTGGGACAATAAAAAAAGTACTCTTTCATCACTGAAGGGGCTAGAAAGTGTCCATTTAAGATTGATGTATGTAAATATCTGTTCTGATTGGTTGCTCTGTTTTGGGCCTTCAAAAATCAATCCAGGATAAAACACACCTTATAACTTGAGCATGAATTGCCAGAAGTATATTTTAAAAATGTTTTAGTATATAGTCTGGAGAACAAATTATACATTTTTTAAATGCTTGTAAATTACATTCAATTAAATTACATTAACTCAAGTAATTGAATTGACAAGTGTGTAACACAATGTCTTCCATGTAGCAGATTGATTCTTGGTCCCCACAGGCATAGTACACCAGTAACAGTTCTGGACTGTGGTCTTGACCCACCAGGGCCACAATTTGTGGTCCTGAACTTACAGTTTAAACTTCTGGGCCTACATTTCTGTCCCTCATTATCAATTATAACTTATGTTATATTAGTTAGGTAATTTTACTTTTACTATCTGGGCCTACTAATTTTTATTTTACTATCTGGGCCTACATTTCTGTTCCTCATTATCAATCATAACTTATGTTATATTAGTTAGCTAATTTTACTTAGTAGTTATTGAAGAAAAGGGTGTAAGATTAATAATTCAAGGGGTCCACAAGGCCTTTCTAAGTTTAACTGGGTGTATTAAATCAGGCAAAGCTGGACAAGGCAACTCCAGGGCAATCACTGATGCAGGAGAATTCACATTACTTTCTAATCTAGCTGTTGAGTTGTGTCTGTAAGCCAAGTTGTTACTTACACTGCCATGTTATTTTGCTTAACTGTTTACTTTCTGCCTGAGTGGAGTGATTCTCCTCTGCACTGGAGTCATGCCTGCGCTCTGGCAGAGGAACATTCACTCTCTTTGTGAAAAATGATAATGAAATAAAGGCATGTGGCTGTGTTTGCAACAGCCCATCCTTGACACAGTTCCAGTGCAGCAATGCTCTGCTGTAGAAGGTACTCCTTAGATATTAAAAACCTCTGACTTTGGTTATACCTTAATTTGTTTGAAGGATACATCACCCACTTCACCCAGTTAAGCTGGAAGACCAGGCTGCAAGTCCTGTTCTGAGCAGTCATACCGCATTCGGGTGTCAAGGTTAATGCGACAGCAAACCGACATCAGCTAGCACAGTCTGAACACTCAACAGTTCAGAGGGGCCAAACCTGCTGAGAACTGGTAGAGCCACATTTAAAAAGGAAAGCACACAAAATGAGAGGTGCACTGCATTGTTGTGATTCTAAAAAAACATGTCATGCATTCTCAACCTTTCCTCTGGATGATTTACTGAAAAAGTGAAAAATGCCTGAAGTAAAAAGCCCAGACCCTCTAACAACCCTCTAACCCACTAACAAAACACGACACTGTTGTATTAACAGTGAATACTGAAGGCCCTGTTGTCTCGTGTATCATGCTAATGCTAGGCTTCCACTGCAGCGAAACACAGACAGCATGTTTCATTTACCTGTTAGTAGCAAGTGTAGCTGTGGTATGGTCAGGTACTTTATTAGTGCCTGGCTCTGCCTGACGTAGTCGGCTGCTAAGCTATCTAGCTAGCAAGCAACCAAACAATTCAGGCAGTTTGTGAAGTCAGCCAGTCAGTTGATTAAAATGACTTAGACATTGCGTTCTATATGTTCTCCACCAACCTGCCTGTTTTTGAATGGTTTGTAGCACACATTTTGCTATCGAGCTTATCAGAAAAGTTAGCCAGTCAGTTAGCTTGAAAGTTGTTTAAATTATGATCTACAGGTGTTTGTGTCTAATCTAAGTCAATGTAACATTCAAACAACAATCTGCTTGTACATCTCTTAATCATGTACACGTTTTCATGCTGCATGTAACCTTTAGCCTCTAGAAAATGTCATACACCAAACACATCAACACACAAACAACGTGTGTTGATTTAGACAAAAAGGTCGCCCGCACATCTCTTAATCACACGCATGTTTTCATGCTGCATGTAACATTTAGTTTCTAGAGACCACCACACAACAAACACATGCTTCTGCAAATTTACACAAATTTCACACCACACAACCTAATTGAGAGTGATGTTAAATTCACTGCAGTGGAGGTGTACAGTCATCTTTCTTCAACAACTGGTTATAGTGTGTTTGAGAAGATATTTCGGAAGATCTCTATGAAAATGATACATTCGTTCTGTGGCAAAGAAAACAAATTAGTTTTGACATGTAGAAGTCAAGCACCCAAAAAAAACAACAAACTGAGAAAATTTGAGTTATCATGACCTTTTTTAACTCCTATAGTCACCGGCCATTAACTCTTTTATATATATATTATATCTGCTACCCCAGTAGGTCAGCCTGCTGTACTTACTTGACCATCACTTTTTGAAGGATGAAAAATAATTAATAATCATTAACTGGTGTCCCTTAATTGTCCGTCAGTATTTGCTCCACTTTTTAACATTTTCTACCAAGCTATATTTGGGTATGAGTCAGGTGATGATGGAACAACGTGCAAAACACACATACACACACTCTTACTCACACAGCAAGTTTTACTCACATATAGATGTTATTTGACCTGATTGTGAAATATTCAGTAATGAATCATATTCCAGAAAATACAGAAAATACATGGTCATAGTCATATTCATTTCTGAATAAATATAATATATTTTTTCGGTGGCTTCTACAGGCCATCACATTTTATTCTTTTGTTTAGTCTATGAGATTCTATTTTTTATAATGTTTTCCTAAAATAGAAAGGTCTTCATTTATTTGCAGAGTGCTGTATACAGTTATTATTATTATTATAATTATAATTGGCATTTAAGTCAACGAGACCCCAAACAGCAAGGAAATAAAGTCAGTCTCTATAAAACATGAGGGTTTATGTGTTAGAGCTGGTTGCTGTTACACTGTGTTACGCTTCCTGTCCAGACCAGCCATGACAACATATCATGGCAGGTGGGGGTGTTGTGCCCAGTCTCTGCTCTTTCCCACGCTGGTTTGCGGGACTTGACTGCGAGCCATAAGCCTGGTGATCCATCATTCAGCATGCTCATTAGAGCCGGCTCTCGTGGGTCAAAACTGTCATCAAATGCACTGATGTATAGTGTCTGTGTAACACTATACTATATATCACACGATGGCCAGAGTAACTTTCAGAGCCCATATGTGCTGCTTACACAATAAACATACATGTTCTAAACTGCAGGCATGATCCACCTAAAATCTCATTGGGTGACACACAGGCCAATTGCTTTTTATTTACATTATGGCTCATCTCTCAAGTGCAAAACAAAAGAAATGATTTTGGACATCCTGTCTTGGTCAAACGACCACACTTGTGATAAAGGAAAACTGCATACATTTCATTTAATTTTTTAAAATAGCAAGAGCCTGGTTTAAGGTCCTGCATTCCCATTCAGCCAATATTAGTTTCATAGTAGTTACCTAGTAATACTTAGTAGTTACAGAATAATAATACTTGCCTTAAAGGATCCATATCCCTTAAGGTCCACCGATGAGGGCTAAGTGATTTTACATAAGAAAAACAGTCATAATTCATTCTTATGTGAACATGAGCATTGTTTTATGCCTTAGAATTAAACAGGCTGTTTTTGTTACTGTGCCTACTGTGACTGATAGCAGTGCCTCATTCAAAAGGCAGTTGAGACCGAAGCATTTCTTATAACTTCAACGTAAATGGATTTGACTGGCTTTCAAGTAGTATTTAAAGTAACTAACCTCCGAGTTTGACTGTGAGGCATAAAGTATCACAAGGTGTTTCACTGTTTTGGGTTTCAAATATTGCCTCTCAAATATTTATTTAATTTACTTTTGATTACTTAAAGTGGTCTATTCATTCATGTGGTGAGATGCAGAACTTGGTGAACTCTGTGAGACGTTAAGTGTGATGATTTCTTAGGTTTACAGTGAGGTTGTGCAAAGTTTTCAAACATAATTTATTGTCCAGAAAAGGGCGATGCAGTGGTACTACACTGATTTACCTATAATACACTGATGCATTTGGAGTTGTGAACAGGTTTCTACCTGCCCAGTGTCATGCAATATTAATGCAATGCTTAAAATACGCAACATTCTGAGGAAGTTCCGGTAATCCTTACCCCTACCATTAACAGCAATGGCAACAGAATCTGAATGACTGACTTCCTTTTTCTCTTTTCTGTTGTTTGTTTGGTCAACTTCAGCTGAGCAGGTCGGACTCGTTTGTGTTGAAAGTAGACTGGTGTTGTGTCTAAATATGACCTTTGTGCAACCTGCGTGTTGCCAGGGGGGCTTTATGTGACAAATAATACGCAATCACAGGGAGTTTCCATGATCAGGAGCTGCTAACTGACAGCACACAGAAGAGCATCTTCAAAGACATGGCACTGTAAGGCCTCAAGTGGACATTAAATCCTTTCATATCTTGGTTTATTATTTGTTTTTTAATCTTAAAGGACTTTTATCATGGAAAAAAAACAGATTCTCCTTATCTTTGTTTGATGTAGTACATACATTTCAATACATACCCTTCACAAAACACAACAAAGGCAGGTGTGGTTAACTAGTCATACAATATTAGTTAACAACTCTCTCTGGTAACCCAGATTTTAGTATCCCCCCCCACAGAGTTGGTTGGGTATTCAGCTAAATTAGCCATGGCAATGAATCCCAGAGGAAAAGTGATCCGTCATCACTAAACAGAAACTGTAGAGTTAAAATGAAGCTTAAACCTGTCTAATCAGGAAAGATATGGCTAAGCAAGAAGTCCTGCTTTATGAGACAGGCCCCCAGGAGTAATATGAAATTGAAAACAATAATATGAAATTACTTCAAAGACCAGGACCACTGGTTTAAGGAAAATGAATTTGTTCAACACCTCTCTCTCTCTGTATGCAATTGTTCTTCAGGTGGCTGAGAACTTGGTCCAGAGAGATGGTGACTTTCTGATCCGAGACTCGTTGTCCAGTCCGGGGAACTACGTCCTGACCTGCCAGTGGAAGAACAGCCCTCAGCACTTTAAAATCAACAAGCAGGTACTGGCTATGAACGAGGCCTACTCACGCGTGCAGTATCTGTTTGAGAAGGAAGGTTTCGACAGTGTTCCTGCTCTGGTCAGATACTACGTCGGCAATCGCCAGCCGGTCTCAGAGGTGGTGGGGGCTATCATCTTCCAGCCCATCAACAGGACCCAGCCTCTCAGGTGCCTGGAAGAGAAGTATGGAGTTGGATCTATACATGTGGAAACTGGCCACAGAGAGAGGAAGAACCAGAACTCCAAGCGGTTGAGCTTAAACATCATGAACGGACACGTCCCTGATCACACCCTCGGTCGTGGGAACCTGCTCAGGTGAGGAACACATACTGTCACCCGTGTCCCAGACATACCAGTTATTAGGGTTGTGAAAATGCACTCATGCTTCATGTTGTTTTTGTACATCATGAAGCAATACATTTAAAGATGGCAATCCAATTTTCTCCCTTATGGGACTAATAAAGGTTTATCTTATCTTATCTTAATCCTACTGCATCAGTTTTGGAATGGTTTCATAAAAGGTTTGTTCCAAATCTAAACCATGGTAAAATAATCGAACCTCTTTGGCCAAATAATAAATACTACATTCTGTATTAATGCAACTCATTAATAACCTTTGTCCTTTGAATGGACTGTTGTGGTGCTAGCATGAACCTTTGGGTGTTCTGACTGATAATACAAAAAGCGGGTTGACATCTTATTTTCTTAACAATTAGGACAAAAGATAACAGCCCAAATGGGCTAAAGGACAAACAATAATCCATTAGTATTAAGTGTTAGGCTTTGAACTGAGATATTTACTGAGTGAGTCACTGTACAGCTGCAATATAAAAATGATTGTGTGACTTGTTGCCTTACACACTTCATACACCTGTATCATATTTCTGATTTGGCAGTATTAAAACCAAATGGGGGAAAACAGATATGTGGCACATTGGCTTAATGCTAACACAAAACAGGAAATTTCACATAGATGTTAAATGAAACTAGGATCATTGTTGCAGTCATAGCTTGGTGAGTGGAAACTACTAAATTCTGAATGCTACTACTGAGTTATTTAATGCTAGAGAATGTGATTTACATTATTATATGCAAAGAAAGTTAATGCAGTGACTGCAAAGCACAATGATGTGTGGCAAAGATCTTTTTCCTGTTGTTGGGAGGTTACAATAAAATAAAACTTGCAGTAAAATCCATGTCAAATAGAACTCAAGGGTAGGAATTATGACTGAACACAGACCATTTCAAATCTGTTTCATCCCATGATGAAGGCAACTCAAAATGTGTTGTTTTAACGTTAAACCAGTAGAGATAAGTACATGTCTTAAAAAACCCTCCTGTGGCTAAGGAGGGGATAACCCATGTGTGTGTCAGTGACTGAAGCTGAAGAGAGAGAAAACCAACATGGAAAATGCCAAAACAAACCATAAAAAAATACCCCAACAAAATTACAAGCCTTTAAGATACACACATACACAGAGTGCACAAAATTAGTACTGCATTACTCAGTAGTTTCTGTACAGCCTGTTGAAGCTCCTGTTCTCAGAGGTGCCCTGAGACTAACTGTCTCTGCTCTGTCCTTCACAGCACCAAAGACAAGTGCGGGAGCCAGCCAGCGTGTCTGAACCACGTTCAGGAGAGGAGAGGGCCGCTGAAGACCCATCAGTCTGAAAGCTTCCTTCCGCTGGGTGAGCCTGCTAACGTCCACTTTCATCCTCGCTGATGCACTGTCATGCTCCCCCTCTTGATGGTCCGCTGCACTGACAGCCGTGAAAACCAGCTATTTTCCTTCTTGCATGTCCGCTCTGTAGCTCAGAGAAAAGTCTCTCCTCAAAGTCAACATGGCATCCTCAATCTGAAGTTCGCTCTGAGAATGTGATGTGTGAAGTGGGATGCGGAGCTGGAATGCTAAGTAATTGTTTTGAGGAGGAAGCTTATGTGGAAAGAATTAGAATGAGGGGAAGAAGCAGAAGAAATGTTTCATGTTCATGTCATTCCAACTGACAGGGCTGGGGAGCGGGGAGTCATTTGTAGCTTGCCGATATGCGTCCAAGCTTGAAGCTGAAATGCTTGCCTCTCTAGTCTGTTGAATACATATCTCTCAGCTTGAATACATATCTCTCTATACGCTCAGTTCAAACTGTCTGTAAAGGGCTGTCAGTGATAATAATGAATTTATAAATAATGGTGTCATAAATAATTAATGCTCCCTCTTTGGCTTCCAGGCTCAAGGCCTCAGGCCCAGGTCCACCATATGGAGAGCCAGTCGTGCTCCAAGTCTCCTGTGTTCAGGACTGGCAGTGAGCCTGCCCTCAGCCCTACGGTTCCTCGCAGGATGGCCTTCGAGACACAGCCAGGCGAGGCCATCCGGGGCTCCGACAGCCAGCTCTGCCCCAAGCCGCCCCCTAAACCCAGCAAAGTACCCTCCACGAAACTACCCCGCTCTCCACGCCTGCACCCCCTGGTCCCTCCGGTTCCTCCAGTAAAGCCCCAGAAGCAGCGACTGTCACCCCAGCCACAGCAGCAGTCAGTCAGCCTGTCCAGCCCGGAGTCCGGCTACTGCAAACTGAGCCCCTGCAGCCCAGCAGAATGGGAGAAGATCAGTTTGTTACAGGTGAACACTAACGGCTACGTGGAACGGTTGAAGACGGATGAGGAGAAAAGCTTGAGCGCCGGAAGCACGAAGCTGGATCGCAGCTCCTACCATCATGCCATTGAGGCCCTGGAGAACGGCAGTGAGGAGGAAGATAATGAGGCGGAGGATGAAGAGCAAAGACAAGAAGAACAAGAGGCAGCAGAAAAAAACAAGGCTAAAAGTTTCCAGAGGCCTGTGTTTGAGACTGTTTCTGCATTCAGACCGGGGGACGCTACTTTCAGGCTTCTGCCATCTGAGAATAAGCCTCTGGAGATGTCTGCACTGAAGAAGAGCAAAGAACTGCTGGTCAGTCAGGACCCCAGGACCATCGCCAAGCACATCCTGCAAGCTGACTGTGAGGTATGTTTACAACACAATTACTATAATGTATTTTCCCTTCAAATCACCGGAGGTTAGATAGACTTGTTTATGTGGTTTCTGACACTGTATGACACACTGTTATCTTTAAAAATGAGCAAAAGTGTGTATGATGGGTGACTCTTTTTAGCTGTCATGCAGAATTTTCTTCGTATGGTCATAAACATCCAGTGTGAAACTAGAGCTACGAGAAACTTGAACCAAGCATGTCTTGGCAGGTGCACTATATGTTGGGTGACAGGAAATTCCTGTGAATTTGATTTTTTTATTGAGTGATTAATAAAACCACAACTCAGAGGTATCACTCAGGGGGAATGTCACTAAGTGCTGCACTGTTCCAGTGAAAACCTTGGACGAGTTTATAAAGGCAATCCACAAATCATGGTTTTTCGCTGCAACTTCTAATGAAATGGCAAATGATGAACCACCCATCCACACCCACAGCCTGACTACAATCAGAACTGACAGATCCATAATTAGCATCTCAGTGTGACTCTTGCTTTGTCCTGAGAGTATTTTAGAGACTGGTTCTTCCTGCCAGCCTGGTGGAGTTCAGAACGGAGGCAGGATCTGGGGGTTAAGTTGTGTCAGGGCTAAATGCAGAGAATGACTACAATTAGTTTAGGGCATGGGCGCCCAACTCTGGGCTTGGTCCTGAATTCTCTGCTCCGGCACACTTGGTTCCCACCTGTAAACTGCCAGGTTTATTGAGTGTGTTTGAAGAGGGAAACTACCAAAGTGTGCTAGACGTCAACCCTCCAGGACCAGAGGTGGGCACCCCTGATTTAGGATCTCAAACAGTGTTGTCGTAAAAATCTTTCTTTCTAAAATGTTTCTTTATATACGTTTCTTACTTTCTAACAGGGTGTCCAGTTTTCAGATAAACATGACCTGTTTATGAGAAGTTTTTAGTGGCAGGAAAGACAAGAGGGTGTTTGTCTGGATATTTGTAAATTGGATCACAGACTGGCTATTTATAATCAGTCTCCAGACTAACTATACAAATAGAAAAACATCATGAAATCTAGCCCAGAACGTCTCAGAAAGCAAAGTTCGGCAGTCACAGTTAGTAGTGCTCTGAAGCAGCAGGGAATTAATTTCTACAAGTGAGAGCTTGTGCTGCACTACAAGTGCTGAGTTTGAGTGAAAGAAGAAGTATGGCTGCTAATTTCAGGAATAGAATGGGGCAGAATATGAAAATAAAGCTGGGGATATTTCAGTCTTCTAATAAACTTTTTAATTTAGTTTCTGCTGAAAAACAAATGTGAAATTTTAAAGATCTGCCAGTTGGAAGATCTTCATGTTTTGTTTTGTTTTTTTTAGTGAGAGGTTAATAAAACCACAACTTGAAGGGATGCTGTACTGTTAATTTAGTTTCTACTGAGAAACTTTACTGCAACATTATCAGAATCAGAATACTTTATTGGTCCCGGAGGAAACTGCTTATGTGATGACTGCCACAACCCCAAAGACACAGAGAGACAAGACTCAAAGACACAAGAACAATATAAAAAAAATAAAATAAGTCTTTAAAAATCTAAATAAAAATCGGTATAAAGAAAACAACAACAATATGAATAGACTATGCTACATACAGAAATGTTTGCCATACATAGCAAAGTTTAATGCAGAAACCTAATTCACTTTTTCACAAAGCCTTTCACTGCCCAATAAACATAATGCTAATGTTAGCGTAGCTTTTCTCATGACATGAGAAAGTCTCAAAGACATGAGAAAGTTTTTCAAACTTCATACATTTCCAGGACTAAGGGCTGCATGTGCATTTTCCAGGTTGCCAGGATACTGAACGTTTCTGATGAAATGAAAGGTCAGATGGGTGTGACCTCTGGGCTGGAGCTGGTGACCCTTCCGCATGGAAGGCAACTCCGTCAGGATCTCATGGAAAGGTAAACAGCACCCTGACAGTGTCCGTCCCAGCTGACACACATTACACACCGATGACCTCCACTGTTGACGTAGACACACGTTTTGTTGGCAGCAGTATGACTGGGCCAAGCGGATCTAGGCCCACTCACTTGTGTCATCGGCCCACCCTGAGAAAATCTTATTAACAAATAAACATGAACACAAATTATTTAAACCATGAATGTAAACAAGCAGTCCATAAAACATTCCAGAAACACATTAACTACAACTACCCAACCCTGAACTTGGCTCAGTAAATATGAAGGCATGCCAGAACAATACAGAAAAACAGAAAACGTTTTCTGTATCTTAGTTTAAGGGTTTTTCCTTTTCTAAGGTTGTTGCATAGCAGACGCCTCACAATTAATGTTAGGCTTTTTACAGTTCTTTTTTTTGGAGTCACCAGCACAGGAGTGACGTTTTACAAGCGGTCCACCCAAGAATTTGTTGTGCATGTCTATCCCAGTCCTGGTTCTGCAAATGCAGCATCATATGTGTTTGGCCACTTTCAAGTCATTTTCATATCATGGTATCTGACAGTATAAGGGAAACATTTTAATTTGTCCAAACAGTCCATTTGTCCAAATCTTTAGAACTGCAGCTGTGAGGCTAATGATGCCAACAAACTCTAGAACTAGCACCCCAATAACCACTGTTTCTGCATTATTAAAACTATTCTCAACCAACTCAAACCATATCGAGCTCTTCATTTAGGTGGTGCAGACTTGTCAGCATGGTTTAGGACACGATACGACTTACTGTGAGCTATAAAAAAAAATGACCCTTCACAGCTACAGGCAGTCATGTCAGACAACACTGGGGCTGGTGTCTAAAAGCAGTTGTAAATAAGAGGAGGACTAAACAACATCCCCAAGTCTGTGTGTCTTAATAAAGATCTGGAGGCCATTTGTGCAGGTTAAGAAAGGTTTTGGCAGCAACATTAGCCTCATAGCTCCAGCAGAGAAAAAAACATTTGACCGCTGCATATGATTTGGCTGATCAACAACATCTGGGGTAAAACATTGTAAATTTGACATTTAGCCAAACTTTGGCCTTAATTAAGTGATTCCTGGATGCTGAATGCTAAAAACCAGGCATTCTGCTTCTCTTTTCACCAAAAAAAAAAAAAAAAAAAAAAAAAAAAAATATATATATATATATATGTGTGTGGAGCAAAATGAAATAGTACTGCTAAAAATCAATACCGTTGTATGTGACAGTAGTATCGATGATATAATGTCCAGTATGTAACCTTTTTTTTTTATCCTTAATTAACACAGGCATAATACCATGGCGATTGGTGTTGCTGTGGACATCCTGGGGTGCACAGGCAGCCTGGACGAGAGAGCAGCCACACTGAACCGGATCATACTGGTCGCCCTGGAACTCAAAGACTCCATGGGAGACCTTTATGCCTTCTCCTCCATAATGAAAGCACTGGACATGCCTCAGGTAGCACATACTCAACAACCCCCTCTACCTCACTGACAGGCTGAGTTTAATTGGAGAAAGGGATGGAAAGATCGAGACAGTTGTCTGATGTGTGATAAGACAGCAGGAAATAGGCTTAAGTCCTTCTGATCTCCCTTCCGTTCACAGATAACGAGACTGGATCACACATGGACCATGTTACGCAGGAGATACACGCAGACTGCCATCGTTTACGAGAAGTCTCTCAAACCATTCTATAAAGGATTGTATGAAGGGAATGGTGAGTTTCTTTCTTTTGTAGAACATTTCCTAGTTTAGCGGCAAATATCAACATTAAAGGTGTAGCTTGATCTAAAATGAACATTTTAAAATAAAATTCCCCTTTAGCCCAAATGTAGCTGATCAGGCGTAACACAATCAGGGCACAGATTTCGCTTTTCACTAAATAAATCACTATTTCATGCAATAACCGCTTTTTGTGTTACTAGCAATCTACTTCAGCAATCATTTTATTTATCTATAGTATTTGTATCCACCTCTCTTACTGACCCCAGTTTATTTAGTACAGAGTATTTCTGGAGAGTTTTACTTTGACTTATACTGTACTTTTTACTTTGACTTATACTTTTACTTTGACTTATACTGTTCTTGCCTTTATGTCTCTATGTATCTGTGCAGTTGTAGCGTAAGCAATTTCCTCTGGCATCAAGTTTTCTGACTCTGATTCTGTAGTTTTGGTGCAGTCAACTAATGACCGTTCTACTCTCTGCAGCCGAGGTTCCTCTGAGCAGCGCCACAGTGCCACTCCTGATGCCTCTCCTCACCCTGATGGAAAGACCTGCAGTCGCCTTTGAGGGCATGGAGATGTGGGAAAGTAATGACCAGGGTTGTGAGATCATGCTGCGCCATCTAGAGGAGGCCCGGGCAGTCGCACGGAACGCAGACACCTACTCCTGTAATGCTCAGCGAGTCCTGCATGGTAAGAGGAGCAGCTCAGGAGTCTTCCCAAAAATAAACCCTGTTAGTGGAGGGTGTAGAGCAGGCTGACAACAAACAATGTACTGCGAGAAATACTTTCAGCAAAACACCTTGACAAAGGCAAAGGCAGCTAAAACTCATACTAAAGTAAGAAATAATGCACAGTAGAAGTAAAAGTACCTTCCCAAAAAATAACTTGAATTGAAGCGACAAAAAGCAGGTCTGCTAGTCAAGAACTGCAGCTGAACATCCAGCATCAGCATCAGCAACATCTGTAGCATCAGCATCTATCAGCACAGGAACTATAATTTGTTACGTGCTGTCCCTCTTTTTTATGCACAATTGGTGTAAAATAAACTGACTTAAATCTCAAACTTCCCACTTGTGACCAAAGCAGTACCAAAGCAACATCAAGCTGAACATCATGGTGCCCTATCTTATCCACAATGGGTCGGTGTGGCTGCAGGTTTTCGTTCCAAAAAAGCAGATCCTTAACTGTTTTTTAGTCCCAAGCGAAGATATATCAGCAAGGAAAGTAGTTATGTTCCATAACCAAAAAGTACACCCCAGTGACAGAGTGGTCAGTAAGTGTGGAACGAATATAAAAACAGATCACTTTCCCCATAAATAAAAGTCAAAGTAGTATAATTTGAAAATTCTTAGGAATGCCATGCCTACTGCTGGGCAGTACTGATAAAATTCTACATGTTGTAATTCTTTGAATGTATCAGTACATTTCAGCATCAGATGGTATTTAAGTGTGCATTAATTAAGTCCATGGCCCCATTTCTGTACTACTAACATATACCTTATGTGACAACTTTATTGCACAGCCTTGAGGGCCGACGCAGGGGCTCATTTCACTACATGTTGTACTTAAAAATCATAATGTATGTGACAAATAAACAATCTTGAATCATCTCCTTTTCAAACAATGCAGCAATGCTACAGCAAAACTACTGGCAATAAAGAATCTTTTAGAAAGAGAATGAACATTTGGTGAACATTTTGATTATTGCTCAGCTTTTGTAGATGATGAAATAGTCTTTGTCTCCCCTCTAGATTTCTGTCCGGATGAGAACATGCTGGAGGTTCTGAAGACAGACTTCCAGCTGCGCCTGCTGTGGGGAAGCAGAGGGGCTGCTGTGAACCAGACGGAACGATACGACAAGTTCAAACTCATTCTGACCGCACTGTCCAGAAAACTAGAGCCAACTGTCAAACACACTGAACTGTGAGGAACACGGACTCAAATCGGCTCAGAGAGCTGTGCACACTCAAAGAACAGCATGAACAGAAGAAAAGACACTATGGTCTAAAAGATGGTGTGGAAGAAGAGGCCTCTTTAAAAGTGTTTTGGTACCCTGGACCTTCAACTGACAATATTATATGTTTAAAGGTCTGACTGCAGAAATCAGAGGAGTTTTGAGGACGCTCAGCTATTTTACAGCTCTAATGGATGATATTACATTGAGATGAAGTACTGAGGGGGAAAAAAAGATGCAACGAGAGGAGCCTAAAGAAGTATTCAAGCAGAAAAGCACATGGTTCATCACTTTCCATAACCGGCACTTAACTGCACTGTGTGAAGAGCCAGGTGATGAGGATGAAGGGACATGAATAGGGCTTTGGAGGACTAGGAAAGTGCTGTTCTGATGGACATTGTGAAAGTGTTCGGGGATGAATACCTGATATATGTGTAGTGTTTGTGTATTAACAGATGTCTAGATTGTTGTTAAGGTCTCGAATCTTATGCAGAAAATGGTGTAAATAATCCTTACAATGCTAAGCATGTGAATGCTAGTCTGTTATATATTTTATTTCTTCCTAAATGTAAATAGGCCTACAGTTTTAATATCTTTATATGAAATGCCAGAACTGTATAGATGAGCAGATGTCTAAATAAAATGTGTAAACAAATGCGGATCTGTGATTTGTTAATCTCTTCTTCTCACTGAGTAAAGTGAGGCTTGAGAGCAATGCAGTGCTTATTTAAAATGTACAAGAATGACCTGTACCTTGTCACAGAACAGGTTATTGACACAAAAATAAATCGAATCCCCCATCACTTTGAAGACTGATACAGTGTTCCAATGGCAATGTGACAACACTTAAGACAAGCTTCATGTAACACACAATATTCAAGATGGGCTTCATGTGAGACAACACTTAAGATGTGCTGGTTTTCTCAACACAGATTCAGTCTAGTCCTTTATCTTGGGAGGGTATTCGCAAATCGGCTCAGAAAAGGAGCATCTTAACTATAAAGGTGGCAAAATAAAGCTATGACAGAGTACGCATGTCAAAATCATTTACATAGGGTGACCAGACGTCCTGCGTCCGGCCGGAATTATAGAATCGTCCGGGATTTTGAGCTGCCTAAACATTCGTCACGCCATGGGCATGTCTCATAAACTAAAAGTCCAGAATGGCCGTCGGCCCGAGATGCGCATAAACCCCCCTAAGGTGTCCTCTTTTTCACAATCCCAAATCTGGTCACCTTAATTTACATCGAGGGCCACATGAGCATCAGAGGACTGGCTGGAACCGAAAGACTATAAATGTATCTACTCCTTGTCATATCATATATTCCTTCCACATTTGATTATTGATTTTAGCAACAAAATAATGAGTAACTATGAAGGGAGAAGTCAAGAAAAATAAATGCCAAGGAAGATGGCAAGCTGATATTAAAGTGAAGTAAGTTACTGTACAATGTATTAAATAAATTGTAATCAGGGCTGGGCACGCATTATTTACTTAACGTCGACAATTATTTTATCGTGCGTTAACGCAGGGTTTTTTTTAATCCTTTTTTTAAAATCCTCTACCTGGTTTTCGTGTGGGGTCCATCTTTGCAGCTGCTATAAAGTCGACTGTTCTTCAGAGAAGCATATTTGTAAACAAGATGTGACAGTAAGGTTTGAAGAATTCACTTGTGTGGTAGAAAGTGGATCTCCAGGAGGAGGGTTGATGACGTCGTGGTGTTACAGCAGACCTGCTTCCAACACGTAACTAGTTAACGAGCTATTGAGGGGAAACGGGTTTGTTAGAAGTGTTTTTATGTCCTGCTCCTGCAGTGTGTTTTCACTGCTCCCAACCTGATCTAACTAAACAGCTCCTTAACTTGCCCTTACCGTGTTTGAATCAGTTTCTTACATTAGGGAAAGCACTGAAATAAATAGGGCTGGGGCATCCAGGACCAGTATTAGGAAACCATGTTAGAGAAGGAAACAACACAGTCTGGAGGGCAGTGCTCCAGGAATAGAACTGAGAAGATTAAGATATTCCAGTATTTCGCAACCTTGGTTCTGGAGGCCACCCTTCCCTGCACGTTTATTTCGCTTCTTTAAGAAACCACTTCAGCACAGAAGGGGGATTGTTAACGAGCTGATTAGTTGGATCAGGTGTGGTGGGACCAGTGAAAATACCTCAACTGGCAAAGCTGGAGCCCACCTGGACCAGGGTTGAGACAATTAGACTTACTACTACTTTTGTCCAAACACTTGTAACAAAATAAGGACAGAAGAATCCGTTTTAATTACAGCTTTGACTATAGTTTTAATAATATATGTAATAGGGCTGGTCACGTTAACGCATTATTAGGTTAACATTTACTTAACGCAGAATTTTTTTAATTCTATTTTTTAAAATTGCTTTTTGTGTTTTTGTGCTCGTGTGTGCGCGCAGCATATAGCTCTGCGTCTCGGCAGGTTTTCGGGGTTCGGTCGTCCCATTACTTTTGTCTATAGTATATGGACAAATGGAGTCGGTTGCCCTTTAATGGTTCCGCCCCCAATGTTCCAGAACTATTCATCCAACATCAGTACCTACTGTTGTGGCTGAACACGATCAAATCCTCACAGAAATGTTCCAACCATAGTATAAAGTCTTTCCAGAAGAGTACAGCTGCAAAGAGAGAACAGATTCCTCATGATATTGATTTAAAAAAAAACTTGTAAATTCTTATCATGGACAATACAAATGCCCACAAGTCCACATAAACTATAAGGACAAAAATATTGAGACGCCTTACACCAACAGGGACTTTAATGACACTGCATTCAGATACATAGACTTTCATATGGAGTTGGTCCCCCTTTGTAGCTGTTCTGGACTCTGAGAGTAACTCGTTTTTCTAGAACAAAGTAGATAAAGCATGCAGTAGCAAATAGCTTTGGTTTTATATTTAATTAGATTAATGTTTAAGTTGAGAAAGAAATAAGAAATATTTGAACTGCAGTTGTGTAACCATGTAAAAGGGAAAACTGCAGTTAAAAAGCTCATTTGTTTTAAGTGTTTGCAAACCAAATGTTATTGCACTTTTGTTCATGTAGCAGGACTTTTAAAATAAGTGTGCAATACACAACTTTTGAATTGTTTAATTTTGTGTATAAAAATGCGATTAATCATAGAAACCATGCGATTAATAATTTTTATTGTTGCCCAGCATTAATTATAAGAATATCGTTTGTTTCTTGCGAGCAATATATTCCATAAGTGATGAAACTAAGAACACAGATTTGTCTCTTTTAAACACCAACATGTATTAGTCTTCCCGTATGTCGTTAAACTGCCTTCCTTCTGCATCAACTTTCCTCTTCATTAACATGTTGGCATTATTCCTGTTGTCTTTTCCGTTGTCATTACCAGATAAGAAAAACACTCAATATAATGGCTGACAAAAACTGCCATCTAATGGCTGGATGTGGTCATTGCACAGATCACAAAATTGAGGGGACACGTACACTACAAGGACAAAAGTACTGGGGCACTTCTTAAATTACTGAATTCAGGTGGGTGCTTACTTCCAGTGAAGGGTAAACTTAATGCTTCAGCATACCAAGACAACGCCATGCTTCCAACTATGTGGACACAGTTTGGGTAAGAACCTTTTCCATTCTATTCCAGCATGACTGTGTCCCAGTGCACAAAGCTCTATAAAGACATGGCTGGATGAGTTCGGTGTGGAAGATCTTGACTGGCCACACAGAGCCCTGACTTCAACCCCATCCAATACCTTTGGGATGAATTGGAAGGGAGACTGTGAGCCAGACCTTCTCATACAACGTTAGTGCCAAAATGCTCTACAGAATGAATGGGCACAAATTCCCACAGAAACTCCAAAATCTTGTGGAAAGCCTTCCAAGAAGAGTGGAAGCCATTACAGCAGCAAAGGGGACCAAGTACATATTAAAGTCTCTGCCTTCAGCCTGTCTAATATGATACTGAGGAACCACCTCTGCTTCTATACAGAATGTTTCAGTGAGTATTTCTTACGAGGACGCTTTTTAAGCAAATCATGGCCTTTTCTGAAGAGCACTCAAAAGGCTACATAACACCTACGTAAGCCTGACATAAACCTGCATTACCTTTCGTAAATGCTTTTTCTAGCAAACGTCAGTTGTCATCATTTTGATGTAATTTTTCCTTAGAAAATGTTATGAAAACCAACACTTGTTTAAGGCTTTATAAATGTTTGTCAGTAATGACAGCTTTATGAACAAAGCCCATCAAAGTAAAGTTTAACTTCCATGTAAAAGGTTCCATACCTTTTCCCTACAACCATACACTCATGCGAGGAACCATTTAGGCACCAATAATTTTAAGGAGCGAAGAGGTGTGGCTACATTTTATTCCTTTTTAATGTCTCAAAAACCCAAGAAGTGTCTCAAGTGCCTTGAGACATAAACAACAAAGCAGCACCTCTGATTTTAGAAGGAATGTTAATCCTTTGGCAAAACAGGAAAAATATATTAACAGAGGGCAGAAACATCAACATCAGAGATTTTGTTATTAAATACATTGGACACTCTTCTAGTATCATGGCTCCTTCCATATTTGGTGAGTATAACTGGATATTGCTGGCCATGTCATCCAAAATGTGGAAAATTAAGCATTTATCATAGCACACTTTAGAGACATACAGCACCACCAAAAAGTAGCTGGTAAACTTTGAGGCTTAAAATATTTGTTTCAGAGATTGTTTAGCAAATTTGTTTCAGAGATTGTTTAGCAGAGTTTTAGCAAATGGCAATGGTGGACTCTTTGTGTGGAGAATTCCAACCAAACGACACTGAGGATGCTATAAAAGTACAGAGATGGAAACCTTCTGCACAACATACACAAACGTCCAAACACAAATGTCAAAACACTTTCTGCACAACGTGCACAAACGTCCAAACACTTTCTGGAACCGAAGAAAGATTTCATCACAAAAAAAGGGCATCCTAGCATGCACAAATGGAGGGATTGGGACAAACAGACTTTAGTATTTATTTCTCATTTGCTCTTGCTCAAACAGCCCAGAACATAGTGGTCAGCACTGTCTTACTGTACAATATCTTTATACAAAGGTAGCAGTCAGAGCCAACAGCATTCATTCGTTCGTTCATTCATTCATTTACTTACTGAAGTTCAAATTCAAATGCAATAGGGTAAAAAAGTGCATTGGTTAAGACCAGGGTCTGATACAGAGTAGTGTTCAGACATACACACACACACACACACACAAAAAAAAGAAAAGAAAAGCGATGATTACAAAGAGATAACGGCACAATCTTTTAAGAGCGAAGTCGTTCGCTTGGTTAAAAACCCTATAAAAAGACACGATAAAAACACATTCAGTATGAAATAAAAGTTGTTAATACTTACAATTCAGTAATAAAAACTAACTAGGTATATACATATGTATACATATATCCATATGCATACACCGTTTTAATAGATGCATGAAGTCACATTCACAAACATACGCACTGAAAGATGTACATTTTGGAGCCGGATTACGAGGCCCCTGCGTGGTTATCAAGCACAAAGTAGCTGAAGTCGTGAGCTGGAACAGAGTGAAGGGTGTCTATAGGCTGTAAAGAAGTGGTTGACTGGAATGATGAGTGAACTTTGCCGCTTGTCACAGGTCCCTCTGTCCACCTGCGTACGGTGATGGGCCACCCTCTGCTGGTCTGAGGCAGTACTGCACCAGGCTCATTTGATCCTTCACAGGCTGAGAGGAGGGCTGCCCACTTGGTTTTCATGTTGGGGATTGTTGCCATGACTACTGCGGCCTCGCCCTGCTTCTACTCTGGTTTGTTCATGCTCTGGTGGCGGCATGAAGAGGCATGACAAGGTCTCACAACATTCATGGCAGATGCGTCAGTGAATGCAGTCAAAATGGAAAAAAAATTATGTTCAAAAATGGACACGAACAAGACAAAACATCAGTAAGTGGGATGTAAAGGGATTAAAACTGAACAGGCTGAAGTGGTTACGTCCTATTCATGGCTGACAGGTCAGTCATGAGGGAAGAAGTGATGAGTTGGGATCATGCATATTAAAAACAGGGGAAATGGGATAAAGCAGGCAAACATTTTCCCATGACGATGCTAGAATGGACTGCAACAAGGTGGAATGTTAGTGCCAGGCACGCTATCGGGATCAATGCATCAGATCAGGTCTTAGGGTTTCATTCTCCTTCTCCTGTGTTTCTGATTGCTCTCCTTATACTTTATACCCCCCACCCTCCATCCCTTTACCACACCTACCCCACATGCCTGTGCTGCAACGGAATGATGTTAATGGCAATGACAGCATCAGCATGCAAGACATGCAAGTTGTCCCCCATCGCTTACATTTTTATCTCTCTCCTGACTCTTTCAGTCTTCCAATTAGTCTGAAACCCCCTGCACTACCTACTAATAGACTCAGAGCAGCATGTCCCCTCCACCAACACCACAGAGCCCCACTCATCCACTCAGGAACCTGCAGCCACAGAGAAAGGAAAGAGAACAGTCACTCACAGACTAGAGAGAACTGAGAGCCTGGCCACAGAAAAAGGACTAATGTTCTACATATAAAGACTTGATGTGATATAGGCATCATCATATAATGATTTAATTCAGCACAAGTGCCCAAAGGGTTGGGTTATACAAGTGTATGAAATTTAAAAAAAATGGCAATGTTTGTACAGGACTTCCCTCAAGATGGCGTTTGTACTATAAAGGCCACAAAACACTTCAGGTTTCCGTCTGAAAGTCTTCTAATCACCAAGTATGTTAAACTACTCTCTGAGGTTTCTGACATCTACTGACATTTAAAACAAAACACTTGTCAGGCAATGCTGCTTGTTTTTCAATTAACACTTTTGCACAGGAAGATCCTGAAAAAGATTTACTGAAAAGAAGGGAACATTCAGTACATTGGTAGCGAAACATTACTCATACTTTCCTCTTTATCTTACAGCACTACTAGATGAAATTAGGGGAAAACAGAAGTTGCAGGGCACCTGAATGTAGAAGATAAAAGTTAACAGACCTGACTGAGGGTTCTCTATCCAAAATGAGGGATTAAAAGTAATCATAAGTGAAAAATTAAGAAATGTTATCAATTCTATTAATCAACTCCACTCAAAATGCACATGCAGAAACAACATGAAAAATATTAAAACCAGTGTTCTTGACACTAAAAAAAAAATTAAATGGGCAATAAAAATGAATGTTAAAAAGAAAACAAACATGCCACTGAGGAAAAATCTCCCCAGACTGGGGAGAATACTTCCTCCTATACTCACAATAAACCAAAAGGAGAGTGAGTGTGTGTGTGAGTGTGTGTGTGTGTGTGTGTGTGTGTGTGTGTGTGTGTGTGTGGACAATATGTACATTTGTCCATGGGCTCACACAGTGAACATGATTCAGGGAGATGTGCTGCCAACGCAAGAGTCTTTTGACAGGCACATGTTCCCATTTAGTGATGGGTCTCTATAAGCCACTTCTATACAGGCGATGCTGTGGATGATCAAATGTAGGTGACTGCACCTTTGCTGTGTTTCTCCAGTGTGATCTCCACGTAAGACGTGGGCACATAACCCTCCTGTCCACTCTGCTTACGGACTCGCGTCCAGCCATCTCCCTTATCCTCCTCTATGACATACAACACCTCATCCTCCTTCATCACCAACGTGCCCTCATTAGAGCCTGTGAGGAGAGACATACACATATATGCAGGGGTTGACATAATTATTTTGCTCTAGTACTGTAATGAGTACCTACATTAATGAATTGGTACGCACCCAAATTCAACATTTTTCACCTTACCATGTACCATGGGCGCATAGATAGATACATTTTCTTTCAACTACTTTTGAATACTGCCAAATGGTGCTGAACGTGCAAAACGACTTTTAACCCATTTAATTTAACCATTAAATTACAGGTCTAGCCACCCACAGGGATTATTTGACACCAAAAAATTTTAATCAACATTCTAATCTAGTCTGACAGAGTCACTCGAGTTTCCGAGGTCAGGATTTTCCTCACAGCATGACAGACAGAACTCAGATCTCGACTGTAACCCAGCATCGCAAGGGATCTCCAAAAGTTTATCCTGGACCACAGGTGCAGATCTCTCCTCTCTGGATTGGAGAAGCCATTGTTTGTATGCTGTGATATAACCTACATACTGGTTGTGGATGTAGCCTACTAATATTCTTGTTTTGAGGAACACAAGGCTGTTTTTTTCCAGTTAATTTATGATGGAGCATTAACAGCTGCTTCTTTCCAATTCTCTTGGTTATATTACTCCATGGACACAGAAGTAAATAAAACTTTTAAGTATTTAAGACTTCAGTTGAATAAGCATCTACTATAGAATTTACCATCAAAAGAGTAGAGTGCTTTGCAGTGTCCGATTGCAGGAAGGGGATCATCATCATCAAACTCGTCATCAAACTCATGTGGGTCAGGTTGTGGGGGGGACCGGTGCTCCTGGCTGTGATCGTCTGTGTAGCTGCCCTCCGGACTACAGCACACACCGAAAAAATGATACAAATTAAATACATAAAATGTACTCTTACAATCAGAATTTTGACTTGTGTTATTCAGTAAGAACAAGCTGCAGAATATGAAGACAGCATAGGACTAGACAGCTTCAGATATTCTAAAAGAGAGGAGATCTGATAATTTTAGCATAATGATGGTGTCTGGCTTAGGGTTTAAATGCCCACCTCTCTCTGCCGTGAGGAGCATGATGATTCACATCCGTGCTTGGCCGCCGGTCACTACGGGAACTCTGCTTCCCTCCCTCCACTTCTGCCAGCCAAGTCTGAGGGAGAGAGAGAGGGAGAGGGAGAGGGAGAGGGAGAGGGAGAGGGAGAGGGAGGGAGAGAGAGAGAGAGGGAGGGAGGGAGGGGGGGAGAGGGAAAG
>JBBPCY010000018.1:12751447-12761819 GCA_037974405.1 Brachyalestes nurse
CCAAAACATGAAAATGCCCAGAGCCTGAGGTCGCCAAGACTGATACTATCTGTATTTGGATTCAGACTAAAATTTTAAGCATGATTAAAGGTCTAACAGCCATGCGATCCACCCAGTCACTTCAGAAAAAAGACCAAACCCTCAGCCTGACACCTCAGAGAGAACAGTTTAGGAGCACTTTCAGTTCACTAGGATCAGATTACCTGACCAAGCAAAACGACAAAAGATGTTAAAGCAATAAAAAGTTGCCCATTTCCGACATAAGGAAACCCCTCCAGGTTGAAGAGTATATTTGATTGAGAATATATTCAATTTCGTTTGGTTTGTACAGTATCAGCTTTTCTACTGGATACTAAGGCTGCGACTATCAATTACATTATTGTCATATTCAATTTCTGCTAGTCACAATTTTAAAGAGTAATAAAAACAGACTGGATAGTAAAACATGCATTTAAAGATTCTAAAATAAAAGAGACAAAAAGAAATACTTCATGAAGTAAAATAAATGTTGGAAAACAGCATGATGGAAAACTTCAGCCAATGAAGAGAAAGTAAGTCACTGAGTTTAATCACGTAATTGTAAAAGCCTTCACAAACACCAACCACATTTTTTGTTTTTTAATACACTAAATTATATGTTTTCAAAAGGACCACAGCTCTGCAGAGTCTGGGATTTGTCCTGCTTTGACACACCTGTTTTAGCTCTTTGGCTAATTAACGTGCCCTGCATGAGCCAAATCAATATAAATGATGCAGTAATCTTTAGGATCTCTAGGAATATAATCTGACAGCCCTGCTTTATACATAACCAGCCTGAAACAAAGACAAACTAAAGACTGATGAGAAAGGAGCCAGAGACGATTCTCCACCAAAAGGTCAAGAATAGTACACTACAGGTTAAAAGCACTGTTCCGATGGTGAGAAAGTTGCTCCTTCAGACAGTAATGTTAATTGGGCATGCTGGTCCTGCTGAGGAGGATCTTCAGGGGCTGGAATCTCACTAATGCCTATCAGTGGTGAAGGAGGACCACAGGTCTGCAGCTTCAGGCTTACTGAGGCCTCTTTCAGGCAGTGAAAATCAGAACCACATTCCTTTTAACGGACACACAACTTCTTTGACAGTTAGAGGCTCATAAAATGCGAGACGACCGCAGAGTTGTGAGAATGCTTTGAAAAGTTACTTCATTAGCAAACCAACAAACAGGCCTCGCCTACATGGAAATCTACTACATTCAAAGACAGGAATAGAATGGGCCAAAATATCCCATTTGAAATTTAAACTGTGTATTTGTATACACACATGACAATAGATACCAAACACAGACTAAAAGACCACATTTCAGACAGCTTTCAGGAGAATTCCCGTCTGTCTGTGGTCCTACATTGTGATGAAACAAATGAAAAGAATTCTAACACCGCAGTGCTTTTTCTGGACCTCTGGCTTGAAGCCTTTTCCCGAGGCTACTGTCCGTGCCAGGGGCAGATGGGCATGCTCAGTGTGTCTACAGCTCGGTAGCTTACGTCACCTTTCCCTCCAACAGCCCCTTTTTCATGAATAATTAATGCCATGAGCTCATGCACCGCCCCTTCCTTGATGACTGGCATTTGTGGTTGCTAGGTGGCTAGGTTGGCAATGCTGGCAGCCGCTGGCTCTCGGCTTACAGACACCTGATAGGGATCTCAGTGTTGACTCCATTGTGGAACTCTACAGACCCCCTGCTGCGTCAACCCCACAGCACAAAAGAAAAAGCCAAGCGCAGGCTCACTTTTCGGCGGCTAGGATTTCCATGAAATGTGGATTTGGAAGGGAATGGAACTGGCGGGGGGGAGGGGGGTCCTCTGTTCGCAGGCTTCCCGAGGATTTAAGTTCAATCCACAAGCCTCCCATCCTTCGCCGAGGGACGCTTCCAACTTTGTTAGCTCGCCATTTTTCCAGACGTCCTCATCACCCACCACCGCTGCTCCTCTGCAAAGTTGTTTGTTTGTGTTGAACTCTGGTAGGATCATGCCTATGGCTTGTACACGAAATCTCAATTTCCATTTACAAGGCTCATTTACAGGCCTGAGCGCCTGAAGTCAGTGCTTTAAATGTGAGGAGTGATGGGTGAGCCCTCAAGCTACAATAAACATTTTTTTTTTTTTTTACAATACAGCCTCTTTCAAATTAAAACAACAAATAACGACAACAAGCCAAGTAACATCATAATCAGTCCAAGTCAATCAGACCATGTCGACACTGATTAGAGAAATCTGAAATGATCAACAACCAAAACACTGACAAAACATTACAGAGGAAAGAAATTTCATTCCATTCAATAATGGGCCTTGTTAATCAATACAATTTGCAGCCAAACAAAACAATGTTGTGTAATTGGCATGGAAATATGGACAAATGCTGACATGTACTATTTCAGACATATCAGCTGATGTTGAAACGAACACGGTCACTGTTCGATCTCCGTTTTACTTTTTTCCCATAAAATTTGAAAACACTGGCTGTGGTTTACATGGTCTCAACTTTTCATGATGCACGGACCAACAGAAATAATCCAAAAGTGCTTCGGAAACAAATCTTGTTCCGTAGACTTACTCTAAGCAATGAAGGTTTTCCTTTCTCCTTCTTTCCTACATTTTTGGATGTTTTGTTCCAACCGAGATGATTTAATAAGTGTAGAAATCAGAACCAAATCTACCTGGATTTGGATTGTAGAGAAATGAAGCCTTTATTTGTGCAGGGTTGGCAAAAGCAATGAACTACATACAATGCAAACAATTTACCTCACAACCTAAAACACTCTTCTATCAGAGTATAATAAATACACCAAATAGTTTAAAATATCAGTCAAATCAGATTTTTTTAACAAGTTAAACAATTATCTGGAGAAGGGTGCCAAAAAGGGGTCTTTGGGGTGATAGAAGAATCATAAAATATCCACTTCCCCAAAGAACCGTTCATTAAAAGAACTTCAACTTTAATAGTTAATTCAGATATATTTGACATTATAACAAAGCAGCTTTACAGAACTCCAGGTCCAGGCCCCTAGGGAGCTGGAAAAAAGAGGAAGAAGCCTTTAGAGGAACCAAGACTCTAAAGGGGAACCCATCCTCTGATTGACATTCAGTACAGAAAACAACACCAAGAGAAGCACTTTTCTTGTAATGAGATACGAGTGTGAAGAAAATGTCAAAAGTTAAAGCACATGAGGCTACACAAACACACCAAATATGTGCTACTAATAAACTACTTCAGCTAGTATTAATATCCACCAGCATTTTATGTAGATAACAGTGTATTTATTAGAGTATTTTCAGCGTATTCACTCTGACAGTTTTATTTTGGCTTTATACTATACTTTATATTGTCCTTGTGCAGTATAAGCAATTTCCTCCAGGATCAATAGTTTTGATTCTAAACCTAGATGCTAAATAAACAAATGCAGTGTTCCATACTGAATGAGCTAAAGCACGTAAACATTGTTCAAATTCAATAAATAAACCCAAAACGTTTTTGAACACATGGAACACATGATGGCTAGTGAAATCTTGCAGACCAGCAAGACAATGGCCATATCAGAGGAGGCATCTCCTGAGAAGAAAACATCCTTAGGTAGAATAAAGACAGGAAGTTGGGTCAGAGGGGGTGCAGGAGCATGAATACCTCGCTGAACACCACCAGAACAACTAAAGTCAAAGGACAATGCAATAAACTCAGGGCTACACGTGATTCTCCAGTCACGATAACTCGCTCCACTACAGAAGCAGGAATGTGAGTAAATTCAAAACACTGCTTTGATATCAGGGCTTGATTTGCATAGACAAGGTTGCATGGAAGGAACAGTAAATCACAGCCAGACTGCAAGCAAGACGTGCAGGAATACAGACGCAGGCACACACACCTCATCTGGCGAGCTCAGGACAGAAATGTCGTGCTGTCAGAACAGTTAGGCTCAGCTGTACAGAAGCCGCAGGCCAGGCAGAGTTAACCTCAGCCCTGCCAACACCTCCCCAAACCAGCAGCTCTCAGCTTTCATTTCATGCATTAAACATCAACATTAAGAGGGGAAGCCACATGTTGGGGGCTTGTGAAGGAGCAGGCCTCTGGATCAATCAGGAAATATCAGAAGTATCGGTCAGAACACACGTGTGTTTCACTGTGGTGTGGCTCTCCTCAGATGTTTTGATCATATTTGCTCCCTGGGCTACAGTGCGAATTAGCATTTTAATTCATTTTAGAACCGCGTTACTTTGCCTGGGCTAAGTCTCATTTTTTGCTGCTTTTTGTGCGCCTATGGAGGAAATTCCCAGGTGAGGATTGGGGAGGGGTTTCTTGAGATGAGAAGAGTTTTCACCTCTGATGTTTCAGCCACATCTTCCCTGGAACCTACTGGTTTACTGAGGCCCCCCAAAAGCGCTGTACCTCTCCCCCCTCTCCCATGTTCTTTCTGCACCATGCCTGAGCCCCAGGAAAGCTCATCTGATGTGCACAGCAAAACATAGGCCTGCAACTAATGGCTGTTAATAATTAATTACTGATTACTGTGTCAATTAACTGACTAATTGAAACTGGGTTACTGATTCAAAAATGTATGAAAAGGCACATTTATGCATTATTACACAAAGGAAATATGAATAAGTTTATGCTATGAAGGTTTATGCTAAATTCTTTCCTTGAAAGAAACAAGATTTTTTGTTTTGAGGAGCTTCTCCTCAAACATTGTAAGGACTTAAAACATTAAATAACAGTATGATGTTCCATTTTAGAGGCTCTGGGACCATTTTCACACTGTATTATGTCAAAACAAAATCTTCAAAATGGCCAATAATAAGAACCTATACTACCTTACTACAATCATCTTCACCATCAAGTTCAAGAACGTTTAAAGTTTAGTAGCTCTCAGAGAATAAGGTCATAGATCCCATTGGTTTCCAGTCTTGAGTAGTTTTGAGTGAGGGGCCAGAAAACTATACCATTTGTTGTTTTCAGGTGGTCAGACACTGCTGTGATGCTAATGTTCCTAAAATCCTTCTAGAGCATTAGTGCGCTTCAAAAGGCTTCTGCCAAGCAACATTTTCCTCATGTCCATCCTCAGTCCTCTTTCAAATGTGTTCCCTCTGTCAGTGAAGTGATGAGTTTAACTGACAGAACAAGAAAATGAAAATAGCTGCCAATGTTTTCATTTGTTTTAATGACATAAATGCCATTGAGTGATCAGTGTTGGCCTAGAAGAAACCTTGTCAAAATAAAGCAGCAAAAGTCTTTTACCTATTAATACAAGCGTGGAAAGCTGCTGGAGAGGCAGTGTAGCTCGATATGTGTCCAGAACGCTGACTGCCCAAAAAGAGACAGCAGCAGTGGCAGTAACATGAGGCTCTGGTAGGGGAGAGTCTATAGGGAGGATCACATTAGCAGGGGATACAGCAGTGAAGCTGGGGGATGGGGGCTGTCAAGGATGGAATGAAATGAAGAAAGCAAATATCCTAAAAACAGAAAACTCAGAATACACCAGATTTATTAATTTCCAGATCTGATAAGCGACCGCACTTATTGCCTAGTTTTGCAGTGAGACATTATTTTAACCATTTCAATATTCTGAAAAGTCACTAATCCAAAAAAATTCCACAAAACCTAGCATGGTTTGCATTTTGATATATTGGATCATGTAATAAGGCCATATGGAGGTTATACACATCTTGTTTCTCAGGGACAAAAGGAAAGAATAAAAGATGCTGAGGTGTAATTCTCCATGACTAACTTTACCCCTGCGTTCATCAGGTCTGTTATGCTATAAAATACCTGTGACAGTCCTCATGTCCCTGCTAATAGCGACACTGAGATCAATACCCATAGTCGACCTTTTTTTAATTTTGAAAAAGAAATTTCACTAAAGAAAAACTGCTAATACAGAATTAAAAGGGGGCATTTGGCTGATGCGCTTATCCAGAGCGACTTACAATCCCTGGTTACAGGGACAGTCCTCCTGGAGCAAATGAGGCTTAAGTGTCTTGCTCAAGGACACAATGGTAGATAGTGGGGTTTGAACCTGCAACTTTGCGGTCATCGGGTTCACAAGCAAGTGTTTTACCCATTAGACTACTACCACCTCAATCAACAAAAGACCTTTATAGCAAATTATGCCATTTAAAACCTCTTTCCTTTTTGTTTGAGCACTTTAAAAATATATATATATTATCAATACTATTTGTATTATTTGTAATAAATGAGGCTCTAGTACAGCACATCAACTAAAATATATACAATGTATTCAATTGGATTCAAACACTATTCATTATTATTTAACTGTAGATTAAATAAGTACATGTATTACCAACAACTACCACCATACAAAATAAAGAAAAGCATTTTTCCTCAAATGAACTGGTTTTATTCTCATGGGAGTTTTTGATCCAAAAAAGGATATTAGAAAAGGAATTTCCCAATAAAGTACAGATGTAATGAATTGGGACATGTTCCTAATGACAATATGAGAAAGTGCCAAATAGGCCATTTGTGAGTTGGATACCTTGTGTTGGTACAGGTGGATTAGTATATTTCCTGCTCATGGCATTTGGTAACTTTGTCCTAACTGCAAACAGTCCTGTATGGCAATTATACAAAGGGAGCACTTTAAATACTTTATTTTTTGTTCGTATTATACATCCATACTTTTATTAAAACATTTAACACTTAAGTTATTTTCCCCAAATAAACTAGTGATATCATAAACTGTGATAGAAGATTAGGCAATAATCATGATCAGTTTTATATCAGTAGGGAAACCTGGTAACTGAAAGTAAGTTCCAAATTAGAAGCGAAAACAGAAAATACCCAGTACTGGGTACACTTTTTGCTTTCGAATTTCAGTTCTACTTATCGGTTCCTAAACACTACATACCTGCAAGGACACGCATGGCCGTCTGCCAGAACCTGTTTTAGGTGAATGTCATGCTTCAAGATATTGAATAATTATTTAACATTTTGGTTTGCATTTTACTCCCAATGCAGCAGGTTCCTTTTTATCCTTATGGAAGCGAAATAGGCAATCGATAAGAACCAGAATTGGATACCAAAACGAATCACCACATATGTGAATGATGTGAGAACACTGCAGGACGAAGACAATTCCCCTCTGTTCTCTGAGCATGCACAAGTTTCTTAGGCTCCAGAGTGACGCTGAAAATGATCACCGGAAACGGCACCGGGAGAACCTCAGGAGAGGCCACTGGATAAACACTCACTCTGTGGTCCCTCAATCTCAGTTCCAGGCAGTGGCACTTGGCCATGAGAGAGGAAGACAAAGGGGGAAAAAGGGGGAGAGACAGAATTACTGCCTAAAGCACAGTATAGACTCTCAGCATTTACACAGCAGTCACATGCGCGTCACATCCAGCTCATAACTCGCCCACTTCAGCAATCTGCCCTCGGGTCAGTAGCTGCACAGAAACAGCCACGGACCATTACTGAAAGAGCATGACGTGTCACACAAACATTGCTTTTGAGATTCTGTGAAGGGATCGACATAGGGAAACTTTCAGAGAAACTGGGAATAAGATAACAACCAAAGGAGAAACCGGTTTAGAGAATAAGGCTATTCAGACAACAAAGACACTAATAAATTGCACAGGTCAGTCACTGGCAGAAATGAAGATTTATTCATTTCCTAATGGCAAAATGTCAAAATCATGATTGTGGCACTACAACCCACACACCAGCGCACCACGAATGGAAGGAAGTGGGCAGTGTCCGAGGCATTTATGGTCTTACGGCATGTTTAGAAAGCAAAAGCTGCTACTGAGGCCACAACCCAAGTACCACAAGGGCTGTGAACAAAGGTTTTTATGACAGTAAGAGTGGCCTGTGTAGCTCACATCCCCACACAAACACTCCAAGAACAAAAGACAAAGTCAGATAGAGCACAAACTAATGGGTCATTGACTCAGAGGCAGCAAATTGTTCTGTTTATTACTAATACTGTAGTTCCTGCATCTGAATGAAGACTTTGTTGACAGGGTCCAATTGCATGAACATGTGGCCAACAGCATCTTACGCAAACCACAGGCTGAAGTTTAACCAATAATCACGTTACTCAATTGTTTTCTGCACAATTGGCCATTTTATAGGGCAGTGCTGACAGAATAAAGAACATTTTTATATCAGTGGTAACGTCTGAAGTGCCCTGTCTGAGAAATATGCTCAAATAATTAGATCAAATGTTCATTGCCGTAATTATTCTTGGTTCAAAGGTATGCAAGATATACCATATAAGAGGTGCATTCTTTATAGAGAGGGCCATGAGGTCACATGGACATGCGTCAGAAAGATATGCTTGGTAAAAGTGAATTATCACGACTAATTCAATGTTGTAGTTAATGTACAAGCCACAGCAAGGCCTTGAGCGTCTATGGTATATGGCAAAAGGACAATGTGGCTATCTTACTACCATACTGACCATATATAATTACGACAGAGTTCGAAGACTGCAGGGAGAAAAAGGAAAAATTGTCAGGGTATATTTTTCAGCCCTAAAAATTGTCCTGTTGGCAGCACTTGCGGTCATTGGCTGCAGGGCGGCCAATGGCAGAGAGCTGCTGACCCTTGCACCATCTGTCCTAGTGAGGTCATGACTGTTTCGGAGCCAAAAAATGACATCTGACTAAAAGGAGCTTCAGTTCGGCTCCCTAAGGAACACAAGGGAGGATGAGGGGTGGACGGGAGCCACAGAACTGAGAAGGGCTTAACGATTTGGGGAAAATATATCATTTAGATTTTTCTGACCAATACAGCAATTTACATGCAACTGTATCAATAAATTAAGCACCAGGAGTGACTTGAATAAACACTTTACTTTAAGTGAGCTGTACAAAATCTCTTCAGGGAAATGTTCACTCAACTTTGAACGACACTGAATAATGTAGCTGTAATAGGAAACTGCAGCAACATTGCACTGTTTCAAACTGTGCTTAGGAATGAAGGCATACAAGCACACAGACTCGTACACACACCTAAAAAGAAAAAAAAAAGTTCAATCATGTCTCTCATCAGCCTGGGGCCCTTTAGCACCCATTGAAGGGCAGAGCATGACTAACACATTTGTATGGGCAGCTCCAGTAGTATGTGTCCTTAGGCCAGACCAACACACACATGTACCTACAGAGATTAATTTACTCTCATATGGGACTGCTTAGCTGCAAACTGGTGTAAGTTCAGACGAATACTGGCATCAAGCCCATCTGAATATATCTATCAGACTACAATAAGATAACATACCCGAGATGCCACATTGGTTTCTTGTTCATTTGCATTTTAAATGAAATAAAGGGTAAA
The DNA here is from genome assembly GCA_037974405.1 of Brachyalestes nurse. NCBI lineage: Eukaryota > Metazoa > Chordata > Actinopteri > Characiformes > Alestidae > Brachyalestes > Brachyalestes nurse. The sequence goes on from JBBPCY010000018.1 coordinate 12,760,770, forward strand.
TGTGAATGACATTTTGTTAATGTTTACAAATCTACATACAACCATGTAAAAATCTGGCCCCGAGGTCAGGGCTCACATGGCTGGGGGCCCATCAGAGCATAATTGGCCTTTTATTCAATGAACTGCTAGCCAGCATAGGTTTCTTTTAGCAAAACGAGCAGTGAAGAGTTCTCCTCCAAGTGTGTAGAGCTATCCAGATAATTCTGAAATGAAACATGTTCTTGGTATAAAAAGCACATGAATATTCATGAATATTGACATGCATAATGCCACATATATATGATATAAGCCTAATGCCGGCCAATATTGAAACACAGCCCTGGATGTCAGAGTACTACAAACTGACTTAACCATTCTCCCAGTCTTTATCAGTAATTAGCACCAGCATTCAATACAACATCAGTTATCATGAAGATCCAAATCTAATTTACCACTATAATCCAAGCCCTGTAATGTAAAAAAAATCAAGTCATCATGTCACTCATACAGGTGTTGGTTAAACCATCATGGCTGACTCTGAATCGGAATAATGGAGGTAACATACCTCAAGTAACATGGCAGTGAAGAGCTACGGAAACATGGGTGTGGTGGTTTCAGAATAAGCTGGAGGATAATTACCCATATCACTCAGCTTAGCTTGTTAGGCAGGGCAACAACACAAACGCTGCCAATATAAAACCATCAGGTTTCACAGGAATTCCCACACGTATTCTACTCCCTTTGCATAACCAGGATTTTAATCCAATCACAACTAGTTAACCTTTTTCTCCTACAAGTGCTGATAACAGCACTTGACCAGAAGGAATTTACAGGGGCCATAATCTGCACATGCCATCCCATCCTCAGATCCACTTATGACACTGATGTAGGTTTTTAATAGGGATGAGAAATGATTTTTGAAGTTGAATATTCGATATATGTTTGAATATCGAATAGTTATTTTGAATACCGTTTTATCACTTAAGGGACTCCGAAAAAACACGGAACAGAAATGAAGACATTTCCTAACCAATATTTCATGTAATGCATTAATTCAGCCTGAAGGTGTCG
>JBBPCY010000018.1:12776955-12807404 GCA_037974405.1 Brachyalestes nurse
TAGTGTGGTGCAATAGTGCCACCTACTGGCGTAACACTTCTGCTGCCTTACACATACATGAAAATATAAGCAAGAATATGTGTTTACTGTTTAATACACTGCTGTTTTTTTAAATAAATGAAAACAAACCAAGCCTCATTCTTTAGAACTTTTTGTTACTTAACTTTTGCTATATCGTGAACCGTACCGAACCGTGATGTCAGAACTATAATGTGAACCGAACCGTGACCTTTCTGTACCGCTACACCCTTAATACATATGTATATAGGAACGTATACATTCTAGTAAACTATTGATCACTTAAGACAATACAAACATCAACCAAGTAAATTGGAAACCATATTATATTACTTAAATTATGGATTACTGTACGTACAGTGAGACTTTTACTGGCCTTTGGATGCGTGTATTTTCGACATGGTCAGCTGCAACAACATTATTATTATTTGCATTTTGCAGATACTTTCATGCAGAGTGACGTACAGTTTAGTCATGTTCCAGATGTTGACAAATGTATTCTAGACTATCGCTGTACTTTGGTGTAATTTGCTTAGCAGGGAATTAGTGGTACCCAATCAGTGTTGCCCACTATGCTACGCCAAATGCTACAAATTCTAATCTGTCCTGATAGTTACTCTGGGTGCTCTAAAGAGTATTTCTGTTTATCTGCTTATGTGTTTAAATTGGTTGTTGTTTCTGATTCTAACAGGAGTTGTCCTTATTTCCCTGGCTCTTTGTGCCGATGCTGCTATTGGAAATGTGCAGGAAAAAGCCATGAAACTGCACAATGGCTCCAACTCAGAAATGGTAATACTATTACTGTCACTGCCAAGTCCGTTTCAAAGTGAACTGGATGCAATCTTTAATCTCTGATTGTCATTTAAGCAGCACTGTAAATTCAGTGCTCAGGTTAAATTCTGTGATTGTTTTCTCTCTCCTTTTTGTAGGTATTATATTCTTATTCTATTGGATTTGTGTATATTCTTCTGGGTCTCCTGTGTATTGGTGGGCTGGGACCTGCTGTGGCCTTCTGTGCTCAGGTCAGTGACACTTTTTTTTTTGTTGTTATTTCTGGATGTTTGTTTATGTTTATGACATATTTGATTGTGTGTATGTGATATTAAATATTATATACACAAACAAACACATCATTTGCAGATGAGTTTTGCGTCTGTGGTCATTTTTTAAGTGTTGTTCTCTCTGTAACAGCATCCAGTGACGACATATGGTTATGCGTTCTTCTTCTCTCTAACTGGCTACTTCGGCATCTCATTTGTTTTGGCCTTGATAAAGCTATTTGGAGCTTTGGTCGCAGTCACAGGTGAGACTGCATGCTTTGTTCCAGTAGGTTATGATCACTTGAAACACTGATTTTGACTCTGTGAATATTAAACATAACAGTGGATGAAATGTTTTTTTTTTTCCCCATCTGCTTTAGTCACAACAGGACGAAAAGCCATGACAATCGTCTTGTCGTTTTTATTCTTCACGAAACCTTTCTCGTTTCAGTAAGTGAGCATAGTACAACTAAAAAAAAAAGGGGTACAATAAAATAAATATACTGATATTGTTACTCTTAAATTGTAAAACCTAAATATTAACTAACTGTATGATCCTTCTTACCAGATCAGGATATTCACATCGTACAGGTCAGGTATGCCTACCATGTGGCTGTATATTTTAACTGTAGCTCATTTGTTGCTGTGCACAGTTCATTGATCCTATGGTGGTCCTTTTCTAATAATCCATGGGGTTGATGCTGGCTGATGAATTGTGCAACAACAGACAGGCTACAGTTATTGTAAGCACCTCTATGGTGGGTTTACCTGCTGCCCATTAAGTGTACATGAGTGCCTATGGAGTGTGCATTAGTGCTTGCATACTTGATTGACTATGGCAGTTTTCAAACTATGATTTTTTTTTAATCCATGCATTGATTTTGCCATGTGTCTCAGCTTGAAAAGTCCTCATCATAACTAAACGTACTTAACAAGTTTTCTGTGTAAAGCAGCACAACACGTCTATAAGAGAAAATATACAGGCTAGGACTGATACTATTTTTACTAGTTTCTATTACAATCTTAAATGAAAAATGCATGTTTGCTGTAGTTAATGTGAATATGCATTCAATGACTTGGTGCTGGAATCACCAAACTAAACACAATAAAACAAGTTTTTTTGTGTGAAGCAGCACAACACGTTGACACTGACATCGTGACTCAGAGAAAATATACAGGCTAGGACTGATACCAGTTTCTATAACAGCCTTAAATCATGAAGAAGAGCTTTTGTCTTTGTTTTGCTTTCTATCCTTTTTATACGTGAGCCTTCTGCATCCTGATCTGTGATCTGAATCTCTATGATGGTCCAATTCCTTTCCAACTTACTACCATTTACTACTGTTCTCTACATGTGAATGTCACAGTGTCATGTTGCTTCATACACAAAACACAGTCAGAAACTAAGTTTAGTTGAATGTTTAGTTCTCATGACGACTTTTCACACTGAGACACATGCATGGAAAAAGCACAGCACACTGCCAAGGACATGTTAAGTGTAGTGTAATCGCAAAACAAAAGTTATTTCTCTGTTCTCGAAATTACCTTAACAAGCTGAAAAGTGGATAAAGTAATTGTAGAGACGAACCTCATGAGTCATTGTCTACCACTGTGGTAGATGATGGTGCATGTTTGCTGTGGTTAATATGAATATGCATTGAATTACTTTTAGTGCTGGAATATCAAAGTAGTGAACCGTCAAGTCAGTACAAATTGTGTAGATGTATTTAGTTTTTCATGTCTCTGTGTTATTGTCTTTGCTATAGGTATGTATGGGGAGGCCTGCTGGTTGTCTTCGGAATCTTCCTCAATGTCTACAGCAAAAACAAGGACAAAATGAAGCTTCCCTCTTTTGCAGAGCTCCGGAAACGAATGCTCAGCACCAAGAAAGGCCGACCGCTGTCTCAGACTGTGTAGGCAGGTGACCTTGGACCTTAACTTATGGACCTTAGCTCCACCCCAGTGGATCGGCTGTGTGGTAACGAGCTGGACCTGGCAACCCACAGCCACATCTCGATGGAGCAGGACTTTAACAAGAGAAAAGCTATCGATTTTAGCCAAATTGCAACGTTTTGCACTGGCCTCAGCCTGCCCGGGCTTTGGTGAGAAAATCAAATGGTGAAAGGAGCTACAAAAGTCTGACATAATGTTGAAACTAGGCGTTGACTGAAAAAAAATCATCGTTGTAATGGATCTCGTTTTCACCTGCATGTGTCGGCGAAATGATGGCTTCCTTTGACGCGAGAGTCAGTAAATTCCGAAAGCTTTCCTTTTTTTTTTTTTTTTTAACTGTGATTGAAATGAAGAACATGAGAGTAACACAACGGCATTTTTAAAAGCTCAACATTCGGGAGTGTATCAGTGTGTCGACTGCCATATTGGCTATCCATTTGTTTGGTGAAAGGGTAGCTCTTTTTACATTAAAAAACAAACTGGGAAGTTTATTCAAATGGTTTGAAGTGTTTTCCTAAATGACGGCATAAGTAGCTTGCCAGGCGTCTCTTATCCGCTGGCTGCAGCACGGAGAGTTGAAAGGCTGCCAAGCAGCTTCTCAGATGTTTACCCCTCCGATAGCCCAGGGCTTGTTTGATTAGCAATCCTGGAATAAGATAGCACTAGAAAGAAAACAAACATTGTTCATAGGGCTTGGCTTTAGACCTAATTTAGATGAGGAGAACGTCACGTGTGTGTTTGTGTGTGTGTATATACACAGTTGCAAGTGTGAGCGTTAAAAAACGAGAGAGAGAGGGACCCCTAGGGAACTGATTATTGTGCAGGCAGTACCACCCTCTTCCTTTACAGACAGCCTATCAGCACAGCCAACCGTTACGCAGCCAGCTGATGATAAAGAACAGCAGCACCATCTTAACTGATCAATTCGAAATGTGTCAGTATTTGTGAATCACACGGGTGGGGACAACATTTTAAATCTCAGACTTGCTCTGAACTAGGTCATAAAAACACAAATGCTACTCACTCACTTAACCAAGTTACAGAGGTCAGACGTTAAAAATAAAGTATTGTTATCCTCTGACCGGAATGAAGGACTGGGCCTGGTCACTTATTTCTGAGGAGAGGACAGAGAAGAGCACCCAGCCCAGATCCTGACTCATGACCATTATAGTTCAGCCAGATGTTGCTTCTATAAATAGATGTATAGATAGCAACTGGGACCCAAATGAGCACACTAAGCTTAGCTGAGTCCATCAGCACACAAGAGCAACTGTGCAGTTACAGAACTGAGTGGTACTGCTTTGTCTGATGTAATTGTCTGACGTAATTGTTGCCATTCACAGTTCAGATATTCCAGAAGGCTGCACTTCACAAAATGAAGTTTTGGTCATTCTTGGTGTGTGCTGTGAGCATCCTCACCAAAACGCCGTGTTTTTGTGTGTGTTTTGACGAGTCTTTGTTTTGGCTATTCTGAACCTATTACTTGGAAAAATGAATTGGTGAATCAACATAGTGATTGTAATTTGAATGTTAAACAGGGTGATTAAGTCATTGCTAAGTTTGATCTAAACATTCTCAGAATTGGTGGTTAAATTACTGAAAGGGAGACACCCACACCAGCAGGATCACACGGGTAAATGTTTGTAATTGCAAAACTATTCACACTTTAATGTTTCACCTCCCCCACCTACCTGCTCCACCTGCCATTAAGCAAAAACACAGAGCTACTTAAAAGACTCTGATACCATAGCTGTGTTCGAAAAGTGCACTCGTTCACTCATTTACTACATAGTGTTTGCTATAGAGGGGGATTAACTAGTGAACAAGGGGAGGCGACGTTTAGTCAAATTCTCACACTCGGGAAGCTACGTTTTTACTAACTGTTGCTTAAATAGTGTGCCGGATCCTATCCTAGCTTGCTAACTTTCTGGAGATATGGATCCAATTCAAGCATTAATTTTGATAATACTTGTCAAGATACTGCTACTGAGACAGAGAAGAATGTAAATGCCATCAGGGTGAAGCGTCTGAGACGTATTTTGCTCATCAGACATAATCAAATGGCAATGGTAAATATCGCAATAGCACCTAGGAGCTAATGTTAGCATTATGTTTATTCATGTAGTGTACAGTGTCTGGACACTAGATGTTGCCATGTCGCACGGCAATTTTGTAGTGCACTTAGTGGGTGAAATTGACAGTTGGAATTTCGAACAACACTACAAAATGGCTGATTCACTAAATAGTGAGCAAGTGCACTTTTCGAACACAGCTTGTTTTACTCTAAAAGACTTTATAAGCTAGGAGGAGGCGATGTGCTTGAAAGGTCCTCATATAATTCACTGAAACTGGCACATTGACCACACTACCTTCAATATACTTGGTCCTGTGTATGCTGTTGTGTGTGTAATGCGTGAGATGCTCAGTAGTCTAATGAAAACCTGGAAAAGACAGCGTGTCTGCTGGCAGATTAATGCAGGGTAAGAAACTCAATCATTTGTACAGGCAGAATCTTTTACATGACTAATAGTCAGAGACCCTTCAATGGTTTTTGGCTCCCAGCAAAAAAGCCAACAGCCAGATGTATACACTGGGTGTATACACTCACTGAAATAAGTGAACGTAACCCTTACAGACTTAAATATGCCACTTTTCCCTCTATACAATATCGGAACGTGCAGGTTTCGTATAATAAAATTTCCCATGTTAAAATTCCGTCTGCACCCAAATTACTTTATCAAATGATAAAAACTTCTTTCACACCAGATTCACAAAAAAAAAATCCCACCACAGCTTCAGTTGCCTGAAAGCACCAAGTCTGCCAAGCCTTTTTCTCCGAAGTGAAATGTCCGGAGAGAAGTCCGCAGCTGGGGAGATGCTGTTATCTGTCTTTGTGAGCACTTCGTTTCAAATCATAACCCTTTTAAATGCAGCCAATTTGTCTTAAGGTGCAAGAAATGGAGCGCTTGTTATTATCCGCATGTGTGAAAGGTCCATTTGGATCGTACAGGGTCTGCAAACCCCAGCTGACTGCTGCCCAGCGCAGCCATTTGTCTTAGTGTGTGCGGAGAGGAATGGCAGCAAAGCGAACAATGAAGGTTTAAACCCATTTGAAGTGCAGAGAGTTTTCATCTATCAAACAGTGCGTTTGCACTTTGCACCCCAGACGCTCCACATACTCCGAAACACATGGAACATAGCTACAAGGACTTTTAGGAAGGCTCACTGATCATGTGGTTGTTTGTAAGCCCATCCATTTTCACAGTGCTATAAGCGCAACACTGGTTAATCATCCTGCTTTTGGATTGCATGGTAACAGGTAACCGGAATAGACACAAAGCGCTCCATTAATGCATACGTTTTTTTTTTTAATGTATTGGTTTTACAAACTCGAATGGCGCATTTACTTTGAAGATGTTTGACCTTGCTGCAATGCAACCAAAATTCATTTAATGGCCTCTCTATCTTGTGGCCAGTCTCTCTCTCTCTCTCGCTCTCTCTCTCTCTCTCTCTCTCTCTCTCTTTTTCTTTCTCATATATATACAGTGCACACACACACTTTTACAGCCTGGGTGAGGCTCTTATTAATGTCGGGTGTACCTGGGTTCGCTGACCCCTGTGCCTGCTCCCGTGGCCTCCCTTCATAAATAATGGGAGATGTCTGGAGCTCATCACCTCAGTAAATAGGCTCCGGTAGCAGCCCATATAACCGCTCCGGCCTCTCCACCAGCCCAGCAGGGCCGACTGGCAGCCCATCCATTACCACGGGGCGGCCGCACCCGCGTCCTTGGGCCCGGGCTGGCCTGAGTGGGTGACACGGAGAGAGTGGCCGTGCAATAGGGGCTGAAGAGAAATCACACCCAGAGGTCTAAAGTGGGTCAAAACTTGCATTCGGGACAAGAGATAATTGGGAATGGACTCCAGAACATTTGCTAGGTGTCATAGGGATGGGCAGTTTAGAGGGGTAAACTAGCAATTGACCCTGGATGTGACCGAATAAACAGCCTCTAGCTATACAAGACTTCTTAGTTACAGTCTGTTTTATGTGAATATATATATATATATACACACACACACACACACACATATATAGATAGATCGATAGACATATGGAAAGATAGAGAGAGAGAGAGATAGAAGTGGTTATACATATTACATTAACGATTTGTTCTTTATTGATTCCAGAGCTCCTTGCAAATGTAATCACTACATTATTTTAATATCACCCCAAGGTTTTTATATCTTTAAAAAATATGCAGGCCATCTGTTTAACAGTGGTAGCCACTGTAGAAGCAAACAAATATTTGTTTTTGCTTCTGTTCTCAGGGAACTCCAGGCTTTGTGAATGTTGTGCAAGAATTCCGTTTTTTGGGGACACTCCCAGATAAATTTGCAAAAAAGTCATTTACAAATATTTTGGAAATTAAAAATAAAAAAAAAGTGAAAGTTACAAAATAGTGTGATATACTATTTACATGTATTTTTCACATGTTTGGAGTCCAAAATGTCTTTCATTGGTTTAGCAGCATGGTCAACCAAACTGTTTTTACAAATATTTAATTAAAACTTCTCTTCATCCCTCAGAATTGTTTGACTTTTGTTCATTTTTAGAGCAGACATACCATCTACTAAACCACATCGGCGAGTCTGTGACACTTCAAAGAAAAGCGTTATTTATAATGTTCACTACTGTAGTTCTAAGCTAAAGAATAACATTTGGATTCCAGTCATGTCTTGGCTGGTTGAGTACATTTAGGGTAAGCCTAAAGGAAATAGGAAATTAATAATAGAGTTAAAATGTGCATTATCATTGTCCAGAGTTCCCACTGATGACTGATCACTGTAGATTCATTGAGATGGTTTGTTTGTTTGTTTATTAATGAGTATTCTAGTTTAATCCTGACTGTTAATGTCTGTCTATGGGGAAATCTCACAGTGAATCCCGCCTCCTCACATCTATTTGGTATTTGATTCACCAGAAGAAACTGGTTGGCTTTCTTTCAAAACACTACTGCTTTCTCCAAACAGAAGGTTTGGCCCCATAGCCGTGGCCGTGCACCCCCCGACGCCCAAAACAAGGGTAGCTGCTCGCGGCGGACTGACGTAGAAAAAACTGTGACTCATAACTGTAACATCCTAATAAGCCCTAATGGCCACCTTATTGTATAATACTATTAGTAGATTGCTTTCTTGGCAAAGACAGCATGTTAAGATGCTTATCAATGAACACTGATGCTAAAAGCTTTTTTGTTGACTGAGTTACTCCAGAATTACTGGAATTATTTCCAGAATGTGGAAAGTGGGGGTGCTGCACGTCCCTTAATTTCAGGACAGTTTAACTTTTCTGCAGTCAGTGAAGAAAAAAAAAACACAGACATGTTCTTATTACAGGTTATATATATATATTTATACACAGCTCCACTGCAATTTATTTTTAAATCAGCATCTCTATGAGTATGACATTCCATTCCAAGCCATTGTCTGTTAAATTCCTACACCAGCACCTCATTCTGCTTTATGAGGGACTGATTAGTGATCACCTGAAAATAACCTAAAATCTTATTTAATCAGGAAAAGTATAAAAACACTGCTGTAATCAACTTTCTCCTCTCACAGTGTGGCCAGTTGGATGGCAAAACACTACTAGAAGTATGTCAAAGGTAATTATTGCCATTTTGTTTGAGTGAACAAGAGATTTGTTGAATTATTCAAGTTCTGTAAACACTGCATCATTTCATTTAAAATTACGCTTTAAAGAACAACATTTTTATTCGGAAATTAGGAGAAATATTGTCAGCAGTTCTTAAGAACAAACGCAAAGTTCTTCAGTTCAATACTTGCACCCATAATAGATAAACCCTGAAAAAAACTGAACGTTTTTGCAGTGGTCTGAGGCTGGGTTGCCAGTACACCAGTTCAAAAGCTACGTTTTATTAGGGTCAGAGTACACCGGCTGGACAAACATGTTTAGAAAAGGTTTTGACAAGCCAAATAAAAAAGTGAGAATGAGGAGAGTGTGTTTTCGGTTCTCTCAGCAACCAGGTTTAGGTTAAAAGGAATGTTACATAATGTAGAATTTACTCAAAATAACAGCTCTAGCAATAAAAATTGCAGTCTTTCAACTTTTTAATATATTATATTTTCATTATTCATGTTGGGAAAGTAATGTATGCACTAAACAACGTGGATGTGAGGGGCGGGGGAACAGGATTTGAATATTTCGAAGTACGTGTTAAATAATGAATACTACACGGAAGTAAGTTTCAACCCATTTTAATTATTTACATCAAGTGTAACACTGAGGGAGCACTTCACAGTAATATACTATTAAAAGTGAGCTTTAAATTAGAATCACACAAAATATACTTTTTACATAACAGAAAAATACTGTTAATTTGTTGACCTCTGCCATTTGAAATCCCTGTTAAAATTCACATATTCAAAATTAAGAGTGTTCCGTTTGTCATTGCACTTGAAGGACTGCAGAGGTGGCCTTTGGTATATAAAATCTACATTAAAGGAAAAAAAAAACAAGCCAAAAAATGAAAAGAAACAAAACTACAAACCTCACCATACAAAAGACAATCTTCAAGAATGTGATTTTCCAGGATTCAGTATTTTTTTTAAAAAAATGCATAAATAAAACAGTGTCAAAATAAAAATGCAGAGTGTGAAATCCGTCCCATTGAACTGAGTCCTAAGTGTTGAAGTGTTGCGCCGGTGAAGCACATGTCTAATACATACAGTAAAATGGCATTGAACGTAGAGAAGCAAAACAATGAGAGAGAAATTCCATTTGACTATTTTTGCACCAATTTACTCCACCGATAATGTAATGGCAAGTAATGGCATACAATACAAAATACAAATGGAGATACCAAACCAGATAAAAGGCCAACAAGAGAAAGGCAAACTCAATTACATGGTCACCTCATGGCATTAATTACTGCTGTATGACTTTAACTGGGGGAATGAAATCAATCAGCAATGAAACAGGGGCAACTGAAAATAAGCACGTTGCCATGGCAATGGCTCAACAGCAAAAAGCTCCCTGAAAATCATGCAAAAATTAACCTTTATGTTTTCTTTTCCCACTATATCAGTTTCACTTTGACATGTCGAACTTTCAATAGACCTCTAGCAGTTTGAATAAGCAGGATCTCTGTAAAACCAATAGAACAAAAAAACACAAAAAAAACAATGGCTCGAGCCCACCAGCAAAAAAGTTGAGTCTTTTTCTCAAATACAGGACAAAACATTGCACATCCGTTTAAGCTGGACACCCCTGACGACTCAAACCTGTCTTTAGATCTCAAAAGAATAACTACTCCCCATTGCCATCTACACAATATATTTTTAACACTTTATGTATATTAACCATGAAATCTCTCATAAAAGGCACCATGAAATCTTGGAAAAATGCATATGGCAGAGAAAAGGGCCAAACCAAGCTTGAAGAGGACTGCTGACATTCCAAACTGCTCCCTCAAATGTGTTTGTTCTGCTACAAAGGAACTGAAATTCAGAGATGAATGACAAAAATATGACATTTCCATATTACACCCCATAGATGGTTTATGGTGAGGCCATCAACATCTATGCTTTAAAACGGCATCCAGTGTAAAAAGTACAAAATCATGGTAACAATATTGCAAGGCATTAGACAAACGTACTTTTTATATATTCCAAAGGAAGAGAACACCAAGAACGAGAACGAGAAAAGAAATTGCACCCTGTTCTGTAGACTGTTAATAACGTGGCTTGAAATGATACGGATTCCACATTTTGGAAAAGGGGGAAATGATCCAATGCCATACTCAACACAGTCGCATTTCGATTTTTGGGAGACAGGCCAAAGCAGAGAAAAACAAGGCAACATTCTCGTCTTTGTCAGATGGATACATTCATGTTGTAAATGCTCGGATGGGGGCCTTTTGTTTTCAGATCAACATTTCCTGCCAGGAACAATATCCTTCTGCTCACCCAGCCACGGGAGGACTTTAAAATATCAAAACGAACATGACCTTTGCTTTTTTTTTTTTCTTTTTCTTTTTTTAATGTGGATAAGGAAACAAATGCACAATATATCTACAACAACATAAAAAAAATCCTGTGCTTTTAATACAAAATAATTTAAAAATTCAAGTTTACATCTCAAAACATTCTAAAGAAATCAATGTGCTATAGAAATGGCAGTTTGTGATGTCAATTAAATCGGACAATATTGCAGTTATGTTGCAGTTGTCTTCGCAGTGAGTGTCCAGTCACAGTGGGAATACACAGTGTTCAGATTTGTGCCTGTGTTCCATCTGGACAAACACAAATACAAATAAACCCAGGCTTTACTGACCTAACATTCTTTGACAAACACCATTACTGATAGAAAAAAGGGCTGATATTGTCTTGTAGGAATATCAGTAAATTTAGGTAAGAAAATACCATTATGCAAAATCACTTCACAACTCTAGGCCTTCGGAAATCCCAATAAATGTTTATCCACACTGGCTTTACATGTCTGTCAGTTTTGTACATGTAAACCAAACCTCCCAAATTATGGTTATTAAACTCATCTACCATTCTACCATTTGCCCCCTTGATTCTCACCATTCACAGTTCATTTGGCTTTATTAGTTGTTCTTTTTTTCCAAATCATTCCCAAGTGAAAAGACAACTTTGTTGTATTTGTTGAACAATGTTTGGTCAGCATTCCAATTTTTTAGAATGACTGATTATGTGGATAATCTAATGACTGAAATCTTTTAAACTCCAATAGTGATGTATATTTGCACTGTCTGACTGTGGAGAACTGTTTAGAAAGGTCACTTAAGTAAAATTGGCTTTCACTGTCATTTTTAACTAAAGGCCTTTTCAGTACTCAGAAATAATGCACAAACATATTGACCATATTCCTTTCACAGGGGTTATTGGCACTACGCCCTCAGCCATGTACATAAGCTCACAGCACAGCCACCACCTTTCATTTAATGCTGAAATGTTCATAAATAGATTGATAAAATCATGAAATTAAAGGTGACTGGCTGCATGATGCACATACTCATGTTGAAGGCTCAGTACTGCTGACAGTTTAACAACTGAATGGTGTAGACTGAGCCCAGACTGTCCATGTCTGATCTACTTCTACCGAGTGGATCTGTCGAATATTGAGACAATTAGGCAATATCCAGTTATTGTAAGTGAACTGTTTAGTGCGACAGAAATCTTTCCAATAACATTGAACAGTTATGTGAAACAAACTGGAGAATGGGTATTAGTTAGTCCCTACTTTAAAACAAAAAAACTAAAGTAACAAAATAAGCAGATAACCTGGACAAGAGAGACCGCAATTTGTTCTGGATAATAAGCTTATATAGAAGTGTAAAACTCTGTTCCCAACTGGCGATTTCAAAGAGAATGTTAACTGTAAACAAATGAAAGAGGGACAGACCATTTGTAGTGATTTTACTGAGGTACTTCTTCGAGAATGTTCTCCGTCGCCAATCTTTTAAACAAAATAAAACATTTAGAAAATAAAACAAAAACTTGGAAAAGTCTTGAGAGGCAGGTTGGGAGTGGGGGATAGGTGGACCCACCAGCTACCTTTGCACTACATCACTGATCTCTTTAATACAAGAGTGCAAGTTGTCCAGGGCGGGGCTTGACCCAGTTCCGCCAAGACCCCCAGTGGAAGAAGCTCGCAATTCCTGAAGATTCAGTTCCAGCTTGCCCACGGCCTCACGGAAAGCGAATTTGTTCCGTGTATGCGGGATGCAGTCTACGTAGCCCGAGCAGTAGTCGAGCAATTGGTGTCCAGCATCCAGAACCTGGCTGCTGGAAGAAGGTTCAGCACTGCTGTGGAGAGCACTGCTCAGACACTCAGCACACTCCAGCAGAGCCTCCTTGCTGAGTTTCTCCAGAGGCACGCGCTCTGCCTGCTGCCGAGTCCGTCTCAACGTCAGCTTGGAGGAGGAGGAAGTGAGGCCCGTGCCACCAGAGGCACCGTTGGCCATCTTGGTGGTTGTGCTACCCGAGGAGGCAGAGTGTGCAGGAGGCACTTGCGGTGGTGGAATGCATGGTCGTGCTCCCCCTGCCCCTCTCCCTGACCTTTTGACCCCATCTCCGTTAATCTCTGGACCGGTAGCGGCTTCTTCTGCTCCATCTGCACTGTAGGCGTGCTGGAGGGAGCGTAGCGTGGGGGGAGGAGGAGGGGCACACTTGGGCTTGATGAGTCGTGGCCGGTCACGGTCACTGCTCCCATCAGCCAGCAGCTTGAAGCGGTTGCCCTGAGAGTCCACGCCAACCAGGTGCACATCAGCTGGGCTGTGCTTCAAGGTTGGTGAGATCAGAACTGGGACTTTGTGGTTGTGCGGACCCACTGTGGAGGTTTTCGATGGCGAAGGCCAGCCTAGTCTGTCATCCTGCCCATCTCTACCTCGTGTATGAGTGTCTGACTCAGCCTCACCTCCTACTCCTGGTGCCCTTACCCCTCCTGACGTCCCACGGGGCAGCAGCTTGGCCTTAGGCCGGTCTCGAATCTGGGCTGTGCCTTCATCCAGCTTCTTTAGCAGGGCGTCCGTAGGCCGTGCAGCACCGTTCTCTGGTTGCGAAGCAGTAGAGGCTGTTCGCTCCAAGGTTGGCTTGCTGCGGTTCCTAGGTAACGTTAGTGCCATGCGCTCCAGATCTGGCAGGCCAGCAGACATGGAGGACGTTGAATTCGAGCGAGGGAAAGGCTTGGCTCCTCCATCCCCAGAATCATCACTTGCAGAGGGCTTCCCAGTTCGTAACCCCAGGGTCTTTTTAATAAGACGGGGGGTGAAGAAGCCCGCCAGGCCCGCCCAGCTACTACTGCTGCCCACCTGCGAAGAGGTGGCTCCAGAAGAGTTGGACCCCGATGGCTTCTGTCCAAACGTGGCACCACAGCAGCGTGACTGAACATGGTTCCCTTCTCCATGAGACGGAGAGAACCCCAGGCCATCTGTCTGGGGTAACGGAGGATGAGCACCGAAGCTGGTGGCCGGTTCATACTTTTTGTGAGGCTGTGTTTCCATATCACGGAAGGAGTTGCTCCTCTTGGGGGGCACGGGGAGGTTGTGCTGAGGTTGAGATGAGGATGATGACATGGACTTCTTCTTCATGAAGGAGCTGAAAAAGCCGGCTTTGCGGTCACGGGTGAAGCTGGCATCCAACGGGTCGTCAAGCAGGCTGGAAGGAGATTTGTCCCTTTGTTTGCGTGGCAGAGCCGGAGAACTACTGGTACGACCATCACCTGCCAGAAGGGATGCAGCAAGACCTAAACACAAGACAGCATGGATAAGGTCAGACTGACAAGAGAGAGACCACAGACTCTCCAAAATTACAGCAGAATAATATGGTTGAAAGTAACAAAAGAACTGAGGGACAGGTTGGGACTGGGGGATTTGTGGACCCACCAGCTATCTTTACACCACAACGCTGACAAGTTCAATACAAGAGTGCAAGCTGTCCAAGGCGGGGCTAAACCCAAAACAGTCACTGTCATAAAACTGACAAGTAAAAGTTTGGCTTTGTTATAATCAGAATAACATGGTTTAATCCATAGCAACTGATTTTTTTCTGCCCATACTTCTTCAGGTTGATCTCTCTAAAATGTGTATTGGCTAGAGCCTCTCTTGATTAGTACCAACGAATTATACTTCAACATAAGATGATGGACACTTCTGACCTATTGTTTATAAGGTGTCTCAGTAATTGAACTGGTCAGGTGGTAGGGAAAGAAGAGAACTGGAGGAATTGATGTTCTGCTGAGACTGTGCATTTATCTAACTTATTATTAAAGCAATAATAAAGCATATTGATGGTGTCATATTAAATCCTTTTATCACCGATATAGCAACTTTATAGAGGAAGGGAAACATTTCCTTAATCTTAATAAACAAATTAGTTTGACTAATGTAATTTCAGACAATTTACTGTTTGTGATTAAATGTTCCCAAAATATATCATGCAGGGTGTGTTTATAAATGGTGTAAAGGCTAAAAATAATGGATTAAAAGGTTTTTGATAACAGCAACAATATCAGGATGAGACAATGGACATTGGAGGTCCACACTGATCATTTGTTCCTATTTGGGGCATTACAAGGTGAAAAGGGAGAGCACCATGCAAAACAATGTAATCATTTAAGGAAAAAGTAACTAAAATGTCAAATATGTCAACTGTTTCCATGCGATGAGTGATTATTCTTCTATTTGTGATTTTTTATTATTTTTGTATATATGTGAAAATGTTTCAGTGAAATACAAACACATGCTTAAAATACCACATCCACAGTGCTACACACATCAGAGTGAGGTTAAACAGACTTTAATCAACAAGAAAACATGCTGGTTTTTATGTGGTTGGAGGTGATGGGTGGATTGTGCATACTTATTAGTAAGTGATGTACAACAAAAGAGGACAATACAGTAATATGTTAATGTACAATAAAGTAACAAAAAAAAAGAAAATATGAAAAATGTACATTCGTTTCTATAACGACCCACTGGGTTACATTTGTGTTTCTGTTTTGACTCGGGTTCATTACTACACTTTAATTCTGAACATAATCCTGAATTAAAATGAAGAAATATGTTTTGGCTGACCAACTTGGGGTAAGTGAAATACGCAGTACATATTTCATGAAATCATTAAGCATCTGGAAAGCTGGCCAAAGAAATGAGTGACAATAAAACAAATGTAAAATAAAACAAAGCACCATGTTACTTTACATATATAATATAAATATATAAATATATAAATACATACACATATATATATATACAAATATATACATATGTAAAGTATTTATTTTGTGTGTGTGTGTGTGTGTGTGTGTGTAAACTGTAACTCTTAGTCTAAGAGGAACACCACTCCCATTCTCTTGCGCCTGCGCTGGACTCGTGCGTAGCAGAGCCTAGCTGGTGTACCTGCAGGGCCGTGGGCTCCGGGCTCCTGACCATCCAGCCCTTCCACATTCTCCTTATTATCCGAGTGCTTCTTCTGTGGGCGTGACTTACATGGCAGGAGGGGCTGATCATGACCAAACGAATGCATTACACCATCTTTACCAGAAGAGGCAGTCTTACACAGCTCCTCTGCCACTTCTGCAAAGCAAGAACATGGAGAGAAGATTGCTGTTCAGAGACAACTGCTAAAAAACCTGGGATTAAGAAAAACAGCTAACTCGGTCAGTGCTGACTTAATTCTGCCCTCATTTCCATCGTTGTTTTCAGCTGATATTATTAGTGATATTAATTAATCTGCCTCTCAGGGTAATTAATAGTTCAGATCTAGCATTGGATATTGACTGACCAATGTTTTTAACTGATGAATACCAATGTGACTTATGTAGCAACTATATCTTTTCTACAACTCTCCATCACATGAAATATAGCTAAGACCTATACTTATTAAACTGCTCCTGTGAAAAGACACACAGCCAAAAATAACAGCCATTATACTGACTGAGCCCACCAGATAATTAATATGTGTATAATTAACATGTGTTAGAACATGGAAAACATCAAGCTGTGCAATGGTGGGCCTGTTCAAGCCTGGAGTCTGACATTTTACCATACCATGGCTAAAAAGGATAAATACGAAGGGTACAGTAATACCTTCTGATATGCTGGAGTCATGGAACATGGTCTCAAATGCTTGATGGATTTCTGCAAACGAAGGCCTGTCCAGAGAGCTCCACTGCCAACCTGGGATTGCAGGACAATACGTGTCAACATATCAAAAATAAAACACAGGACAAGCGTACTTCATTTAAAGTGAAAGGACACCTTAGACCAGAGGTGGGCAACTCCGGTCCTGGAGGGCCGTGGTCCAGCAGGTTTTGGTGATTTCCCTGCTCAGAAACACCTGAATCACCTCACCAGTTAATTGTTTAGTGAATGTGTTTGAGGAGAACTACCACCAAACTTTGCTGGACCACCCCTGCCTTAGACACACCCCATGTGACAATGTAAGAAATGCTGTTATGTGCATCTCTGGGTCACATCAAATGCAGCCAATGGAGGAACATAAAAGTTCTGGCATTAAAAAATTTGAAGCGCACTCACAGGCTCTCATGAGCTCGTAGACCTTCGGTGGGCAGCCTTCTGGTTGTTCCATACGGTAGCCCTTCTCCAGTAGGTCATATACCTGAGACAGGTCAATACCAGGGTAGGGAGACATGCCGTAGGTCGCAATTTCCCATAGCAGCACTCCAAACGCTACAGTGCAATCACAGACACACAATTAGACATTCTAGAAACAACATAAAAAGCTTTTTTGAGTCTTGCTTAGCTGAGTAACAGCTTTATGTCCCATAACTGGCACATAAGAAATGGCACATACAGTTCATTCTGAAACTGAGCAAGACTGACCCCAGACATCTGATTTGATGGAGAAGGTGTTGTAGGCCAGGCTTTCTGGAGCAGTCCACTTGATGGGGAACTTGGCTCCAGCATGAGCTTTGTATATGTCTCCTGTCATCAAACGACTCAGGCCAAAATCAGCCACCTTAACCACGTGATTCTCCCCTACCAGACAGTTCCGTGCTGCCAGATCCCTGAGAGACAAGAAAGCAGGGGAAAAGGAGAATTACTCATATATTCCACAATACTAAGTAGGTCTCGACATCTTTACACCTAATTAGCACAATATCAGACAACATTAAAAAAAATAAAAGAAAGACAGAAAAAAATAAAACACCACTTTGTATTTTACAGAGGCTAATGGAAATTGAAGTAAAGTAAGTCATGGGATACCATTAAGACACATGTGGTTGCTTTTAGAGCTTCATCTTCACCTGTGGATGAAGTTCTTTTTCTCCAGGTACTCCATGGCAGAAGAAATCTGAGTGGCCATGTACAGCAGCACTACCGCGTTCACCTCCTCTCGGTCACACTCGCGTAGATAGTCCAGCAAGTTGCCATGAAGCATGTACTCAGTCACTATGTAGAAAGGAGGCTCCAGAGTACACACACCTACACAAGGAGACCAAGTTCTAACCATTAGGTTACACCAGAGGGGCTGATTGTAGAAGAGTGTTGTTAAATAATGTATGTGGTTTATTTTTTGTGTTGTTAAGTTCCACATGCCTACTACTAAAGCTAAATACACAGACTGAATTATGAAAACTAACAATATAAAATTATATCGGACGATGGTTCATGTGGTTAGTACTAACCCAGGAGCTGCACCAGATTGGGGTGTTTCACCTCCTTCATGACAGCAGCCTCTTTCAGAAACTCCTCCACTTCCATAGTATCCTCCTGTAATGCATAAGTATAACACATCAGCTTCATTTAGATTATAATTCCCTTTATAGTCCACAATATCTGTTTCCAGGAATTAGTCTATTTAAAAACGCATACACACTCTTAAAGAGGAAGACAGTTCTGGAACCCTGAGACCAAAACAAGTGTGAAATAAAAAAAGAATTAAAAGGCAAACCTTGAGTGTTTTAACAGCGACAGTGAGGTTGTACTTCTTCCAGACACCCACATAGACCTCTCCGTACTGGCCTCCTCCTAGCTTGTGCTTCATGGTGATGTCTGTGCGTTCCATCTCCCATTTATCATGGATAGGGGAAACTCCATAAACGGTGGGCTTGTTGCATTTCGGGGCAGGGTAGTGGAGTGTGGTCACCAGACCATCTGCTACAGTGGAATGATGATGAACCAGCTCGGCTAATGTGCTAAACCTACTCTCAGATGTTACATATACCTGGGGGACAGAAAGAGAGAGGGTTTATGAGACAAAAAGAAGAAGAGAGAGGGAAAGAATGAAACATGAGTGATAAATAGAGAGAAATTAGATATAAGTAGATAAAATAAAAAGAAAAAAGAGGAGAGTGACAGAAAGGGAGAGAGCAAGAGTTAGAAAAGGTACAAAAATAAAAGAGAGGATAAAATTGGTAGGGGGGATTCCATGGTATGAAAATGGTAAATAAGAGAAAACCAAAAAAAGAAAGAAAAAGAATGAAAGAAAGTTTGTACCTTTCCGTCAGAGGCAGTGTTGATGCGGTAGTGGTAGACACGGCCTTCGTAGCGCAGTGAGATGGACAGCTGCCCAGGGCTGCTCTCGCTCTCTCGCACCAGGAAGCTGCCGTTGATGAGGCTGCTGAGCAGGTACTCTGCAGCGCTGCGTGACACGGGCCCATGGTACCAGCTGTGCTTCTCTAGACTGTTCACTGGAGTGATGTAGTTACTGGGAACCCAGCCCTGGCCATTCTTAGAACGAACTTCACTCCACTCCCCATTTTGGTTGTAGCCCAGCACCCGCAGCTTCTCTCCTGAGAGAGAGATAGGGATAGAAAGGAGAGAGGGAGTGAGAGAGAGGGGGAGAGAGAGAGGGGAGAGAGAGAAATATGTTGGACAAATTGTCTAGCAATAGTTATTAAAATAAAAAAAAAAAGAGGTGCCAAAACTAAAAACAACAGAAGCTGTCGCTTCAAAGTCGGTCTTTTCTTAGCCTGAAGATAACAGATTTTTACAGCGTCAGAAAGTCTATTTGAACTAACTTGACAACTCAGTTTGAAGCAATTGTGTGATGATTTAGTTGCATGATGCTACGAGTGGCTCTGACCCTACAATACTTGTGCCAGTGCTCTCTAAATAAGCAAACATATGACCAAATTGAATTGACTCAATTTTTGTAAACTCAAATTTTTGGCCAGATCCTCACTTTAAACACCTGAACTCCAATGAGGTTTTAATGAACAGCACTGTTTTGAGCTGTGTAGTAATTCACAGCAGTAGATTAGGGAGGAGGTGATCCTGTTTGGACCTTACTTCAGGTAGAGGGAGTAGGAAGGGAGAGTGAGAGAGGGGGAGAGAGAGGAGGGGGACAAGAAGAGACAGAGGGGAGAGGGATTGAGAGAATCGTTGTATTGAACTGGCTATATAAAGGACTGCGGCAGTAGAAAGTCTCTTATTGTTCTTCCCTGAAGCTCTCTACACCTCTCCTCCTGATTTCCTCACTCAACCCTTTTCTCACTCTCTTATCACTTTCTATTCTTGTCCCTCCGCCTTTTTAACAAACACTTCCTTTCTCCCTCTCTTACAGGCTCTTCTTGTCTCTTCAGCTCTGCAGTGGCTAACAGAGCAGAAGGAATCAAGACAATTTAAAGGATCTCCATAACTGAATGCTAACTTCATCATCAGGCACCAGAGGGGCCTTCAAAAACCCAGCTGCATCTGACCGGCCTGTTCCTCTCCACACCGGCCACGCCGGCCATGCCGGGGCCAGCCAGGCGGCCTTACACTACTTAGCCATTGGTGGGCGGTGGCATGGTACTGCAGAGATACAGACAGATTAAAATGTAGCCGCTAAGCAGCAACTCCCTCACTCTGATCAGGCCTGTCCGTGTTTGCCCACCTGCTCAGACACCAGCTGGGGAGGATTACAAACTGCCTGTGCATTAGCGTTACACATGGAGCGAGGAGTGTCTACTCTCGCCTCTGACTCACGTTACGAACATAAGCCTCATTTACAGCAGCGTGGTATGAGGCGTTGGCGTTGCTGCGTAATTAAAAGACACAAACTGAGCTCCTCTGTTGCTCTGCTGCTGTGTTTGGTTCAGCATGTACTTCAAACAGAGCTACTAACAGAATCGTGCCTGGCTTTGATCACCACACTACTGCTGGGACGAGCAAGGATGTGACTTGAAAAAGAGGGAGAGGAAGGGGGGGGGGGTAGGAGAAAAGAAAAACAGAATGATGCAATACACTATAAATATATCTCCAATATTAACATCTTCAGCTGCGTATGTAGTTTTCTGCACCTAAAACATGATACGGGAATTTCATACAGAAACTTTTAATGTATGGCCTAAAAAATATAATCTGCCCTTTTGGAGAACAATAAACACATCTAATATTGAATTATTTGTAAAATCTAAACATCTATTTATGGCAGTTTTTATTTCTATTTTTGTTATTATTTTATGCACCAAGACACATTATGAATGATACAGGACGCTAAGGCTAAACAATTTAGGCAAAAAAATATCTACTAGTGATTTTTCTGATCAATCTTGTGGCAACAATTCAGCTTTGATTATTTTCTATTAACTGAGACCCTGATTTTGCTGGCCAAGAATTTCAGCATATACACTTTATCTGGCTTGAGCACTAAACAGATGGCAAGATTGAGTGTTTAGTTACTTTTGATTAGACTACAGATTAGCTCAGTGTTAAGATAAATTTCTCAATTTAAAGCTTAGGCCAATGTTGTTAATAATGTATGCTATAATGGGGACTGTGATATGAAAATTACACTTTTTTGTAAATTGCACTTTAAATATAAAAATGATGACTCTTCAGCCTTACAAGATCCAACCCCCAACCCCCCACAAGATCCAACCCGCCATACAAGATCCAACCAAGACCCTAAAGTAAATACAGTAAATAGTGGTTTTATGTATGGCAATGTTTTCACTTACCCATTTCCAGCCATTCTTGGGCTGGCTCTTTTTACTTAATTAGATTAATTTAGGTGTGATACTTATGGATTTTTATAAATTCACACAATAACTGGAGACATAGAGCAGAAATCTGGAACCAAACCTGTGTTCTTCTAACCAGTGCCCAAAATATGAACTACTATCTTTAGATACTTTTTACTGCTTTCTTGTTTGTGTACATTGATTCTAATGGTCACGAATGTTTTTACTGGCAGAAAGAAACCGACTGCTGATTTAAATGGTTTCAATTTGCAAAGGTGTCTAAGACTTTTGCACAATACAGTAGATTTAAACCAACCAGGGATAGTAGGTGAATCCTTTGTTTGTTGTACCTTTCGTAATGCTTAACGTGTTGTCGCCACTAGCGACAAAGTCATAAAGTGCGACGAAGAGGTTGGGGTCACTCTCCGCAGCACCCAGCAGGTTCTCCTTAGAGCTCCAGCGTACTGCCTCCGTCAGCGCAGCCGAGTCCAGCCCAAACGGCCTGTGCAAGGCTTCTGTCACAAACATAGTGAAAGAGAGGGAGAGAAATAAAGAAAATGAGTAATGAGAAATAAGGGAATGGCATAAAACGTCAAACGAGGCCTTGCCTCTGGGAAGGGCATAAAAGAAGGTTGAGTCAGAAAGATGCAGGAGGGAGGGAAGTAGGAAAACAAGGGAGGATTAAAGGAATGAATGAGCGTCAAGATATGCAGAAGGAGAAGGAATACAAGGGTGGAGAATGTGAGTCACGGCACACTGAAAAGATGGTGAAGAAACAAGAAAAATGTAAGAGTAAATAATCATTTCGTCATATCATCAAACAGAATCCACACTAATCCACACATAAACCGCACACGTGGCTTCAGACAACAGATAAAGACTTGCTGAAGTACACAGGCACCTATATGTACACCACATAGAAAACACACTGGCCATTTTACTTAAACGCCCCTTCAACAATCCCAACTATACAGGCAGCAACTCCATGAAATTTGTCCAAGTCTTCCTCAAACCCATTCCTCAAAGTTTGGCAGGTTCAGATCAGGCAGGGGTACCTGGAGGTTTCCAGCGAGCCACGTCCTGAAGTCTGGGCCCCAACGGGGTGGTCAGCCTACTCCTTTCTTCTTCAAAGCTGTTGCTGGGCAGTAGAGTTCGCAGTGGCATACTCTTCTTAGTCCTCTCCAAAGAGAACTGATGATTGTACGGATGTGTTTCCACACAGAAACCAACAGTGAGCTGGTGAGTAATGGATGGAGCGTCTGTCTAAGAGTGCTTTTGCTCAGGCTAGTATATATGGAGCCGAGAGGAGGGGCGAAGTTGGAAAAGTAATGCAGAGGAGCTTCCACTCCCCCTTCACTGCCCAAGCATGCCTACTGGCCTTCCTACACAGCTGTCTTTCAGCCTCACAGACTCACGTACGCAATAAGCACACGCGGGGAGAACGTGTCTAGGCAGCTGCCTACAATAACCAAGTAACCCAGTAAAAGAGAAAGAAAGGGATCCAGGACAAAGGCAGGGGCAGAAAAGAAGCTGGACTGACTAAAGAAAACCAGCAAGATGAGTCAGACTGGCTTCTAAAACCAGGCAGAAAAAAGTGGAAAATAACTGTTAATAACTAAAAGGAAAACATTCCCACAGCTGGTTCAGACTATTCTTTTGTTCCTATTTCATTTCCATACACCAACCATCCACCAGCCTAAGGATGTGAACAGATATGAAGGGGTTAATTTGTACAGTCAACAAATGATCAGTACTTATGTCTATATTACTTATTATTTCTTAATATTACTACTGATCTCTACTAAGTGCAATAACATACTCTAAACTACCATTCGTGTTGGTCGATTTTCCTCAACTGTGTTATTTATCTATAGTATTTATAACCAGAATTTTTGCATATAGCATGGAGTATTTTCATACTGATTTTTTTCTGCAGATTTTTATTTAGATTTTATTTATTATTAAAATATACTTTATTTTTTATACTTTATTTTTATACTGTTCTTCTCTCTGTGTCTTTACATAAGCAATTTCCTCCGGGACCAATAAAGTTTTCTGGTTCTGATGATCATAATACAACATACATTTGCCAATATTCGGTATGTTGTACAGTTATTGTGGGCACTTGAAAAATATAGTCATTGAATTTCAGTCAAACGTTAGAGGGATGCCTTTATGACCATCATTTTTCACTAGAAAATGAACATGTTTTGGCTTTCCTATAAGTCTCACACACCACAGGTCATCACTCATTACTCATGCTGATGAATGCATAAAGGTTGGCAAAGCAACAATCTCTGCCCAACAAATCAAAAGCAAAAAAAGCTTTTAATTAAATTGCCAACATCATCCAAGCGTTTTCTGTGGAAAGCTGGCTGTCTGCCAGCACTTATCTAACGTGTTACTGGCACAGAGAACCTGTAGGAACATGCTGATGGTAAAGCAGACCACGGCAATGAGTGTGAACCCCACCTTTGCGCTGAAGAAGCAAACAATGCATTCTGTTCCCAGTCACCTGACTCAGCCACAGTTCCCAGAACATGGTCTCAGTAGAAGAAGTCCAAACTCGGTATAACCCAGTCCAAACAGGAGCTGAAGTGCAAGCCCACGCTGAACCCACTAGGCTTTAGTCCGGTGGGCTTGGTGCCGTAGACAGAGATCTCTTCCTGTGTAGAAACAAGAACGCTCGGAGCACTCCAGCCTGCTGAGGCTCCTTCAGGAGCCAGAGGCCTCCACTTATGTGGCTCAAAGCTCAGAATTTCCAAGACAGCTCCTGGAAAGTTGACCCACCATGGTCATGCGTCCACATGGTAACTGGCCTTGGTCAGAAGACAACGAATGCAAGAGCTCATATGTCTTCTTGGAGGTCTCTAGAGGGAAAGTGTGTGTTGAGGGGGTGGTCATTTCACAGAGTAGTGGGGGTGGACTTTTTCTTTTGGCAGATGTCTCCATTTCTGCTCTGTGTAATGCCAACAACATGTCCTCAGAGAGAGAGAGAGAGAGAGAGAGAGAGCGAACGAGAGAGAGAAAGAGAGAGTGAGTTGAGAAAGTGAGAGAAAGAGCGAGAGAGAGAGAGAGAGAGTCACAATTTTACAACTAGACAAATTAAGGCATGTAATTCCCATTCCGTCATTCTATCGTCTGGAACAGGAGCTAAAGTTTTACTAGAACAGGATGTTCAATTATTCACACCGTTCCAGATCTAAAACGTCCTACCATTTAGAAAAGAAAACCTCTTGAGGAATCCAAATGGAAAATAATTGGTAAAGAAATGCAAGCTGAGTGTTGTTCTATGAGTCCTAAAGGGTATCTTAC
Source organism: Brachyalestes nurse (assembly GCA_037974405.1). Taxonomy (NCBI): domain Eukaryota; kingdom Metazoa; phylum Chordata; class Actinopteri; order Characiformes; family Alestidae; genus Brachyalestes; species Brachyalestes nurse. Next base: position 12,801,736 of record JBBPCY010000018.1, read on the forward strand.
CCTAGCAAGGAAGTCTGTGAACCCGGAGTCAGAACTAATGGACACGTGAGAGTTAGATGGCTGGTGTAACAGACGGCACCTCAGACCAAAAACCCAGATTTTTTTTAATGCACTGTTGTCAAGAGTAACACACTAAGAATTAAAGACAAACTATTTGTTATATTAACTGCATAATCAAGTAATCTAGTGATCATTCTGGTGATTAGAACCCAACACTGATTTATAGTGACCTTGCTTTTCATTCGGATTTCACGAATACTACTGTTTAAACCAAGTAATCGATTTTAACTGACTAATCGTGACAGCCCTAATTGGTATAGCGCCTTTAAATTTTGCAACTCTTTCACAAAAAATAATTTAAGGAAAAGGCCCCAAAAATGGCCCTTCTGTGGCACTGTTCTGCATAGAATTTGATTAACACAGTGAAAACCATGTTGGTGTTTATCTACAGCCCATGCACACAGACAGCCCTTTGCACGCATTCCCATTGCAGAGTCCCCTCAGTTGGAAGCTTTTGGACTGATCCAGCGCAACTGTCCTGCATGGGGCATGTCGTGTGCCTGTGTGTGTCAGTACTGCCTGCTGCACATGTGCGCGCGCGCGCGTGTATGTGTGTGTGCGTGCACAGTGCAGGAGATGCCATGCAGGACAGCTGGGACAGGGCTTGAGTATGCAGAGGGTCTAGCTGAATGGGGATATTGAGCAGGGGGCAGTCTAATGGCCTTGATCAGAGACCCTCACACAGCTGTTGCACTGGGACAGGGCCCGGTCCGGGACAGCTGAACCAGCACCTTAGCAGAGACTTTTGACACAAACACCCTTACCCACTCTAGGGCCACTAAACCCGCTCTCTTTTAACACCCATTTCATACACTATTCTCAAACCAAAAATTATTTATTAATTTATTTAGTTTTAATGAACCGCACTTGCACATTTCCAGTCCTTTCTATTAGCCAAAGAGGCAAAACAAACGTTACTTGCTTTTTAAAAAGCAAACTTGCATTAAAATTCACAAATTAAAATTCAGTTACATATTTAAATAAGACAAATCAAATAAAGTGCTACATGGAAATTAAAAGGCAAATGGCTGTGTACCACAGTGAGTCAAGTATAATTACGGTTACGGTACAAGGTTTTGGAACAGGTGGAGCGGCAGCATCCAAATACAAGTGCACTTATCGATCTCTCCTTATTTGTATCATAAAACCATAGCACAGATGGGTTCAATTAGACTGGCCGAGCCCTGATTGGAAAATAAAATAAGCCATTATTTATTAACCCCTTAAAATCTAAGGCTTATGACATCCGGAAATGAAGAGTCTATCGCTAGACAGGAATAAACATGAGACATTTCCTAACAGCCCACCCCTTACACATCACAAAGTGAGTCTCTACTGAGCAAACAGAGGGGTATTCCAGGAAAAGAGTGAATTTCAGAAACAAGGGCATTTTCCTGCAGGTTGTAACAGGGATTTACAAGCATTCCCATCATAACTCACAACTCACCAAATGCAAATTCGTTACGCTTTATGTTCACACAAAGGGGGAGCGCTACGGTCAAATACAAAAGGTATATATGAAGACTTTTAGAGACATTTCAAATCTAAAACCACTGACAGAGGAAGTTAATAATAGGGGTCGACCTATACGGGCTTGTTTATGGCCGATGCTGATGGCCGGTTTGTGACGCAGATTTTTTTATTTTTTATTGGGGGTGATATTTGGTCACTTTCCCCACCTCCTCATAAAACATTTTCAACTTAAAAAAGGTTTATTGAACACATATTAAAGTATAAAAGAATAAACAATAATAATGATAATTCTAATGTTGCTGACAGACACACTTTCAAGCCAATTGGTCATAATCTTGTGAGCACAAAAAAAAAAAAAAAAAAAAACTACTTCACAAAGTCTGCTATGCAAGGACTATGCAAGCCACCAGCAATTATGTTGTGAAAGCCTGACCCAGGCTAACTTTACTAAACTGTATGTATATTTTTCAAGACAAACAATTCTATTTTCCACTTTCATTTATAAAGAAGACTTTTATTTATAAATGGTATTGACAGCATTGATCATTAAGTATAACCACACATTTAAGCGTTTAGTTTTCTTTATCCTCCTGAGCAACTTTGTTCTAAGCACGATGAGAAAGAGAAACAGAGAGAGTGAGACAGACAGAGAGACAGAGACAGACAGAAAGAGAGAGGGCTGCCGATAAATGCACATTTCTATTATTCGGCCTTAATATGCTGGGACATCAGCCAACGCCGATTATGTAAAATTGGCCATATATCGGCCCTATTAATCGGCCAGGCTGACTCGGTTGACCTCTAGTAAATAACACTGATTATCTCATTGCAATGGCACCTGTCGAGGGGTGGGAAATATTAGGTGCCGAGTAAACAGTTAGGTCTTGAAGCTGATTTGTTGGAAAAATATGGCTGATCTGAGCGACTTCGACCAGGGCCACATTGTGATTACTGGACAAATGTGTCAGGGAATCTTCAAAACAGTGGAGAATCTCCATAACTGTGTATTCCCTGTCTGCAGTGCTCAGAACCTACGTAAAGTGGTCAGATCACAGCTTACAGCAGGTAAGGCCCACCAATTCACACTGACATTATTAGGAGTGTTTCAGTGTGGACTACTTTGTGAATGAGGCAATCAATTAAAACTTACACTCAATGAATCAGATTAGCGATTATCTTGCTATACACACATGGTCCCTGTCATTATAAAGCCATGTTCTGCAGTCTATAAAGTCTCCACAAGGGGAGCCATTTGAACTCAAATTGCTCGTATGTGTGCATAATTTAAACAGAAAGAACCTAAACCAGCAGAATCCATGTATGTTCAATGTATATGCATATAAATTATATGTATATGATTAGTTGATTGTAAAAAAAAATAAAAATTATTAGATTACTAATGTAGCCAATAATGACTTGTTACCATTTGGGAAGAGGATGTTATATGACGAAGACACTAGAGGTACACTAAAGCACAGCATGATAGCATGAGCAAAAAAAAACATCCTGCCCAAAGGCCTCCGTATCTGAATCCGCTAAGCAAGCACGCTATCACAATGTGGGGGCGACTGGGTATTTTTAGCTCCAGCATACAACAAAACAATCTGCCCATAAATACCTTCAGAATGACCAGACTGCAATCGCACCAAGTGAGCCAAAGGAAGCACCAAACAATGATTCCCTCAGACAATGGCCCCAGATGAGCAGTTAGTTATGAAAGACTGATACTGTCCATTTGGAATGAATGGAGAGTGAATAATGTCCTTCAGCAGGAACAAAGCTGGTGTTTTCCCTTTAACACTCTGTACTGGAATAGATAAACAGTACTACTCCAGCTGACATGATGAAAGGGCTGGCCATGGACAAACCTACAGTGAGCCCCCCACAAACATTTGTGATTCTTTAATCACAGGTGAAGGAAGTTATAGACAGCTACAGATTTAGCAGTTGTGGAATTTTCCCCACTTGTGGGACTAATAAAGGTTTATCTTATCTTATTTTACAGTTAACCATGCATGACTCCAGGGCCTGTGTTTATGCCAAATTTATTCAGAGAACCTCAGGAAAAGTTGGCCTACTTCCTACGGTGACATTCAGTTATAGATTCAGGTGTTACACAACACCTACATCACTCTCTGGCAGACCTTGCTGCTGCCACACTGCCAACACTGGATAAAGATGGTGACGAGTTTGGCCGGCCACATCATTCTCAAGGTCACTGGGCTACAAACTGGATTTGTCTCCATTCCAAGACCATACTTGAAAATAGCTCGAAGTTACAAAAGCTCACACACATCCATAAACATCAGATTTTGATTAATTGCATCACTTTACACTACAACACACTTTTCTAAACATAACTGGACCTGTTTAATTGTATTTAGTGCAAAGCAGAACATAATCAAGTATCTAAAAAAAGGTTGCAGTATTGATGCATTCTGCCTTTTTTATTAGATGAAAGCTCCAAAAACAAAAACATATCCCAAGTAGAGGTGTAACAGAGCATCAAACATATTGATCAAAACACAGTGATATTGCAATCCAAATATGTGGCAATATGCATTCTGGAGAACGTTCATAATGAAAACAAAAAAAAAAAAAAAACTAGTTGCTTCACAAACTACAGTGAAGAAGCCCCAGGAGGACACCCTGGGAGAGAACGCTCAAGTATTGTTTTGATTTGTGGTCACCACGTGGCAACACTTGTGCAACAACTCAACCACATGATGCTGATGACACTGCCTCGGGCTTTAGCGTTATCTTTCTCCATCCAGTAATGCGGAAACCACCCAGACGCTCAGGCCCTCACTCATCACTGAAGACTCACTGTTTTAACCACAGTTTCTACATCACAAATAACCTGAAAGAGTAGCCAGTGTGAAAAAGCATCACAGTCCACTTACATAATACGAATCACTGAAGCAGCACTCTTAACTGCACAGCCTGGTGTGCGCTACAGTAGAGGACAGTCACTGTCCTCTAATGTTCACTAAGTGGGCTTACGGTCAGGCTGCCATCCAGTGCCAATCAATCTGACAGAGGAGGCTAAATAGTTATGCACTGGGGGATAGAGGGCAAAAAGCACCCAAAGCCATTTAGCTAACCATTCCCTCCATCACCCTCATAACATTTAAAGATTCTAGGTTAGCCTGTACACCGGGAGCTCTAATGAGGCTCTTCGCATGTCTGCTCACTCTCAGCTTTATCTTCCTTTAGATGAGCTCCTCCTCCTCCTGGCCTAGAAGACCAATCACTCACTGATGACAAGAGGACCACTGAGAAAAAGGGCACAGGGCAGGAATTCACAACCATTCAAAACTACTGGCCCACACAACCTACTACAAAAGCTTCTGCGGCCCACAAGATGATTTAGGACGTTTTCACACATAATCCTTTTTAAAGGAACCAAACTCAGTCCTCTAGAAGTGGTCCAAAAAGCAGACCAACAGAAAGGGTTCTTTTCATGTTCACAGTGAGAGTTCACTTGAAAGGGGACTTGGTTCTCTTTCTGGTCCACTTCAGCTCAGATGGGGCCTCAGTTCTTTTTCTGTTCACACTTTAGTTCCTCATCCAACCTGCCGCCACTGTTTCTTCAAGTTCCCCATTCTTGGAAATGTTTTTCGTCATGAGACTAGATAGTTAAAAGCTCTACCAAACTTCTACATTTTCCATAAATATCTACGCTACTATTGTTTAACTGATGGAGAGCAAGAATGCTTTGAGGTTGAGCAACTTAGTAGAGAAATCTCCCTTTTATTTATTTGCTTGTTTGTTTATTGTGTTTTAACTGTTTTATTATTATCAATCTAGCTGTGTCAAGGCTAGAGGGCGAAAACTGTCATAGCGAACCTGAAGTGCTTTGTGTTCATAACTAGAGCTGGGAATCTCAGGGTACCTCACAATACGATACACGATACATGCCTCACGATACCGTTAATATCACGATATGGTGATACTGCGATAATCGATAGGGATGCACCGAAAATTCGGCCCCCGAAAATTTTCAGCCGAAAATCGCAAAAAATGCATTTTCGGTTTCGGCCGAAATATTTTTTTAATGCGACCGAAACAGTGATGACGCAATGATGATGCAAGCAGCGCACCTTGAGAAAGTCATTGTGCGCCTGCGCCCGCTC
>JBBPCY010000018.1:12812778-12823535 GCA_037974405.1 Brachyalestes nurse
CACACACACACACACACACACACAGTCGACCCAGACTCAGCGCTCAAGGAAGCAGATTCATTAAGCAGTCTACTGCTTGCATCACCTGGACAGGCCTCTTTCCTACTACTCACCTCAGTTGCATCATATAAAAGGTAAGATTACATAATCACCAGCCAGAATCTAAACAAATTCAGGCATGTAATAACCTGTTCGGTAAATAAAAATGGTATATTATGGCAAAAAAATAAAGTTTTATTTATGGATGCCTAGCTAAACCACATAGCAATGAATAGGAAACAGGCAGGAAAATAGAACATGTTTCCTGAGGATTCTAACGCGTTCATGTTCTTATGCCTATCTCTTCAGTAACTGCAAAACTGACTTGCTCTCCCTCATAAAAGTGGCAAACTACTGGTTAAAACCCCCCCAAAAAACACATACACATAAAACCACAAGCGTATCCCAAAACGTCTATGCATCATAAATATCATATCGGATTGAAACCAAAACATATACTCCAACCTGCAAGCTAATGCTTTGCTCTTGGGTTTGATTCCTTACAACAAAGCAACAGTAATAATAATTCTTCTTATTATAATAGCCAAATTATTATAACTACTTTTTATAGGCTAGTTTCTCAGGCTAAAAGTAAGCCTGAGGCCTAGACTAAATGGAATTTTTAATGGTGAAACACTACTGACATTGCAGTCCAGTCTAAGATTAGGCTTAATCAGGGTCTATGTAACAAGCCCTATAAATCCCAGTTGATGCAGCAGTAAAGTTGCAGCAATTCCTGACTGGAGCTTTGAGAACAAAAGAGCATTTGACTCTGGCTCAAAGGATCCAGCCCCCGACATAAATAACCTACACAACAAAGAGGAGGAAACTGTGAGAGTCATTTCCAAGACTAGTTCAGCCAGTGAGCCTATAAGAACTGTAAGAACAGGTGTCATCACCACCACCTACAGGTGAAGCCCATCCCATAGGCTTTGGCAGAGCTGAATCAGTCGCACAGATAAGAGAAACCAAGTCTTCACTTCTTAATGAGCTTGGCCAAGGAGAGCCATGGAGGTTAATGAGATGGCAGTGAGTCGAATGGACATTCAGCCCATGGTGTTCTCACAGGTATGAAGGGCGTGTTATAAGAAACGTACAGGGTCTCGTCCAGTCATGCTCTGCTGTGTACTGTTGTGATTTATATTGAGCACAGCTTTCATTATTATATTATACAACCCAACATGTTCAGTCAAGAGAGCAACACAAGACCGAACCTTATTCCACTGCGTAAACACAGCATGGTACAGAGATGATTCAGTGACAAATCTAATCATGGTTTCTCATGGTTTGCTCTGGAGCTACTAAGATTTTGGGCAGACTTGTAGGTCTAAGTTACCATGGTAACAGTCCGCAGTGACGGAAAAACTCATTTAGCACAATTAGTCATTCTTTAATTAATTTATTTCATGCCAACCATAACAAAACACTAGTAATCCTACGCATAACTGACCTGTTAAAACATGTTGGGCAATGCCATGTTACATTTATTGAGATTCTTTGCAGTGCAACCTACGTTACAGTACAAAACAAAAACAACAACAACAAAAAAAAAAACGCCTTAGCTCTGTATGATTTGACACCAGGTGAAAAAGCCTCAGACAAAAAGGTATGAGATTTATTGGCTGGCATCTGAGATAAAACAGCCTTAAATGGTCTCAGAGAAAAAAACTTTAATGTCAGTCAATTACCATCATGATAACTGCCAAATCATTCCTTTTTTCAAGTTTTTATTGCTATTAATATATTGAATTATTACAGCAACTGTTATTTTGGGCCAACCAAAAGTCATCATTTCAGGTTCTAAAGCAATGTTAAAACTGACAAAATTAGAGTTTTGAGATCCACTTAAGTGTCCTTGTGCGTGTGTGTGTGTGCGAACATGCAATGTATTAAGTTTGCTTGATATTGGTTATAATATAATAGTGAATAAAATATTTGTCAAACAGCAGCCTGCAATCTCACAGAAAAATTTGACAATAAAATGAAACAATAATTACAGACAAAAGGAACCAGTGGAAAAATACATTATAAATGCAAAAGATGCAAACTTTGTACACCATGCATGTCTTGACCAATAAACTGCATTGTGAGTAACAAAGGAAACTGTATAAATTAGATTTTCCAAGAAGATATTCCTGTAAAAGTGAAACGGTTTTAATTTTTTCAAATTAAAAGAGCACAGTTTCAGTGAATTCAGCATAACAGGATGAGACGTTTTTAGATTTGATGGGCTGAGCAATCTCATTCTTTTAGACAAATTTCACATCTCAAAGACAAACCTGAGCAGCACTTCCGAAGAGGATAATGGGAAGCCAATGAATTAGACCCTGAGGCTACTCAAATCAGTCTGTTATCACTGCTGCCATCTTACTGTGTTCCTGTCCAAACTGCACCTCGCATAACATGTGAACAGACATGAGACACTTCTTATATAAGGATAATCACAGACTTATGAGATTTTGTGGCTTTCATTTAGAACTGGAGTGTGTGCATGCACTGGGCCTGAACTGATACTGAAGGCAGGCACTAAATAACATTCCAAAAACAGTTAAGGTTGGTCAGCTATGCCGCAAAATTGAAATTATATTTAGAGGCTTTTATCTGCAGTAGGACAGCAGGTAAATGCCAAAATTATTTAATTATTACATGAGAGTATATGCAAGTAAATGTGTTGAGCCTGCACTGATGCTTAAGAATCAGAGCTTAAGGGGTGCAGGCTGGTCAACTGCACTGCAAAATAAAATATATTTATGATCAGCTGAACACACATGGCTCTGTGGGACAGAGACTACAGCCCACAAAAGCAGTTGCATCACTTATTGCAAAAGCAATGATGTGTCTGTGTTAAACGTCTTCATAAGCATCCTCTTCCCTGTAGCAAGCTGTAGCAAACTAGTGATGAAATACAACGTATGATTCTTTTTAGAGGGGTATAACACACCAGTGTCCAACTTAACTTACTTTTTGACAATAATTTAGAAGATTAAATGATTAATCCAGATACTGGAACTACAGCTGATAGTCATGGCTGATAACTTAGTGCCCCATCTGTGCTAGCAAGACCAAGATAAATTATTCATATCCATTTCTGACACATACACCCAAAAGCAGCTGTGAACATCTGCTAAATATCCAAATGGCTTCAGTAATACTGCTATGAAAAAGGCTCCAACCCGCTTTTCGCTCTCTGCACTTCATGTGTATTATAGTGTGAACTTGTTTTACAGTGCAAAGATGAGTCATCAACCACTACAAAGTATATTACTAATTACAGTTATCAACCAGAGAGAGAGAGAGAGAGAGAGAGACAGAAACAGAGAGACAGAGACAGAGAGACAGAGATAGAAAAAGAGAGTGAAAAAAGGAGAAAGTGACAGAGAAAGAACAAGAGAAAGAAAGAGCAAGATAAAGAGAAAGAAAGAGAGCAAGAGAGGAAAAAAGAGGGAAAGAAATCAGAGAGGGGAGGAAAAAACAAGAAAGAAAAAGACACAGAGGCAAACAGATTGTCAGAAGAATGGCTGAGCAGAGAGGAAGATACTTGAACAGATGAAAGACAAAACAGAGAGCAAAAATTGATTTTTGAGAGATAAACAGTGAAAAGAGAAGTGCTGCTGGTCGGTGCAGACAGATGGAGAAGCACACACTGAGCTCCAGCTGTGGGCAAGACCTGATAAAGTCATGGAGACAGTTGTGCTGAATGACAAGCAGCAATCACACACTCATCATCCGATAGCGTTCAGTTCCTGCTGCTGCGGTCAGGGGGACAGTTATGCGGAACTCTACTGGACGCATCTTTACAGGAAGAGAGCCATGGACCGCTAGTTCCTGGAACTAAAAAGAGAAACAATGATCTAGTGGACCCCACTATTGTTTACATACAGTGGTGGGTTTATGTCCACTGAGGCAAAACAGTGAGGTCCTCTCCACCCCCAACAGAGACAAATCATTTCCTCTCCTCCCACTAATCCACACTTTAATGAGGCTAGGATGAGTGGAGCTGCTCTGGGAGGGGCCCGGGTAGGATAAGGCCTTTTAAATGAGGCAGGATTAAGGCAGGGGCGAGGGAGCACCGCCGCACATGTTCACTCAAGCATTAATTATTCATACCCCTCAAAGAGTCTGATGGAATCAATGATGCCACACAGGTTGGAATAAACGCACATGGTCTATAATAATAAAAAAAAAAGAATAAAAAAAACAAAGAAAGACATGTCCATACTGGAAGAGTTCATGCAACGGACCTTGTGGCACTCTTACGCCCCCTAGTGCTGGATCTAAGAGGCAATGCAACCACATGCCAGGTGTGCACCTAATGGGTGGGATAAAGTTAACTCCCAACTTCACATGGAAAACTATACATTTGTTGGGTCACTTTTTTGTTGCTGTTGTCAAATCTTTTTCCATGTATGTGCAGAAAAGTGGATTTGCCTAATCCAATTTTATCCTTAATGCAAATCTGCTTACGCATCAGAGATCCTGGGCTATTTCAGCCAGTTGTGATGCTTGCCAGTTTCATGAAAGTGGATTAAGATGATATAAGGCAGAGAGAGAGAAAGAGAGAGAGACGTGCGAGTAATGAAAAGGATCACATTAAGCAGTTTTTTCTATAATGTATGCAGCTCTATCGAGAGTGAAACCGTAAAAAAGCCAAGAAAATAGGGCCTAAAGACAAACCCAAAAACGCCACCGGTTTGTAAGCAAAATGATATTCAGAGGTTAAGCGCACTACACTCCAGTAGTTATCATTCGGAAAGCTGCAGTGATGCGACGCAGGGCACGCTATCAAGATGAAGCGCAAGACGATCTGGATAAATAAGTAATGATGGAGAAGACTGAAGTGGCCTGGTGACCTCACAGGGCCCGCCGCCGGCTGACTCACCGTCTGAGAGCCTAACGTGGTCGCAGGGACGCACATTCCAGCAGTACAAAGAGTAACTACTCGTCTAGCTATTTCACCTCGATGTACTCAGTCATATCAATAACAATGTTATCACAACCTTATGTCTGCGAGAAACAGATTTACCTGGTTTACACACAACACGGACACACAGCGTCTTCTGGGTCGGGAGATTTTTCTCTGCCTCCTAGTTGACTCTCCAACTGTGAATTCAATCTAGTGAAACAGGGTCAGTTGCCATCACATTTCCTGCTGTTCCTCTGAGCATACTCACTGCAGTGATAAGGGTTTGGCATGAATGCGCTACACCAGAATGGAAGCACCAAGGAATGCCAACAGCGGAGAACTTCAATTTGTTAAACACAAGCAAAACGAAAGGAAATCAAGGTGGACTTTTCAGTCCCACACATCGCAATAAGTAGTTAACATATAAATAGTTGTAATGGAACCCTGCGGTGATTTCTCTTTCTGCTGTATCTGTAGATGTGGCCAATTACCATCATTTTTGCAGCACTTTTTTCTGTTTCAGTGAAGGGAAATGACTGCCCATGGTAATCAACCGTATGATACAGATGAAGCACTCAAAGGAACACAACAATTAAGCTAAAGCTGCCGTGTTTAAAATGCAAGTATTGATCTTTTTAAGACCTTCACAAACCTGGTTGAAAATTCATTATGTCACCTTTCTGAATTTTTAAAAAAGGTTTGTGTGTGAATTTCTGTATCACTCAACAAATCAAAGCAAAATCTTTTGAAAAATTTTATCAAACAATGTCTCAGACTTCAGGTAATAAATTCAGTAATTCAGTTCCAGTAATATTTTTCTGTGAGACAGCTTTCTGTAATGCATTAAACTCTTCCGACATCTGGTTCCCATCACCACCACTGAATAAACCTGTCTTTTCTGGGAAGTTTCCTGAGATCCTTAGATCACTCTGAATGATACGTTTGCATCTTAACCACTCAATGTTTCGGCAGTTTTATTAAGCGAGAGGAATTCCCAATTAAAACATACAAATTCAACAATCATTCAAGCTCATGTATTCATGCATTAGTGTGTGTAAACCTTGAATGATCAACAACAAAATGGCCTGCAAGCAAAAGCCTCATTACTTGTTCTATTTCGCATCGCAGATGTAGATTTAATGATTCAGTGATTCAGCAATTCTCACACTCCTGAGAAACAAATAAGTCAATGATAAATGCCTTGGGTCATCTGGTGACTCTGTGTCTCCAACTCACTAAAAGTGAATGAAAAGAAGGCAAAATTAATCAGTAGTTGTTCTGAATGTTGCCTGGTGTGACCGAGTTGAAACAGATGTGAGGGGATCAGCTCTTTCCTCCAGACAGACGCAGGGACAGCCAGGTGCGCTTAAAACAGGAAACCAAGCTCAGTCTCTGCCTACGAGCCTTCCCACATGACGCAAGACGATGCTGCGCACCATCAAGTACAGCACATCTCAAAGACAGCCGCAACACATTTTTCTGATTGACTAAGATAACTTTCAAGCCCTTCTACACTTCAGACTACGAAAAGGACACTTGACATTTGAGGAAGGAGGGAGTAAAAATAACAAATGTGATGCCCTTTGCAGGTCAGCTCTTCCAGCTGAGAGGCTCCGCTGTCAAGATGCGACAAGGCCCTCTTTGCAAGGCCTTCTAATAGACACACAAACTAACGGCCAAGCCTCATCCCTCTCCCATCCCCTTCACTTCCGATCTCAGCCTGGACGTTGACTGAGCCAGCCTCAGGGAGAGAGGCCTTTAGAGAGCAGGAGAACCAGTTCCAGAAAAGCCATAAGAGCTGACCCTACTGCCTTTGGGAGACTACTGACATGACCCCAAAAAAGAGCGTATCCCCTCAGTCAGTGGTTATCCTTTCTATTTTTGGCCTTTTCATTATCAATGTTCATCTGGGACTACATAATGTTTATGACAGGCTGTGGCTTTGCCTTGGAGGACGTTTCCTTTGGTTTCAGAGAATTAACAGTTGTTTTTCCATAAGCGAATCCTGTCGATCACTTCAGGGCATCACATGAGAATGCTAGGGACAGAGAAAACAATTTAAAACGAAGGCCTTGATGAAAATAAAAGAAAAATGCTTGATCGTAAAATGACCTGGCCAGGCTAGAAAGACCGCAATCAATATAACACCTTCATCATCCTTCTTATTATCTACACAGTCATAAGCGTGACGACCCTACAGTCAAGTGAAACTGAGTCAGTGAAATGGCATGTGTGAAACTTGATAAAGTGGTGGCTTCTCAAGCAGCTTTTCTAATAGACCATAATGCCTTCTGTGAGCACTAAAGAAGGGAACAGATCTGGTTTCTGCAAGAGAAACTAACTGAACACTGTAGTGCTGGAGATGCTCTCTTGTTTTTTCCCTGTTGGTCTCACCTAATATGGCACCAGTCCTTCTCACCAAGCTCCAGCCTGTTTATGAGAAAGAGAGCAGATCGCATCCATTGACCATTCTATTATAAGCGGGGCGTGTGCGTGTATTACATACTGAGAAGCTTATAAGAGTGTCCAAACATGCAGGTCAGACAAATGTGCTTCCTCTCTGCACACAAATGGCTCCTAATTTCCAAAGGGAGGAAGCTCTATTCAGACACTGTGTAATCAGGGCAGGTTAGTAGAGGCCCAGTTAAAAAGCAGTTTCAGTGGAAACACCTTTACAGAGAAACAGTCTACTGTTGGATCCGAGTTAGTGGATATCTACAGCTGACCTTAGCACAACTGCTAGCCGGCCTAGCTCTTAACATCTATGGAGAACGTCTCTAAATCGAATTGACAGTATTAAAAAGACACGAACATACACCCGTGTGCTGGAGAAGCCCCCTGTCTCTGTGAGTTTACCTGAGTGCTGGGTGAAAACGTTAACCCCCGGGTCCGGCATGATAGCGGTAGCAGCGATCCTGCAGGCTGGGGTTCCGGCGCTGGTGGCCTCCCTGGGTCTCCTCCCGGAGCCGCTTGCTCGGGCCGCTTTGCCCGGGTGCTGCTGCTGGGAGTGGGGCTGGGGCTGGGGCTGCGGTTGAGGCTGCTGCTGGGGCTGGGGAGGGCTCTGGAGCCCCGGAGAGGCGCCGTCCCCCACCCGGCCTACCTGCTGCCCCATTGTGCGAGTTGTTTAGAAGGAGAAAGAGAAGAGATCCGCGGGACGAGGTGAGGGACACCGCGCGGGCCGGCCGGATCACATCCCCCCCGGCCGGAGCGCCCCAGCGGCCTGCTGCTGCTCCTCCGCCCGCTCCACCCAGCACACAGCACTGTCCTCACACTCTCAGCTCTGCACACCGGGGCTGCTCGGGGTGTGTTTGGGCGGACCTGGCCCGGCTGAGCCCCCTCTCTCCACGGAGGTGTTTTGTGTTGTTGTTTTTCCCTAAAACGGACCAGAACGGGCTCGCTCCGATCCGCTCCACACACTCTGCGCCCCCTCTGCCGCCATCTTTACCGCAGAACCAGTGGCGTGCAGACCACCAGCCAATCAGCGTTCTGGGAGAGGGGAGGGGGCGGGGATTTCTGCGGGGAGGAGGCGGGAACATATATGGCCACGCCCTTTTTGGATGGTTTAAAAATAATAGAAATAACAGAATCAATTAATGTACTACCATGCAAAAGTTCTGGCACACACTGAGATCTTCTACATTTACATAGTACTCACTCAGTATACCTTGCTAATAAGTTTACAGTGTGATCACTAATTGAGTAACTTTATTAGTAAAGTGGCTTGTGAACACACCACAGCACACTGTGAACAATGTGAAATTCTTTGTCTGCATTTAACCCATAACTTAATCCATTAAGGGGGCAGCTGTTGGCCTAGTGGTTAGGGAGTTGCCCCTGCGATCAGAAGGTTGTGGGCTTGAATCCCAGCACTGCTAGTGTCATCGCTGAGATATCCTTGAGCAATTTCACACTGTTAGTGCTGTGCTGTGGTGTGACTATAAAGGGCCACTATACAGTATGTTCACCATTTCAGTCTCTTTATTAACCAGAAAATGTCATGTTTTTTATTCATCACTACTGACCTACAAAAAGCCACCTAATATGATTATAAATATAGTTACAATGTGGGTCACCAGACAACTATTAGATATTTAATGAGCTATTAAGTGACTGCCAATGGGGTGAAAGTTATCTTATGCATTTAAAGTTAAAGGACAGTCTAGAATTCGACTCTGCATTACCACACAACCAGTTAATAGGATGTTAGACCTGCACTATTGCACATTCTTTCCATCTTATAAAGGAAACTTGCTTGATTTTACAAATTTTGAATATAGTTATTCACTCAACAACGTTCCAATGCTGAACAAGCATAAAAATATGCAGTTTATGGAAGAACTGGATAGTAAAATCTGTGATGTGCAAAAGCATTTGACTAATTGTATATATCAAACTATACCACTATACCAATTATATAAAAATATATGGAAAAAAAATGTAAACAACCAAATACAAATTGATCTTCATGTATATTTATTTAAGGTATTGTTTGATTTATGACTTCAGATAAAAGGTGTGTCAGTGATTAACCAAAATGGAAGTGAATCTTTTCATTGAGTGGCTGGAATGATAAAAAATGATTACTTTATTGAGTTATGTATTTATAATTGCTTAATAACTACATAATAAAATACATACAAAATACAGGATTCCTTTATTACTAACCAAATTAGGGACTTAGATATCATATTATATTATATTAGATAATTTATGAGATTCCACATTGACAATAACCTCAAAAAGACATATAAATATTTATTTAAAAAATAATAAAACTGGCTTAATGAGATATTCAGCGCACCACTGGAAACTGTCAATAAGGTCAGTTTAAAGAAAGAAGAATTTTGAAACCCATGTTTACAATAATCAAACAAGGAAGGTCTTTTAGCCATGGAATATTATGTGGTCAGATTTAGGTTTGAGTGATGGCAGCTGCCCCTTTAGATACGTAAATTCTTAATGAAACGGTGCAGTGTTATATGCTGGGGTCTGGTCTTCTTGTACAGGGGGACATTTAGTAGTACTTCTATTTGTACAGAATGTTTTAATAGAAAGTGTTAGTGGTACACTCCTGTTTCATCAAATTTGTCAATCTCACCTGCAACAGTTAAATTATGAAACACAATTTTAGTTAATTAACTTACTTATTACAATTGTTCTGAATTATACTCATCTTTTTGAGGCGGTCTAACATATTTAACAGGATCTGCAGTAATATTAGAATCACAAACATGCACCTGCCTTGCATATCACTATAAACAAGTAATTAATACACAAACCACCATCTAACTGTGTAACTTGTATCATAGTTAGCATTTGTTTATGACACAAGACAATTCTAATTTCCACTATGGTGTTTTCATATTATATTATTATCTTGTATTGGATTTCTTTCTTTGGGTAAATGTACTGGTTTGATGACACTAGAAGGACATACTTATTTTAATTTAGCATAAACGTGTCTATATCTCCAAGGGCCGCCTGCTCCCCAGCCAAATACAGTCTCGCAGCCAAATACACATGACTTTCCAGCAGACATATACAGTTAACAAATATGTTCCAAGAGCACCAGCATACAGTGAAAAACCGCAAATATGTAATGTGGTAAAAAAAAAATGCCTATTTGTATAGTGCAAAACCTAAAAATGCCACCAAATGTGCTCACAAAACATTTTATTTCACTTTAAACTCAGCTTAATACCCATAATAAAATGTAACGGTAAACCCGTATCCGTACTGTGCAGTGTACACTGAACTGCTGTCTCCCGCAGTGCTAGAATGTAAAATACCAATGTTACCCATATATAGACTGTAC
>JBBPCY010000018.1:12823635-12848453 GCA_037974405.1 Brachyalestes nurse
CTCACTCTCTCACTCTATCTCTCTTCCCCTCACTGTCTCTCTCTCTCTCTCTTTGTCTGTCTGTCTCTCTCTTTCTCTGTCTCTTCCCCTTTCTCTCTCTCTCTCTCTCTCCCTCTCTCCCTCACTCTCTCGCTCTGTCTGTCTGCCCCCCCCCCCTCTCTCTCACATCGCAGGGCTGAGCAGGGCCTTCATTTCTTCACTCAGGTGCTGACGGACCATGTGCTTGTTTCCAGGGATACCTAGAGCGGTTGCCATAGAGTCTGTGGTGAAGGAAGGATCCAGCACCATGACAGCTCCATGAACCCCGCTGCCCTGAAGACCATCAGCAAATTCCTGCGAACACACACATTCACACACTTTCCCTCTCATCGGCATACGCAAGTAATAATTTTCTCCAAACACGTCTGTATTTCCTTAACATGAACCAATAGTGTACCTTCAGGTCGATGTCTCTCAGCCACTTCATAATGCGCTGGCAGGTCCACACCAGGGGGTCGGAGTTCTGGAACTCACAGTCTGCTCGCTTTGCCTGCAGCGCCTTCAGCCATGTACACAACATTATCCTGCATGGCAACTACACCCTCACAAACAAGACCACTGTACAGGTAGACTGTTGTCCTCCATACAAATATAAAAGTACTTCAAAAAGGTCTAACTGCATATATTAGGCTTTAAAAGTACATTATAGTCACCTTCCCAGTGAAAAGCTACATATTTCTACATTTCTACATTTTTTATAAATAAAGAACGCATGGTGAGACCATGCAACCTATTTGTGGAGTTGCAAAAAATATTATAATATTACGTCCCTTAACATTTTTTTCTGACGTGAAAATTTTGAAGGTGTGTATTTAATCATTATCATTACTTGCAATATCTTTTATTATTATGTGCGATAGTCTTATCATGTGCAAGATCACTACTTCTGACTGACCCAGTATAGAGAGCAACCCCAAAACTACTTCAGCAGTAAGTGTATTTATTAATGTACAGTATTTACATCTACCTGTCTTACTGACCAAATACTGAGTATTTTCTGAAGTTTTATTTTGTATTTTATTGTACAAAATGTTATATTTTAACTTTAGCAATTTCAAGAAGTTTTCTTTTAATCTATTTCTGATGCTAGCTTGGTTCTCTATGTATGCAGATGCTATGTAACAAAATGATTCCAAAAAGGAAATGGTTGGGTTAAGATGTGTAATACAACCACTCTGAATGTTCCCAGACTAAAAATTAGAAAATATTGAGATGATTGGCTGGATTTCTTGAAAAAAGTGGGCTTAATGTTGCACAGCACAGTTTATTCCCAGTATAGAAGTCAATAGAAATTCTCCCAAAGAGACAGAAAAACAAACTTTGTGTGTGTGTGTGTGTGTGTATGTGTATGCATGTGTGTTTGTGCGTGTGTGTGTGTGTGTGTACCTCCTTATTGAAGTGAAGCATGTGTAGTAGCTGTATTCCCAGCAGCAGGCTGCTCTGGTGGGCTTTTTTGGAAACATGCAGGTGTTTGTCCAGGTCTGTGCGTGTGAGTGTGCTCAGCAGACGCCCATCCACCAGGTGTGTGTGGAAGAACTGGGAGTACTGGGGCAGCCCTACGTCACTCAGCCAAGCCTGCGCCACCCAGTGGTGGTCCAGATCCGCTGCTTTCGACAGTCTGGACATGCAAGTGAGAACAGCGGTTTATTACATATCTGCACATCTGTTCATCTAACCCATAGCCTGAAGTAAACGCAGTGGGAGATGAGAAACCTGTAGAATTTGTTTTATAAATGCTGATCAGTGATCATCACAGAGAATTAGAAAAATGGTTGTGTGTGAGTTCACTCTTGGTTATGCTGCTCTGAACAGGTCCGCTTTCCATCCTACACTGTTTTTATCAAGGCTAACAGCATCAGTATCGTTCCCACACTGTTCACTTCCCCAGGTTAATGAAATCAAACACCCCATTCGAGAGGTTTGGCCGGTAGACGCAGGAGGTGTTGAGTAAAACAAGCAGAAATGGCTATTACACTGATGAGTGTGATCCCTACTGAAAAACCATCCAAACCGTTGTTTTGTCACTATAAGAGACCACAAACGTCCTGTAGAAGACCTTTAGAAAAGCACAGATGAGCAAACCTGTCCAGAAGCAGTCCCAGATCATCTGTTACACCATCAGGATCCTTCACATTGTGATATCAAACAATCAGTAAAAATAAATAAAACACCAGCAGTACTAATTCTTAAACATAATTCAGAATCTTTTTATAGATTCTAGGATC
The DNA here is from genome assembly GCA_037974405.1 of Brachyalestes nurse. Classification (NCBI taxonomy): domain Eukaryota; kingdom Metazoa; phylum Chordata; class Actinopteri; order Characiformes; family Alestidae; genus Brachyalestes; species Brachyalestes nurse. The sequence goes on from JBBPCY010000018.1 coordinate 12,825,900, forward strand.
TGTGAGATTTACATTCCCCTCAAAAACATGCCTAAACCGTGTCATCCCTGCTGGAAAAAAATCAAGAAAAATCTTTAAAAGTTGCTCTGGGTTCCTGTTGGATTTTCAGTGATGTCTAATGGTTAGTGATGAGTAATGGTATTTTGTGTGTTTATCAAAATGTAAATCATCCTTATGGTTTGACAGGTGACCTGTGGCTGATTTCAGATGCAGCTGGTGTTTTTCTAATGGGATCTAAAGCTGTTCTACTGGAAATTAGTGGTTTCTAAAAACTCATTAAGCCAATGGCCACTACGAAGCAAACCATCTAGTTTTAAAATGAATGGTTCTGATAGTATTTTTTTCATGTTGATGCATGTTTTGCTATATTTTTTTCAATACAAGAAAGTAATTTGTATTCTGTGTGTGTGTGTGTGTGTGTGTGTGTGTGTGTGTGTGTGTGTGTGTGTGTGTGTGTGTATGTCTTTGTGTCTCACCCATGTCCTGATTCAGCCTGTCTGTAGTCCTCAATGGCCAGACGCAGTTTCCTTCGATGCATGGAGTTGCTGATGCCCAAACCAGCCATAAGATCTGCATCAGTTAAGGCTAACATCACCTAACACACACCCACACACAGGAGGCATGAGGGATTAGTTTATTGTGTGCTTCATTATGATGTACAGGAGATGGATCTGCTTTTTCCTTGGGAAACCTGGTATATTTTAATATGAACTACATACAGAACAATATATACCTATATAAAATGGATCATTTATATTAAAATATGCAAAAAGCAGCTGTCATCCTGAATTCAAGCCATATAAACTATACTTCATGTATATTTCAGTATACTTTGGGTGTGCTAATTTGGTACTAGTGATATCTTCCATGAAATTCTAAGTTAACTGTGTCCCACGAGCCGTTTATAGTGAATTTGACAGCACTGAAAGTAAATGTGATATTGTATCTGCAGTGTGTTCAGTAACTGTTCTGGTATGTTCGGACCTTGCCGCTCTTGACGTTGTCGGCACAGGCACGGATGTACATGGGCATGGCCATGATGACCTCCAGCCAGGCCTGCACAGTGCCCGCTCGCCATCGGGACATGGGCACGGTCCGCGCCAGCTCCACCTGCTGCAGTCGGTCCAGCTGCTCCTCACAATCCGATAAGCTCACACTTAGACGGGCGGGACTCGAGAGACTGTCTGAGTCTGGATTGGTGGACGCAGGGAAAAGAGGCAGGGCGATTTGCAAGAGATTTTTAGAGGGTAACTCTGGACAGAGGCCTATATTTCTATTGAACCATACATATCAACACACTCTGCTGGGTGGGATTTAATGTCAGAGTTACACAGAGGGGGAGATGAAACCATTCAGAAAGGCCAAGGACAAAAAACGCTAAAATACAGATATCATTAATACCATAAAACACGGTAGAGCCATTATCAATACCATAAACATGCATATAATTAACAGTTAAGGTATTTAAGGGCTCAGGTGCTGAATTTTACTTGAATTTCATTTCCCACTTGTGACATTTGCATGGGTTTATGTACCAAAAACTTTATGTCCTTGTCCTGCTTTTTAGACAGTGTTTGTTACTGTACTTTTAAGACCTATATAAGTAAATGACCTCTATTCTGATTACCTGATTTTTATTGTGGATCACTCGTTTAGCAGTCCAGACTGAAAACTTTTTATAAGGTTATAATCGGCTCTAGGCTACCTATCAAAAGTGGTATAAGCGCAAGGACAACCAGTGAACCAGCAACAAGGTCATGGGCACCCAAGGCTTCTTGAAAGCACCTGGGGAGCAAATTCTAGTCTGTCTGGTCCAATCCCACCTACTCTTGCACGAACTGCAGAAAAAGGTTCATGCTGGCTCTGATAGCAAGGTGTCAGAACACAGTGCACTGTAGTTTGCTGTGTATGGGGCTGCGTAGCCACAGACTGTTTGAAGAGCAAATACTGACCCCTGTCCACTGCTGTTAATGAGCATGTGAGCATAAAAACTGGATGATGCAGCAATGGATAAAGGTGCTCTGGTCTGAAGAATCATGTTTCCTGTCACATCGTTTGGACAGCTGGGTGCTTGTGCATCACTTACTAGGAGGTGCACCAGGATGCACAATGAGAAAAAGGCAAGTTAACAAAAGCTTGTGTCCTGGTATTTATGCCGAGAGGTACATCTGAAACTCTTGCTGATTAACGACATCCCTCCATGGCAACAGTGTTTGAGAATGGCAGCGTCCTCTTTCAGCAGGATAATGTCTCTTGCACACTGCAAACACCGATGGTTTGAGGAACAAGACAAAGGTGTTCACTTGGCCTCCAAATTCCTCAGATCTCAATCCCACCAAACATATGTGGGATGTGCTTGACAAAGTAGTTTGATGCATGGGGGTCCCACCCTGGAGCTTACAGGCCTTAAAGGATTTGCTGGTAATGTCTCTGTTCAGCACACCTTCAGAGGTCTTGTGGAGTCCAGGTCTTGATAGGTCAGAGCTGTTTAGGTGGCATGAGCTGAGGGGGGAACATTTGTTTAGGCAAGTGGCTTTAATGTTTAGGCAATTTGGCTTTTATTCACTATGTGGCCAAAATCTACATGTATTTTTTTTGTTATCCCTTTCTTAGACCATGAGCATTCACAGCCTCTTTGCCACTATAACAGCCTCTACTCTTCTGGGAAGGCTTTCCACAGGAGTTTTTCTTGGAGTGTGTCTGTGTACATTTGTGCTTATTCAGTCAAAAGAGCATTTGTGATGTCAAGCACTAATGCTGGACAAAAAGGCCTGGCTTGCAGTTGATGTTTCCGTTTATCCCAAAGTTGTTCAGTTGGTTAAGGTCAGGGCTCTGTGCAGGCCACAGGTATTCCTCCACGCCAAGCCCATCAAACCATGAAACTTACTTTGTGCACAGGGCTGGAACAGGAAAGCGGCTTTTCCAAGCTGTTGCCACAAAGCTGGAAATATACCATTTTATAATATGTCTTTATATGCTGTAGAATTACCATTGCCCTTCATTGGAACTAAGGGTCCAAAACTAAACCCTGAAAAACAGCTTTAGAGCATTATCCCTCTTCCACCAAACTTTACTGTTGGCACTATGCATTCTGGAAGGTAGCGTTCTCCTGGCATCTGCCAAAGCCAGACTTGGCCATCAGACTAGATAGTGAGGCATAATTATACTTCTTCAGAGTCCAGTGGTGATGTGCTTTACTCCAGCTGAGGTTTTCACTGCACATAGTGACCTTGTGCAGCTGCATGCCTCAGAAACCCATTTCATAAAGCTCCTAAAGGGCAGTTCTTTTGCTGAATTTGCTTAGAGAGGCAACTTAGAACTCTATAGTTAGTGATGCAACAGAAAATAATATTATTACATGCTGTGCGTTTCAGCACTCAGTGGCCCAGTGAGTATTCAGTTTGTGTGGCCTGCTGCTTCATTTTCAGCTGCTCCTAGATGCTTCCATTTCGCAATAAAAGCATTCAGTTGACTGTGGTAGATCTGGCATGACAGACTGTCTTGTGCCGAAGGTGGCATCCTACAACAGTTTAAGGTCACTAAGCACTACAGTACGGCCCTTTCAACTGCCCAGTGCTTGTCTATGGCTATTTGCTAAATTTGACATACATGTTAGCAGTACATGTGGCTGAAACACCGGAGCAAAATAACAGTGTGCATAAATGTAAACTGTGACAATGTGTACATACCAAACTCTTATTTAAGGCAAGGGAAGTACTGTTAAAAGGCCACGTCACTGGCCTTCTAACAGTTTGGAGAATGAACTTGCATAATACCACCAGAAGATGGCAGCACATGTTTATTATTCCCTCTCATCTGTGGCCTCAGCTTTCTAAAGCTCCCAGACCGGGTCTGATGGTTTCACTCTATGGCATCCAGACAGCATATATGAGCTTACTGAAGTGTTTGTAGTGCAATTATATACACAGCAAAAAAACTCACAAAAAAAACAACAAACCTGAAAATCTTGAAAAGAAATAACATTTTCTATTTTTAAGAACAACTGACTTGACTATGTAAGATCTTCTAGGTGTTTTAAGAAAGCTTAACGTGAAATTTTCTCACTATATTGGCAGATAGTGTTGCTTTGATCTCACACCTCTTTTCTAGCTTTTTTGAATAGCAAAAAATAATTTTTTTGCAGTGCAGTACAATAAAGTCTCAAATATGTAGCTCAAACCTTGAGGGGCCTTGAGCCGAGTTGTATTATTATTTTGACTGTTAATAAGTACTGATCATTTTTCCTGATATTTGCCACACCTTTGGAAGTGGAACTACCAGTACCACTGACAATGTTGATGGTTTTGATCATTTCTGTAAACTCTACCTGATCAAGATTACATCAGTGTGTTAAATGGGTGTGAAGAGGATGCTTTCATGTTTTCATATGCTTTCATACACAACTCACTCACACACACACACACACCAGTTACACAGTATTACTATCATCCAAGGCAAAATATTAGAGATGTTCGGGAGGTTAAGAGTTAGACACAGACTAATTTTCACCTCTGGAGGAGAAAAAATGTTGAAGACAGTTAAGGGAGGTGTAGAGTTTTCACACCAAACCACACACATGCAAAGTGCTCTCAGTTGTTTCCACATATGGCACTGGTTTTTATTTCAAAATACTTTATTTTTTAAATAAATTTAACATTTCCATGCCATTCAGATCTAAGTTGCAGCTAATCCCATACAGCCATAGAGAAGTTCTTCACTATTCAAAACTACCTGACTGAGAGTTCATTTAGTACTTAATTCACATTTACACAGACATGGAATAAAAAAGAACTTCTATTTAAAAAGAAAAGAATCTGTGGTCACAAGTACTGCGTTGCAGAAACTCAAAGCTTTGTCAAAGACAGGCCTGTAAGGATAACTGGTTCCATGATACCTCTTCCTAAATGGAAGTGTCCCTTAGTGACTGATCTCAGACCAGATCTGTATTTGTGTAGACAGAACCTCTAGGATATTTGCGTAGACAAAACATACCGGTCCTGGATCCGCACTCGAGGGAAATTCCCCCATCAAACGTGTAAGTGTTTTTAGTGGTAGTTTAGAGTTTTCCTGTAGGAGTGGCACCTTGGAAACCTCACACTGGCCTCGCGGTTTCGACAACAAACACTGGCTTTGTTTAGAGACGTGGAGATCGAAATGGCCGATATCAGCCACTTAGGCTATCAGGATCTATCGGTGAAGGTAGTTTTATACTGAGTCACAGAGTGTTGTGCAACAGGTTGTCCACTGATGCAATCTTATTCCTACCATATTTGTTATTTCCACATTTTCATAGATTTCTCATAATTTCCACACAATTATACGACTAAAATGTAAACAAAGACATTCACAACGGTTTGATATGAAATGTTTCATTGCAGAGAAACCTACAGAATTCTTCACAGCAGTGGTGATTGGAACCAGATGCCCATAGACTTTAATGGCTCAGAAGAAGCTGCATCCCATGTGGTTATCAATATGTTGCCTGATGCCCCTCACATTGTTTGATGACAGTTTTGACACAACCTTTTAGGCTAAAATGTCGTTTTTTTATCCATTCATGGTGAAGAGGTATATGCCAGATGTTCAGTGAAAGATAGGAATCAATCAAATATACATTAATCTTACTTATGATATTACTCATTCATGAAATATAAGTATTTTGTTCTTGTGTATGGGCAGAATTTACAGAGTTTATCATGTCTGTAAAATGCTGTTTGGTAAAGTCCAACAAGAGAAACGTACTTTTAGTTTTTCACCTTTTGCCATCAACGTTACATACATAAGCTCAAAAGCATAAAATGGCTGTATTTGTTTTGTAGACCTCTTATTTACACCCGAAGTAGAGAAATCTGAGTCATTAAGTTTTTATGCAGTGAAACATTTCACATCAAACCACTGTAAACACTAAAAGAAATGTGGAATTCTCCTTTTGAGGCAAGTTTTTCCCCCACATTATTACTCTAATGTTCTGGATCTACCGTTTTTAGTCCTTAATTTTTAAAAACATGAAATATTTGTGGGAATTTTTCACTTGAGCCCATGTGATGTGGTACACTCTGTCTAATGCTCATAATAACAGCATAATAAGCTTTAGAATGATTAATATGTGCATGATACGCCTACGTTCTAGGAGTTATGTTTTTTGGAGCTATGAGTGTGTTTGTGTTTGTGTGTGTTACTGAGAGGCTGTAAATGTTTTATGCCAGTCTGGCTTCTCGCAGCCTGCCAACTCCCAGCAAGGAGAACTGTACTAGCACGGCCAGGCCCAGTCAATGACCCACACAGGACAACAGACATGGTGAATGAATTCAACAAAAGCCATTTAGGACAACAGACATTTACAAGCACAGGGCGTAGCATCAGGGGTTTGTTATTTACAAATCCAGCAGTCCTTCAAGTTTCCAGAGCAAGTACAGTGAGTGTCAGTGTAAAGACGGATGAGAAGGTTAGGAGATGTGCGGTTCACGGCGTGACAGATCCAAATCCACTGAGGATTGCCCTGCAGCACAGGACTCACTCTATCAGTTAGCTTGTGCTCTAGTAGTCAGCAGCAACACAAGGAGCAAACACTCACTCCTCTGAGGCTCAACTGTTTCTCTCTCACTCTCTCTCTCTTTCTCACACACACAAACACACACACACAGGTCAGAGAGGCTCTCTGGCTGGATCACCAGTCAGCATCCTCCTCTATGTAGTAGTCGGGTGTGTTGGTACCGTCGAACAGGCCGGGATCCAGAGACTTCCTCTGCTTTCCTCGGGCGAAGACACGCGAGAGTGAACCCAGGCCCATCTTCTCCTTCTTCTTCCTCCTCTTCTGGTCCTCCAGGTCCTCTAAAGACTGCAGCCACAAAACATCAGAGAGGAGCTGACTGAACCCTTTAATGTGTAGTCGAATGAATTACTCTGTATTCATTAACTTGAGATGGAAAAAGTAAAGAGAATTTATACTTAATTGAAAGTGTCCGTCAAAATCAAGAAAAAAATGAAGCAATTTTCTTTGTTTGATGGTGTGTGCTGCAGCGACTGGCAGTGGTACCAGCCTCACATAAAGACAAATCAGCAGACTCATTATACACTGTCCTGAGGATGGCCAGCGCTTAGATGATTCATTATCATGATTTGATTCAATTTTGTATTATTTATTTTGACACAACATAAGAAAAATATATTGATTATACTACTGTGACTAAAGTAATTATTTACATAATAAAGACAATAAAAAACAGTACATTAGAGTCAGGAATGAAGTGCGGACCCAAATACAGTCTCTTTTAACACTTTAAGGGGTTAAAATATGTTCTTCTTGCCTAATAGAACATATGGACATGTCTTACTGCTCAAATCCCTCAAATTTGAGCAACAATAAAAGATCCACTATAAGGGAGTAAGACCAGTATGAATAAATCCTTACATGTCCTTACAGGAGTGTGTTCTGTGCCACTGTCTGTTTTCTTATGCGCCAAGGAAAGTGTGTTATATGTGTTATGTTTTCTGAAATTCTTGAGAGTGTTGTGTGTGTGTGTGTGTGTGTGTGTGTGTAAGTGCATGCTCTCACGTTGCAGAGCGAGTGCGTTCTGTGTCGTGGTGAGTTAAGCTCGGACGGTGTGGATGATCGCTCCCCCTCCAGCGCTGAGGCATCTGACAGGAGTGATGGTTGCCGTGAGTGACAGGGGCTGAGTCGCAGACTGCCCGAGGAGTGCGCCACACACACTCCATCAACGTCGCACACACACGGGGGCACGGCCTTTAACACTGTAGCACATGCAAACACCGTTTCAACATAAGTTCATTAATTATCAAAACTGAATCCCGCCTGGGTCATTTTAAAGAAGTGATTTGACAAAAACACACATGTAGCTGGTCAGCCAAGACATGTTTAGAAGTCTAAATTTAGCTTCTTTAGCACTGAAGCTACAAAGCTAACACTAGCAATCAGTAGTCAACCAAATTATTTTTTGTCAAAATACATCCCTTCTATTAGGTGGTGCAGACTTGTGGAAGGAGCACATAGGGGACTAACTAGTCCTCACACTTATTGCTTGCACATTTATGCTAAAAAAAATAAATAAATAAGTGGGAAAAAAATCTTTTCACTCGTCTATGTTTTTGCTAACTTTGTACTCATCTCTAACTTTTTCTTTTTTTTCTTCTTTTTCCAGGGTTTGCTAACGTGTGCAAGTTAGTTAGTAGTCATTTATTTAATAGCAGATGTTAATTTGAGTCTAGCTTTGTAAGTATGAACAACAGATGTGGACTACAAGCACTGATATACGTCTCTCTGGATAAGAGCGTCTGCCAAATGCCGTACCTGTAACAAAACTTCCTTGCTACAGGCAGCCAGTTCAGACAACACCAGATCAAGATCTGTCCTCATCATGCCTGCTTTGTGAATACCAGCCCTGATGCTGTTCAAAGTACAGTTCCTTTGACTAGTATGATCACTTCATGCCATGCACAGGAATGATTCAGTTGAACTCACGGTCACGGTACACATCTAGTGTGACTGCTAAATGGAATCCAAATTCAAATTTAACAAACACAGCGGCAAAGGAATGACTTTAGTTTATGGCAGAGGTGCAGTGTTCAGAGTATCAGCTGGATACAACGCAAAATACCTTGGACCATCTTTATGCTTTCGGATCCCAAGGAACAACTGAACAATGTCGTGACAATCTTAACAAAACTGTTATCTGAACAGCACTCTGTAAACCTGGCAGCTCACTGGACTAAAAGGATAAAGCGGGGAGGAATGTGATGATGTAAGAGAGCTTGAATCCAAAACATTAAGTGCGGTGTGAGCGCAGGCCAGCGGGGGAGTGGGCAAGGGGCGCAATCATGTGCACAGTACAGTTCAACTGGGCCTACATCATAAAACTGCTGTCCATAACGAAGAAGTTTTGTTCATGTTGTCCTTCCAGATCAGCACTCCTACTCCTGAGATGACTAGTGAAAGAAGACCCTGTTGTCTAAAAATGCTGCACCCAGAGTTCAGCTTCACAGTGAAGTTTTGTTCATTTTTATAGCTGACAGTGAGTCATGCTGCGTCCTAAACCACATCCTGCGGCATCTTAATGAAGAGCTGGATGCTGTTCGAGTGACATTTTGAGGATGTGTTTATAGAAAAGATTTGGGTGAGACATCAAACATGTCTTGGCTGATCGACAACACTGAAAACAAAAACCTTATAAGCTCACAGGAGAAAAATACATGTAAACTGATATGTACATTAAATTACAATGTAATTGCTTATATTAATCAAAAATCTGCCAGTGAGGTTAGCAACATTTATTCAGTAGGATTTCCTGAAATAAGGAAAATGGGCAAAAATATCAGAAAAAAATGAATTGCCTGAAAATTAGATGATTTCACTTGCTTATACTTGTGTTTTTGTAGTTTACATCTGGGGGTTTGAAAAATTGGGTAATTTTGGGTGTGCATGCTCATGTGTGTGTGTGTGTGTGTGTGTGTGTGTGTGTGTACCCTGTCTGTCGAGTGTGTGGTACAGGCTGTGTTGACTCTGTCTTATGGCTGCAGTTAGAGGCAGCTCTGCATGCATCACCCACTCCTGGTTGCCATTGACGACAGCCTCTGTGGGCATGGCCAAAGAGTGGCGCTTAGGAACGTCCTTAGTGAGCGTCGCCAAAGACTGCTTAGCCTGCAACACAAACACAAACACACACACACACACACACACACACACACACGCATAAAGGCATTTTATTCTTGAAGTGAAAACCTCTGAGTGTATAAGTGTGTGTCTGCATGTACTGTATGTGTGAGCATGTGTGTGTGTTCGTGTGTGTCTGTGTGTGTGATACGCAGTGTTTACGGTAAGACATTTTAAGGTGCTTTTATGAAAAAATGTCAACATCTGTCAGGTGCAGTACAACACACTCATATTACTATAAATTAAAGTACAGGTGCATTGTCATTTTCTCTGCTGTTATTTAGCTAGTTTTCAGTTTATAAGTGGGTGTTACATGAAAAATTCACAAGCTAACTCAGGATTACATTGCTTGAGGCAAAACCACAGGACATCTGTTAAGACCACCACATACTGTTAAGACCACCACACACCGCAGTGCAGCGAAAACGTAATGTTACGTAGAAGATCCGGTGCGAGTGCACATAATCGCCATGTTCCTCTCCACTGGACATTTTTTTGTATTCATTTTATGAAAGAAAACTTTTAGCTTTAGTTACAAATTGTTCACGTTTGGTAGCAGCTTGCTACCTCCTCTCAACATGGCAGTTTTACGAACTGAAAGATACAAGGTGAAAAGACACCAGGCTGTGATGCTGTCTGAGCCACATGCCATCGTCTATCAGTAACGGCAGGGGTCTAATAATTCCCTCAGCCCACTTTTCGATTCAATTCATGACACTGGGTTCATGATTCCATATTCATACAGTAATTTGAACAATATTAGAATGAAGAGAAGCAAAGACTATCCATAAAATGATCTGCTAATAAGTCTAGAGCTGGGTGGATTGCATTAAATGCACTAGATGCATTAGTTTGCATTTAATATCATAATAAACAGAATATTAACTGTCACTTTTGCAATATTGTAGTATTATGATTTTTCAGTGCATTGTTAATTATGGGCAAAATGCAGTGCTCAGAAAATACTGGTCAGTTCCGGGCTGCTCTGTGCATTTCTACTAAAAACAATGGCTTTGTGTGTGGTGGTCTTTACCAATTCAGTGGAGAGAATTGGCCAGGTGGGCACACTGCCACTAACAGACAAAGACACGACAGGCTTTCCTTCTCAGTGGGGTACATTAGAATGCAAAAGTTGTTTTGAAGTATATAGGCATTCTGAATTGGGTGTTTAATGATAAGCGGGTTTATCGTTTGATATATGAGTCACACTTCGCCTGAGGCGACACACACCTATCTAAGTCCCCTTGCACCTGTACTTTAATCAGTTTTGCTCTACAGTCAGGACAGGCAGCAGGCATCAAACAACTACCACATACAGAAACATGGAGATTCTCAGTGCTATCAACTGTAATCTCACACACATACATATACATACACACTCATACACACCGCACTGCCAAAAATGATATCATGGCAAGTGAAGACGTCTAATATTGTTGGATATTTCTTACTACAGGATTATGATAAGTTTACTATGAGGTTATTCAGTCAAGATCAGGATGTTTTAAATTATTTAAAGTACAAATATCAAATAAAAAATACCAAATACCGTCACTACACCGGTAGATACATTTTCTTCAAGCATTATTTTTTAAAATAAGGTGAGACACTGCAGGTGTAGAGGGTCATTTTTCGATTTCATATTGAATATTTGCCAGCTGAGCTCATGACATTCTTACAAGTATTTACGTATTGGAAGTTTGGCTTAAAAAAAATCACATTTTGACATGAAAGTGAGATGTCTGCCTAAATATACATACATTTGCCTATGTTTTAAAACCAAAAAATTGCCTTTGAATGATGCTAGAATTAAATGTTTCTATCATTGTGAAGCCCCCTCGTCACAGGAAAGGGTTTTAGAAGCAGATTTTGAAAACAAGTTGTTTACTTGTTTATTCAAATAAACACAATATATTCTGGTATTATAACATGTTTTCAGGTCCTTTTTAGATCATAATATTGCATGAATCCAGCTATATATAAGGAAATTCTTATTAATTCTTATAAATTCTGAACAGGAATTGATTATACACGGTGAAATGAACATGTTTCTGGTGAGTTTTGATATTCTCATGACTACAAGTGAAGAGACGATATACTGAAAAAATCTGAAAAATGATGAATAAGCTTGTAATAATCTGACAATAATCTCATAATAAGCAATATTAGTTATACTGCCTTCATTCAGTGTGCCAAGATATGATTTTTTGCAGTGTACAAGCAAGGCATGTGCTAATTCATCAGTTTCCTTCATGCAATAAAAAGATTATGGTGCACATTATAGTCTCTTTGTAGAGCCAGTTTTCTGTAGATCTCAAGTAGACGAGAGTGAGAGCGAGAAAAAAATGAGAGAGCGAGAGAGAGAGAGAAAATGAGATAGAGAAAATGAGAGAGAGAGAAAATGAGAAAGAGAGATAAAGAGAGAGAGTGAAAATGAGAGATAGAGAGATAGAGATATAGAGAGAGAGAAAATGAAAGAGAGAGAGATAGAGAGAGAGAGAGAAAATGAGAGAGAGGGAGAGAGAGAGAAAATGAGAGAGAGGGAGAGAGAGAGAGAAAACGAGAGTGAGAAGAGAGAGTGAGTGAGAGCAGAGAGAAAGGGAGAGAGATAGATAAAGAGACTCTGAAAAACTTGCACTTTTTGACTGGAAATGGAATATATGAAAGGGAGTTTCCGGCCTTTAAACAGCACTGCAAGTCCATTAACACATCTGACTTGTACAGCAGACCACTTCTAAGGGTTAAGAGAGACTAGGTTGACATCGCTACAGTGTTTACCAGTGAGACGTAGCATGAATCTGGTTAGCAGCACATGTCTAAAACACTCAGAAACACACACATACACACACACACAGAGGTAAATGAAAAGATAATTCCCATGCCTCCAGCCACATATGCAGATTTGCTCTACTGTATGTCGGCTGGTTTACAGAACAGACGTGCAGCCAATCAGATCAGATCCACTAACTCGAAATCGCACACAGTAGAAGGGGGCGGGGACACCGTGGGCCAATCAGAGAGGGAGTGTCATGTGATTGGCAGGCCTGGCTGATCTTACCGACATATTTCTGGGGGAGACTGGCTTTTCTGGATCTCGAACGAACAGCTGACACTCGAGTTTCTGGGCCACATAGTTACTCATCTGTTAAAGAGGCACACACACATACACACCAACGCTCGAGCGTCTGAGCTACACACTTACTGTTTGAGGGAGTGGACAGTCACACATTCTGAGCTTTCTATGCTCCAGGATAACAAACATACCCACTAGACTACAGCCTTCCTCCCAATTTAATGATGTCCAGTTCCACCCACTAGATTCCCCCAATCACACAAAACCAGCAGTGTTGGGAGGGTGAGGCCTACCATGTTCTTCATCCAAGAAGTGCCACTTTTGTTAACTGCTGTTGATGCAACGCCATTGCACAGCTCAACTTACTTGGTTGAAAAACTATCATACTGATTTGCATCACACTGAGTACTGAAGGGAAAAGGAGGCCTGTCTAACCCACTCAGAGAATGAGAGTTGTGATCTATTGGACCCCCAATTAGAGCTACTCTGTCCTATCAATCGTGATTTTAGGGAGTTAACAATTCGGATGAATGATAAGCTTTAAAGCACTGAATTAAGTTGAAGGCTGAGCTCAATAAAAATCCAGAATTTATCAAATTTCAAAAGTGGAGATCAAATCCTAAGACATGACTTGAAAAGAATCATGTAAATAGACATGATGTTACTTTATTCACCTTTTGTGAAATATTGAATGATAGTTAATAGTTAATAATATATAAAATTACACTTTATGGGCTCTAGAGTGGCATAAGCATCTCAGCATTGACCACACACACACACAGTACTGCAGAAAGGCCATGTTAGCCTTCACCCTTCCAGTGTTGGTGGTCTCGAGGGAGGGGGCAAGACCTGCCAACTGGGTGGAACTGGACAGAACTAAATTGGGGAGAAAAAAGTGCACTATACAAGTTATTATAGTATAAAATGTGTTTCCAAACCTGTAAATCGTAGAATAAAAAAATGTCAAGTCAAATGTATTATTCTGAGATTGTCACAGTTAAATCCGGCTGATTTTGTTGGTTGACTGATTTATCAATGGACTCCTGCTGCAGAGGCTGATGCTAATTTGTGTTTAAAATGCACCAATGTGTAGAATTTCAGTGTGTAGAGTTCAGTTTTGACATTAAGAAAAGATTTTTAATAACTGTCTCACACACTCTCTCTCTCTCTTTGTCTCTCTCTCTCTCTCACACACACACACACACACACTCTCTCTCTCTCTCTCTCTCTCTCTCTCTCTCTCTCTCTTTGTCTCTCTCTCACACACACATACATATGCCTTTGGCTTATGACACATGTATAACAGAAAACACACTCTGCCTTTCTAAATGTGTATGTGTATGTGTGTGTGTGTGAGAGAGAGAGAGTGTGTGTGTGTGTGTCTCACCATAGCCAGTTCAGCCTCCAGCTCTTTGATTCTATTTTCCTTCAGGTCCTGTGCAGAGCGCAGTGCAGTCGCGAGTTCTGTGGCTTCTTTTGTCTGACGCCGCAGGTCCCACTTTTCTCTTTCCAGCAGGTCCTTCTCTTTAGCTAACACCTTTACTGCATCCTCACTCTCCTACACACACACACACACACACACACACACACATTTTTCCTGATCTTTGTCCTTGCTCTCTCAAAGAAGAGAGTTCGGTGTAGTTTGTAAACATTGCCACAAACAAGAATGCATTACATAGAACCATTTATACAACCTACAACAGTTTACCCCACCCATGCACACTGAAATGATAAGATGTGGGCAATAACAGCAGAGTAACTGAAGTGGGAGAAGTGAGGAAAAAGATTAAGCACTGTGCTGTTTCTGTTGATGAGATGGCCATTGTAGCCCTCAGAAGGATCCAGGTATATTATTCCAGTCCAAAGTTAAAAGATTATTTTGTACATTTCAGTCTGGACTGCTTTTTTGAATAAGCCACAAAACAGGACAGGAGAACTGATGTACACAAAATGAATACATCATTTACATAATGGACACGTGTATCACTCTTATCTAATTCAATATTAGGGACAAGAAAGTTAAGGTTTTTGTTTTATCATTATTGTTTTTATGGGTACATAAACACCCGCATAAACAGTACAGTTGATCTTCAGGGGAAACGTTCAAATGCAAAAGAGCCCTTTAACAGGGCCATTCCACCCACGCAGAAATACTGAGGGTTTGCGTGTTTTTCTTACTTTGCGGTGTTGCTCGTAGTTGCGGATGAAGTCTCTGAGCTGCTCTTCGCGGCTCTCCAGTGTGGCGTAGAGCTGCTGCATCTGATTCACCAACTCCGCTTTCTCCAACTTCAACCGCTTACGATCCGCCTTCATTGCTACAGAGAGAGAGAAAAGAGATAAATGGTGAAAGACACAAAAGTATAAAGAAAGAGTGAGAGAGAGAGAGAGAGGAGAGAAAGAAAGTGAGAGAGAAGGGTGTGGGTAGACAGGAGAGAGACAGACAAGAAGAAAAAAATGGACAGAGAGGCAATCAGAGGTATGAAAAGAGAGAGACTGAGAGAGCAAGAGAGGGGGGTACATAAAAAGAGAGATAAATAGAGGCTTGATAAAATACAGGAGAGAAGAAAAGGAGAAAGAATAGAGAGGGATCGTGAGTAATGAAGAGAGGAAGAAAGAGAGAGAGAGAGTGTGAGAGAGAATGTGAGAGAGAGAGACAGAGTGAGAGAGAGGAGAGAGAGAAACAGAGAGGGAGAGGGAGAAAGAGGATAGAGAAGAAGAAGAAAAAAATGGACAGAGGCAATCAGAAGTATTAAAAGAGAGAGACTGAGAGAGCAAGAGAGAGGAGGGTACACAAAAAGAGAGATACATAGAGGCTCGATAAGAAAGACGGAAAGGAAACGAGATAAAGAAAGGCACAATAAAAAAAGAAATAGGAGAAATAAGAGAAAAAGAGAGAGAGAGAGAGGGAGAGAGAGAGATTGATAGACAGAGAGAGGTAAAAGAGAAGGACAGAGAGGCAGATAGGCCTAACAGTACAGAGCAGGAACGATCCCACTCAGACTAAATAAATACATTGTATGGACTGGCCAGTTTGACATGGCTGCCTTGAATACATAAGAGGTGCCATCAGTTCCGTTCTGACAGACACTCTTATTTTTTAGCTCATTAACCCCTGTCTGTGGCTTATAGTGTACGGTCAGTGAGGTGTTAACTGAGTGTTGCTCTTAGGAGGTGTTTGGATCTGCTAGTCTGACTTGCAAATTACACGTCGACTTTTGCAAGGACATTCTGGCCGTTTTTGCCAAATAAAGACTCATTATGTAGAAGCGAAAGGCTAGCCAGCATGCCACAAAGACCCTCACACGCAGACGTGTGCTCACACACACACACAAACACACACATACACACCAGGCCACACACACAGGAGCACCTGGCAGAGGAAGTGGAGGCATGTACTACAGTCAGAGGGCCGCCCTGTCCAGCTGCTCGGCTATCAGACACATCCGAAAGAGCAGTAAGGATCATTCCAAGAGTCTGTGGTTGAGTAATCTATTTCTCTTCACTTTGTCTAGTTAGGAAACAATGTTTACCAACTCTCCTTTACTAAAAAGCAAGTCACTGAAAAAAAAAGAACTGACACACGTGTGAGGTTTATTCATGGTGCCAACTTAATAACAAAACAGAGCTGAACGTCCACTTCTTTATTATAAGGAACATTAGCGGCTACTTAACCCTATTAAGATGAAGCAAAAAAAGTTTAATGCTGCTGAATCTGTTTAATCTGCTCTTCTGAGAGAGAGAGAGAGAGAGAGAGAGAGAGAGAGAGAGAGAGGGAGAGAGAGAGAGAGAGAGAGAGAGAGAGAGAGAGAGAGAGAGGGAGAGAGAGAGAGAGAGAGAGAGAGAGAGAGAGAACGAATATAAAGCAATCAAGTATCAACATAGACAGAGGAAGAGATAAAGAAGGAGAAAGAGAAAAGGGCTAAAGAATATAAATCAATGAAGATAGAGGTACAGAGACAGAGAGAGAGATAGATAGAAATAAGAGGGGCAGAGAGACAGAGAAAGAGGGAGAGAGAGAGAGAGAGAAAGAAGAGAGAGAAACGAGAGGGAGAGAGAGAGAAAGAAAGGAGATAGATATATAAAGAGCAAAAAGCAATGAAGATAGAGGTATGGACAGAGAAAGAAAGGGAAAGAGGGAGAAACAGAGAGAGATAGGAGAAAGCTATAAAAAAGTATAAAACAAAGAAGATACTTGTATGAACAGAGAGAGACAGACAGGGAAAGAGTGAGAGAGACAGAGAGAGAGAGAGAGAAGAGAGACAGACATAAAGAACATAAAGCAATGAAGATGGAGAAGAGGTATGAACAGAGAAAGAGAGAGCAGACGGAAGCATATACATAAAGAAATAGAGGGATATCGGAAGCGAAAGGCAGAGAGGGAATGAGAAACTCTAAAACATAGTTTGTAATTTACTATTTTACTATTTTAAGTATTTCACTACTTGAGTAGTTACGTGTACTCAGTCGATTCCTCATGGCCATTCTGGTGAAAAACACCGTCACCATGTGTGGTACATGTGTCTGGATTTGTATGTGTGTGAGTGAGTGTGTTTGGAATCTGATATTTTAATTATAACTCTGTAACCCTCATTAGAAATGGTAATTGGAAACTGAGTGCATGTTTGGTGGTTTGTACAGAGGGCTCTCTTCTAAGAAACTTTGGTCTCGGTAGGACATCCATAATGAACTAAAGGTTAAATAAAAAATAAATATTTATTCTAGAACATTGCTCATTAACAGGTGCAGCCCGCCCGAAGGAAACTAAAAGAAATAAACGGCAGCAACAACATCACCCCCCCGCTGATGGACAGGGATGATACAGACCATGGCTGAATGTGAAATTACAGAACAGAGCTTTATTACCCTCCAGAGGAAATTGACTTCCACACACGGCAAGAGACACGGCAAACGAAAGGTGTGGAACAAAACACTGGCACAGATTAAAAAAAAACACAAATGAACATGCATAACATATTACACTCCTCGAAAGATATTACACCGTACCGTAATAACCACCTGCATTCCGCCTCTGCTCTGAATAAGCCATTCTCTACGAGGTTTATGATCTTTCCAGTAAATAATGACTTTTATAAAACTCAGATAAACGAGTTCACAGCTCTTTATTATTTAAAATGAAGCAGCTGGCAGTGGGTGGCTCAGGGACAAACACTGTGTTCAAAATGCAGATGATGGTATGGGCTCATAATAATTTGTACAGCCAAAGATAAAGTGAAAGTGTCCCCACAGGGCTGAGTCTGAAATGGTCAGAGTAAACACTAGGGACTGGCATTTCAAGCTGAAATACTATTCAGTAATCACAGGAATGATTCGACTAGTCTTTGAAGACTGATGACTCTCTGAGTTCTGAATTCAGAGGTTGTTTATACTGTGTATCAGGTTGCATTTTGGGTAAATGGATCACATTTGATTTCACTTGATTGCCAGGTGTTAACACAACCAGGAGGCAGCATGGAGTGATGGAATCATACAGTGATAGAAATCATAGCAGCGCACAGCTCCACTCCTATGGAGGCAGATTTTCCATCCTTCCTTCCATCCATCCATCCATCCATCCATCCATCCATCCATCCATCCATTATCTGAGCCGCTTTTCCTCAACCAGGTCTAACCCAACAGTTGGCGAGCAAACGACAGAGAAACAGCCTTCACAGGTTGCCAGTACATCACAGGTCAGACACATATATAATGACCTTATATATCACTCTTATCATATTAATTGTTAGATTATTCATAGTGCCAATTTTATAACACAACAGAGTTAAGCTTCCACGTTTTGTTAGAAGGAAAACGAGTGGCTGTGTAACCCTTTAAGAATCCCTTAAGAAAAACGGTGACTAATCTGCTGTTTAATTTCTCTTCTGCATCAGAATGTGTTTAGGTAACTGGCTCACACTTGACTGCCAGGTGTTCATAGACCCAGGAAGCAACATTGTGTGATGGAATCATACAGTGACAGAAATCATGGTAGCACATAGAAAGATCCAATTGTGTTCTATTATGACTGGACTGGACACAAAAATGGAGGCTGTTTTTCCATCCACCTATCCAATATCTTAACCATGTCTATCCCAACAGTCATAGGGCACAACATAGAAAAACGCCCTTGACAGGTCACCTGTCCATCACAGGTCAGATACAGAAAAACACACTAACACCTAGGGGCAATTTAGCAGAACCACATTCCCTGACATGCATGTCTTTAGATTATAGGAAGAAGAAACCGAAGCACGCATGTGGACACAGGGAAAACATGCAAACTCTGGCTCAGGCCTCTGGCTGCCCTTGGTGGGGTTAAGGAACCTAGGACCTTCTTGCAGCACTACCCATTGTGCCAATGTACTGCCCGAGGCAGATTTTAATAAGTTAAATTAGTCAACGCCACCTCTGACTGTACTACCAATGACACATTATGATTAAAGCAAAAAAAAAAAAAAAAAAACCTATGAGAGGCAGTTACAGCAATTGAACCACAGTTACCAGCATTTCAGGGTCACTTTTGTTCGGAGACAAATTCACCACCCAAAACATACACTACCAGTCAAATACACTACCAGTCTATATTTGCATGTAACTCACTTCTCACTTAATATTTACTAAAATTACACTGAAAATATTTTTTGCTAACCAATAAATAAAAGTTTTTTCATTAGCCAGAAAATATGTTTTTATTCATCACTGCTAACCTACAAAAAGCCACCAAATATGACAATAACTATAATTACAATGTTGCCCGGATCACCAGGCAACTGTTATTTAACAAACTAAGTGGCAGCCAATGGGATAAAATAGTTAACTAATGCATTTAAAGTTAAAGATCCATTTAAAGTCTAGAATTTGACTCTGCATCACCACACAACCTGTTACTAGGATGCCAGACATGCACCGTTACAGATTCATTCCATGTTATAATGGAAACTGGTTTTATTTTACATAGTTTCATTTATAGTTGTTCACTCAACAACTTTCTAATGCTGAACAAAAATAAAAATCTGCAGTTTATGGAATAAATGGATTTATGGAATAAGTGGTAAAAACCTGTTTTTTGACTGGTAGTGTACCTGCTCAGTGGTGTTCCTGCAGGGCTCCTGATTGTGGATAAATGGGACAAAGGGGGAAAACATATTATACAGATGAACAGATGGACCACAGACTGTAATTGTAACTACAAAATGCATAAGGGATGCTGAGCTGATAATGAATGGAGATGTAGAATAGATTGTATACATAGCATAGAGTATTTTTTAGTGTCTTTATATGACTTTTATTTGAACTGTTTATTTATATTGTTCTTGTCTCACTGTCTCATTTGAGGACAGTGTATCTGTATAGTTACATTTTTAATAGGAGGCTCTGAACCATGGAACCATTTTGGCCTAGATGTTTGTTGAGAAACATAATAATAAACAGACTGCATCCAGACCAAAAAACAAAAATCTAATTAAAAACATGTTTCATGCCCTGAGAGAGAGAAGGCCCAGGTGGTAAAGAAGGTGCAGGCGTGAGGTCAGTAAGGATCGGTGAAGGTCAGTAATATGCAGGCGTTGAGGAAGACCCCAAATGAACTGCATCTACTCTACCACATGGTCTGCTCTATCTGAGCAGCCTAATAAGGGCTAGAGGTCAGTATCAGTGTCAGGGTTAATGAAGATAAACCCTGTGTTGTCTGAGATCAGGGTGAAAGATGGGGGTGAAAGGGACAAGTCGGGGAGTGAGGTTAAAGGTTAGAGACATCAGGCTTAATTATGAGTGATTCTAGCTCATACTGTGTTGGGGTCAGTTCTGAAAACCAGGTCTGGACTCTGAAAGCTGGACATTTCAGAGTTATGCAGACTCACCCTGTAGGGCCTCATTGGCGCGCTCCAGCTCCTGCTCTCTCTGGGACAGCTGCACACGGAGCTCAGCGGCAGACAGAAGCTCAGCAGAACAGCCTCCGCCACTCTCCTCCAGCTCCTTATTCAACATCTCCTTCATCCGCTTCAGCTCAGCCACCTCCTCCTGGAGACACAGCACCTCCTCACGCAGAAGCACTGGGGAGGAGACAAGCCAAAAATATCATAAGACTGTATAATAAAGATGGATGATATGGGTAGATCACCAATTTTTTTCACTCGAGTGTGACATTCTGTGACTCGTCTTATGCTAAATATGCCAGAAACACCCTGGAGAACATTTGGTATAACACCAAATATTGGCTGGCATGTGTTTTTTTTTTTTTTACTAAAAGTCTTTACATTCGTTACTTCAAAACATCAACAGAGATTGTTCAAGATGTTCAGGATACAGCAAAACATCATAGAGGGCTTAATTACACATTGTAGTCTTCTGTAGCATCAGTACTGCAAATCTTTGCTAATAAAAGTTAAACTATGCGATAATGTCATAACTTCTCTAATTTTCTAAAACAACAAAAAAAAAAAACATAGGCACACAGACACAAAGACAAGAACAAAATAAAATATAATGTCTAAACAAAATATAGACTCTGCAGAAAACACCCTAGATTAAAAATATAAAATAAGAATAGCACTGCACTTTAGACCTGTACTTTGATAGTTGCACACAATCAACAGTGAGTAAATCACTTATTAATAAGGCAATTAATCGTCTGGCAAAATGTAATGATCCTGACAGGCACAGGACAAACTTCACTCCTATCTGCTGCTTTACACTTCCTCATCTACATTTATATTTACAGCATTTGGCAGCTGCTCTTATTCAGAGCGACGTACGTCTGTGCTTTGTAATCAACAAGAAAACACATCCCTCACACTAGTAAACCTAGAGTTCCGTTTCAGTGCGGCTAGCAGACAGAGATGAAACCAGAGCTGAAGTAAGAACTCCACAAGGTTCCAATCTGATCACAGCATAATTCATTCTTTCTTAGCTAGTAAACAACTGCAGATGGGCTTCTGAGTGGTGCAACTGTCTAAATGTTGGTCCTTTCAGCAGGAGATCATGAGTTTGATCCCTGATGCTGCTGCAGCCATCCATGGAGCCGGGAGTCTATCAGCACAATTGGCTTGGTTCTCTCTGGGTGGGTAGGATGGTCCTCCACTCCCCATCACTCAGCTCAATGGTAGCCTGCTAACGTTACAGAACTGGCAGTCACAGCTCTCCTACAAGCATTTCACTGTCCACTGACATTGCATTAGAGGAAGTTCAAAACAAGACAGCGACTCAGATGATGTACACTGTACTTCCTTGTTGGGATATCTGAATACTATTAAAAACATTCACGTCATTTAGAAACAATTACTTTAAAAAGCGGATATGCTGCTTTGGAACAACTACAATACACATGACAAGTTTAGATTAGACGTTAGAGGTCAGTGTGTGTGTTGAGGTTTAGAGCAGCGCCTGTGGGAAACAGGACTGACTGTAACAGTGTGTAACAGTGGTCAGGACTGTGTGTGTGAGGGATATTAAAGACTTCAGTAATGATGTTTAGAGATGAAAGAGACAGCGATTAGGACTGATGATTAGTCTAAGTCACCCGCTTAATGCAAATTGCTTCAATCTGCAGAGCGCCTTAATATGCACATACATTAACTCTTTCCCTGAACGCCGTGAGCACTCAGAGAGTAGAGCTGCATCTCCACTTTATGCAAAACAATCCTTTAAAAAACATGAGCGCATGCAGGAAAGTGTGTGTGTGTGTTAGTGTGAGTGTGAGTGTGTGTGTGTGTGTGTGTGTGTGTGTGTGTGTTTGTGTGTGTGTGTGTGTGAAAGAGAGAGTATGAGATTAGTGCGTCATAAATAAGGTTTCTGAAATAAAATCCAGTATCAAAAAACG
>JBBPCY010000018.1:12867451-12888902 GCA_037974405.1 Brachyalestes nurse
TTTTTTTTTTTTTTTGTTTATTTTTTTTTTTTTTAGATATATATACACAAAGGCATGTGTATGTAGACTCTGGGCTACTTGCATGTGTCTCAGTGTGTATCTGTGGAAGCTCAGTGATCTCTGGAGTGTCTCTCTGTCATGCAGCAACACAGCCTGCTCTTCATCCTCAGGAGTCTTCCTCTCCCCAGACCCAATAAATGTCAGTCACAATCAATGTGATCATACTTGCTGCTCAAAGAGTTCACTGCTGACAGACACCCCCACCCCTCCTTCCACCCCCTACTGCCCCCCCACACACGCAAACACAGCATGAGGTGGGAAAATCGATTCTTTAAGACTGCACTGCTGGATAAGAGTAGATCACAGGCACACACACACACACACACACACACAACCACCCCACCCACACACATACACACAGCTCTAAAATATCTTTTATGTATAATATTCTCTGGCAGCAATATCCAACCCCAGAAGCATGTGAACAGTACTTTAGCAGTTGCAATTGAATGCTGCACCACCACAGCATGATTCCCTGTTAAATAGCTAAAGGGGCATTCTTCTAAGTTTCTAGATAATTCAGTCATTGAGATGTAAAAGAAAGTAATTCAGAGTGGTTTGCTGTGAAATGGTTAATTGCAGAAAAAACGTACCAATTCCATTTCTTTACTCCAGTGAACCGTCACGCCTTCCGAGATTTTATATGTAATGTCAATACTGATGAAATAGTGGTAAATCTGGAAAAGAAATCTTTTGTTGGAGACAAAATTTGCTTTCCACATTCCCTGCACATACTCTGCCATAAAAGTGATGTGGGCCAACTTCTGATGTAGCTTTCATGCTTAAAGCTGCATGGACCTCTCCACCTTCAATGTGCTTACAGAAGTAACTTTTTAAAGTCAAAGTCCTGTCTTAAAATTGTTAAAACCGTTTCTTGGGCATCAGAGGAATTTTTGTAAACTCTTGATGTAACAGCTTTCTGTGAGGTAGCTTTCACAGGCATTAAACTCTTCAGATGTCTGGTTCCTGTAATCAGGATGGCAATTGGTATGTATCTCTAGAAAAGAGCGTTTCACATCAAACCACTCAGACCGACTTTGCTTTCATCCCAAGCATTGAAGTGAATGCCGGAGTAACTGAATGACATGACTCCGCTATCACACATTGGTCCGATATTCATATTAGCAAATCAAACTGTACTGAGTCCATCATATTCATTAGGTTTGAACTGAAAAGGCACGTGCGCTCACACACACACATACACACACACGCACAACCATTTCTGTAATGTGTTTTTAAGTGAGTGTGGCTGATGGATTGGGAGTCTCTGGTGCTCTTAACAGCCCCTCATATCTGAGACACACACACACACACACACACACACACACAAAACCTACAATGAGAAAGAAGTGAGCTAGAGAACTCACAGTAGGAACTCCCTTGATGCCATTTCCATTTTGGTTTAATATTATCTGATTAATTTAGTTTTATGCCTTTGAGCCTAACCATAGCACTTTGTTTTGAATGTGTTGGATACTAAATGGAGGTTCTGCTCATTCTTTCTCTCTCTCTCTCTCTCTGGCATCTCTGTAACTAATATCTAGGGATGCATGTGAGGACTAAATGAACAAATGAAACACATAAGCATATTTGCAGTCCTTTCTATTGGCCAAAGTCACTATATTATTAACAATCAGTTTCTATTTAGTGTGTCAAACAGTTTTTTTCTTGAAGAGTAATATGTACATATGACAATATTACACACACACACACACACACACACACACACACACACACACAAACATACACTCACATGCACACATGGTCCATTCGAGTGGAATTCGGAGACAGCATGAGGGCACTTACTTGGCTCTTATCATAAAACTGAGCAAACTAAAAATAACACGTTGGAAGAATGCCGATTGCATGTTTGCAACTAATAATATAACTACCAATAACATCATCTTTACGCCAGTGAGAAGCCAGCCAGGCTCCAGCCCCGCCCACAGCTAACCTTCAACTGTTCTCTCCTGAGAGCAGTTTCATTGCTTTAATGCTGTCTCTTTCTTGTCCTTTGAAACAGGCTACTTCTTTTAAATATGTTTTTTGTTACTTTAAAAACCTTATGTATAAATGACTTCTGTTCTGTTCTGATTTGCTGCGCTGTTTTGTACCTCATTCAAATAGCAGTGCAGGCTGAAACACTTGCATATAAATGAGCAGAGTAAAAATATTGCAGATTGAATAGGCGGATATATGTAAATGCACTGGCAAGGCAAGGCAAGACAGGACATGTTATGCACAAAGGCAGTTTAAGGTGCTTTACATAGAGTGAAACAGGTGAAAATGACTAAGACGATGTAGAATTTGAAAGATACAAAATGCAATTTGTTTGAGAGAAAATAAAAGAGCTGAAGAATAAAGTGATAAAAGGGTACACTAGATTAATTGCTTTGAAAGGCACAGATCATTCCAGCTGACTGCATCACAGAGGCCTGATGCTGCCTCACCATTAGCTCTGATTCTAAGGACTTTTAACAGGTCAAACTCCACAGTAATGTAAGTAGGACCCAGTTCATTTGATGATTTGCACAGGAGTAGCGGTAGCAGTTTTGAAATCTATTCTGAAGCTGATTTAGCACGAGTGTAATGATCTGGAGTACTGGAGTAATGTATTCAGACCACTTTGTCTTAGTTAATACTCTGGTGGCACCATTTTGTATAGCAGCAAGTGTTTAATGGAATTTTAGTAGAGGCAAGTAGGAAGGCCATCACTGTTGTCTAGCCTGCTGGAGATAAACATGAGTTTTTCTAGGTCTTCTGCCATCATAAAGTCTGGATTTTGCTGTTTTCTGATGCTAAAAACTTTGTTGACGTTTATTAAACCTTCTGAGCAAAAGTGTTCTGAGCCAGTTTGGACTTCAATGGTTTTCACTTGTGGTTTAGGTTTTAGAGGTCAGCAATGATCTTTATTTTTTCTTTGTTGCAGCCAAATATAATCACTTTTGTTTTTTCCTTATTTCGCTGGTGAAAATTAAGATGCACACAGTTTTCAGGAAGGTCAGTGCATTTATACAAACGATTTATTGGACTGTAGTCTTTAATCTGAGTATGATCTGCATGGTTATGTTGTTCTACAGGATTTCCTCTACTGAAAGCATGGAAAAATGAAACAGAACATGTAATATTTAAAGCACTATTTAGGTAGTCAACAAAGAAACAAAGTAACTGACATAAACTTGGGTAGCAATTTTAATGTCAACCATTTTCTGGAGGTTTAATTGCTGGGGCCAAATGGATCCGAAACATAAAGGATGTTAGTAAATTGAAGGGTGAGGAGAAGCGGTTTGATCCTAATGGGTCCCCACATATCGGGGAGGAGTGGGGGGGGGGTGTTCACTCTGATTTATAGTTGCCAAGAGCAACAAAAAGGTCCTTGCCAACTAGAAATGATTTGAAGCCATTTAGGTATGTTCCAGAAAGTCCTGCCCTGTCTTCGAGTGTGTCTGCGGGAATACTGTGGTCAAGGGCAAGGCTAAGGACCAAAAGAGGACTAAAAGAACCAGCAGCAGATATTTTCCCTCAGTTTGGGCAGATTATTAATACCTTTATTAAGTGTCTCTAATATCTTTATGAAGTTTCTGTACTGTGGTGTGGCTAAAATCCTGAAATCACATGTTTTCCATGATATGGGCCCTTCAAAAAGCAACAGAGCGAGTGTTGTTACTGCTAACTGACAATAAATGTGCCACAGTGAAAACGTTCACTCAATACAAACATAAAAAGCTACACCTGATCCATTCCAGAAATAATTTCATTATAATCATGCCCATGTATTTCTGAGAAACGCTTTACGGTGTGGTTCAATTTCTTATTAGGATGGATTTCTCATTAGCTTGCCCATCCTAGCAACAGTTGCTACGAAAGAAACTTCTGAGCATGGATAGGTCAATTAACTTGGAAGTACTTGAGCTTCTGCTGGCCTATGGAGATTCAAATCACACTGAATGATGTTTGAGAAAATTAGACCATTTATCTGTAGTGCTGTTCATGCCATGGAAGATTATTCATAACACAGGCGTTCTGATGGGTTTTACATTGTAATTATGCTTAGAATGGCAGTGGCTAATAATTCTCTCCACTCTGCCGCTGCTGCCGCCTGCTTGGACCATTAGCGGCTGCACATACACACACACACACACACACACACACACACACACACACACACACACACACACATCCAATTCCACCATTAATGAGAAGATCAACATTACTCCTTCTAAAGAAAATCCAGTCTTGCCATATCCTGTTAAAAAGCAACAGCAACCCACACACCTGCTAAAACAGCCGTGTTTTCTTTAGCCTGCTGGGTCTGTGTGATCAAAACCATCCCCAAAGCATAGCACTAAACTGATCTCCATGCTTCTCTCCTCATTGCCTCTGCCAAGCTTCATTAGAGATGCTGGAATAAACAGCAGTATGGCTGTGCATATATGTGAGACCAACTAACAAAGAATGGTAGAAAAGCTATGAGATTTCTAAGTGCATGTATTTTCCAGGGCTATATTTAAATGTCTATACAGGTATTGGAGACATGTGCAATATACCACAGCCCACAGCTCCTTTCCAACAAGTTATTTCCAGTCAGCTCAGTGCGCTAGAAACCGGATTTATTATGATACAGCAATCCAATGGACCAAACTACCTAATAGCAGTGCCATCACCTGCTGAAATCAACACGAACACAATGTCCCTGAACCACTGGAGAGTCATAGCATGTTTCTGCCCATTAGAGCTAAACGCATTACTGGAACCGAGCTGACCTATCCATCACTCAGCACTGCCTGCTTCCTGTTGGGAGTCTTTGGAGAGACTCTGCTGGCCCTCACTGACCCACAAGGCTGAAAAATACTGGCACCTTGTGTTCAGAGCAAGGAACTACTATTATTGTTCAGCTTCTTCAACAGACACCCATTACAAGCGGACATTCAGGCACATTATTCCTCTATTGTCTACATTAGTACACCATTCTTAAAGGAAAAGTTCAGCTAAATATTTTCCCACTCAGCCTAGATTTAGCTGGTCAGCTGAGACAGGGTTGGGATCAGCTGGGACATATTTTCAGTAATGTCACTAACAAACACTAGAATTTAAAAGCCACTCGAATATTTTCTGTATCTACACTTAAAGCCCCCCACCCTGCCTGTACACACTTAAGAGGGGCAACAACTGTCAGAAATATGGGGGAAATGGATTCAAAATCAGTCCTCTCCAGCCCTGGTGTTGTCTGAAATGGCAGCAATAGTGTATTGCTTATTTTAAAGCTCACATTAAGCCATACTGTGTCCTAAACTACACCCACAAGTCTGCTCCTCCTTAATGAACAACTGGAGGCATTTAGAGCTAGTTAGAGTGGCTTTGAGGATCCATTTACATTAAATGTTTTACTATTGTCTATTGACCTCTAGTGTTTGTCAGCAGGATAAACCTAAGAGCTCCAGCGCTAAATTGAAGAAACAAAATTTGGACCCTGACCCTAACCAAACATGTCTTGTGTAAAAGAAAAATTGGGAAAATTCGAAATTCTTTAAGTGTGTGCTGACAAATAAATTAGATATTTAGCAAAAATGCTAATGCTGTGTTTGGAGTCTGAAGTCTGCACTGGAAAAACAAATACAAAATCTTATACACCACCAGTTAGCACTGTATGGCTTCTATGAAATTCCTTGAGAAATTTGTTGAGATGGAAACGACGATAATTGGAGTGGTTTGATGTAAAATAGTTCTTTTTTTACAGCGGTAGTGATAGGAATCAGATGATGTGAACACAGAGATAACTATCAGACTTACTATCCAAAACTACCATTGAACCTACATGTGTCTTCCAAGGATTTTATTTGCAAAAAATAATACATCTGCAAACCTTAAAACTGGGGACAATTTTACCTTATAAAATCATATTCTGCACATACTTTTCTCCACAGTTAGGTTGTAAGAAGTACATTGTAGACCTCTCCTAACACAGGCATCTCAGGCATCAGTCAACATTTCTGTGAACAGTACATGTAATACATGAGGTAACATTAAACTCTTTAGACATCTGGTTCTGTCATCACCACTTTAAGTAATCTCAGAGTGTCTGATATGGTGTCTGATGCTGTATGACATGCTGTTAGACTTTGGGATTACTGCCATTAGTTATCCCAGGTGTTGTCAAAGAAAAAGTGATATAAACTGTAAAACTTTAAAAACAATTACAATAAGTTTAATAGATGTGACCTGTTTGGGGTTCATAGTAATTAATCTTCTTTCATAATGTTCTCTCAGTACCATGGACAGTGTGATAGTCACTCATGTGTCCTCTGTTTAACGTGAACCTTTCTTTCCATTAGACACAGATTCTTGAGTTCTAAATAACAAACCAAAATGCAGATCCTTCTTATCACGATAAAAAAAAATCCAAGGCCCCAGGTTGTGGTGAGATGTATTACTGCATATTTCCAAGACTGCTATGAAGATGAACGTGCAGAGGTTTTAGACCATTAAATCACAGAGGCAGGGACTGGCCCTGAGGCTGCAGAGAGACAAACTGATTCTGTGTGAAAGCACAGGGCAGCCACAGCTCATTACACATATCACATGACAAACATGGCACAATGCCCTCTTACCCCAACTCAGGCCTGAGGGGTGGCTCTCAAATCGGGATTGCTCACTTAAGCAGATAACTTTAGCCTGACCAATAGGAGAAGAGCAAAGAAACCCTGGCTCAAGTTATCCAGCTAAACTGAGAAATCCTACACTCATGCACACCCCCTTTTTGCCCAGTGGTTCACTTGGTTTAAACCATTTCTATTCCTAGTTAACAGGTGCATAAACGTAAATGTGGGTTTGAGTTATCTGATTAACTGTGAAATCTTGTCTGCTTTGTGAAATACCTCAAGGAAGGACACATACTGTTCTCATGACTGTGCCCCAAAGTAGCAAGCAGTAAATGACCAGCATGAATTATAAAGATAACCCATATGAAATACTACCCTGGCCAAATATTCCAGTATGTAGCCTGAGCCTTATTCATGATATACTGATGATATACAGGCCCCAGGTGGACACACACTTTGTGCGCTGAATTCTGGGTTGCTGGAATCTGAACTGCAGTTAGAGTGAGCATTTGTGGCCAGCTGCTGCTGAAGCCCCTGGGAGAAACGAGAAGAACGCAGTGAGATGAGCAAGTGTGCGGACACGTGCCATCCACACCTCTTACAGCAGCACTGCTGCCTCAGAGAGACGGCACAAGTGTGTTAGTGTGCCAGCGATGTGCTTGATCACCTATTAACATGCAAAGCCATAAAAAACAGCTTAGAAAGTGAAAACTTAAGGGGTCATAGAAAGTGAAGATTTCCAGCTTTTTTGTAAACTTTGTTACCAGGTGTCCTGCTGAATTCCCACTCCTGCCTGCTCTATTCTATGTCTATTCATTACATTTACAGCATTTATCAGACACTTTTATCCAAGGCGACTTCTGTTCCCTAACTACAGGGGGCAGTCTCCCTGGAGCAACTTGGGGTGAAGGGTCTTGTTCAGGGACCCAGTGCTGATATGCTGCAGGTAAGATTTGAACCTATGACCTCTTGGCCCAGAGGCAAGTATCCTAGCCACTGAGCTACCTCCACCCCTTCATCACAGAAACAGTGAATTCAGTGTAGTGTATACACACACATCCACGTACACACAAATTCACACCACACCACACAAACATTGTAACTATATTTCAGCAAAAAAGAAGAAATATAGAAGAAATGTGTAGGAGTGCTTTAAGACTGCAGAAGAAAATCTCTGCAGTTTTTGCTCCCAGTCACAGTATAGACACTGTTTTACCGCACACTGTTGTAGTACATTGTTTCAGTACATTTTAAACAAGACAATATAATCAATTTCATCAAGAGAAAATAAACCAAAATCCAAAGTATGTAACTCTGCAACCTGTCATAAACATTGTTTTGAGCATGAATTAGTTTTATAAAATAGATTATCTCTATTTTTGTGGCTATTTTGCAACATTGTCAGTTCATTAAGTCAGAATGGTAACTAAGGCAAGTTACCTTTCAGTGAATGGCTTCTCTGTGGTTCATTTCAAGTTTAAAGAACCTCCACATAAGGAAAGTTGAAGAATCCTATGTAAATGCTCTTCAAAAGGTTTTTCAAACTCTCATATCTTATTTACAAAAATGGCTCTGTAGAGAACTAAAAGGGTTCTGCTATTGAATCGCTCGAAGAGTGAATCGCTCGAAGAGTTGTTACATTTTATAAAAATGTTCCAGTTAAAAATATTTACTAAGGACTTTTTTGCAGTTTGTGGGAACAGTACTTTGCTCAGGGGTACCTCAGTGATGCCACTTGTAGTCTTGGGATTCGAACCCACAACCTTTTGATCGCAGGGGCAACTCTAATAATCAGGGCACCAGAGATGATTAAAGTTTTGGGTTGGTAATGTGTGGTATACTGAAGCAAGGGCTGGTCCACCACATCCAAAGCTTTCAGCAGACAATAAAAGCACAAACTGATGTCCTTTACTCATACAAAGTTTATGAAAGATGCTTTTCTATTCTCCCCTTATCAGTCTGTATTGAATTTAGTAGGCTTTGCTGGTGTGTGACTTGAGCAGTCCTGATAAGCACAAGGCTAATAGAGTTCAGATGATCCTACACACCGGGGTTTTCACTTTTTGAATATGTCCCACATACAGACAGAGAAACAGAGAAAGAACAGGGCGACTTATTCACAACACAAGACAAGAACCACCTGGGAAAGGAGAGGAAAGGAACTTCACACAGTTGGTGACACTAATGATAAAGTGAGGAAAGGAAGGACATAGGAGAGAGAGAGGGCAAGGACTATTTACAAACACTGTCAAACTGACATTAGAAAATTATTAGTACAGCTTCTGAGTCTTAATATGACCTCCAGTTCTATAAAAAAATAAAACTCAGTAGAAAATCAGTGGTCTGGAGTAAGAGAATGTAGCTCTCAGTCTTGGTCGTATATGTGGAATTATCTCTTATCTCTTTGTCGCTCTCTCTTTCAAATTCAAATAGCTTTTTTGGTAGGACTGTTTCAGTGTGGTGTTCAAACTAATGTAACATTTAAAAACTGTATATAATGTTTGAAACGAACAAGGATTATAGAGTTGTTGATAATGATAATGATAACCATAGGAAAAAAGTCAGTGATAAAATAATTGAAAGTTAATGATGAAATCATGTGAAATACAGATTAGCATATAGCTCTAATAAAGTAGATCCATGACATTTAATCAAGCAGCAAGTAGTAAGTCTTTCTTGTGGTAGTGTAAAGAGTGCTCTGTCTTAGTGTTTGCTTTGAAGTACCTCTTCAAAGCAAATACTACAACCGAACATTCTTTACATTATAGTAGCAATCAGTACGTAACAAAATAACATATTCTTTTCATGTGAGTGTGTGCATTTTCCTCTCTGTGAGAACCAAAGATCATCATAATAATAGGAACACTCGAAAACTGGTAGGAGAGGGGACATTTTGCTGGTCCTCACAAGGAAATATGCTGATTTTACCACAGATGTAATTTTAGCAAAAATAAATTAAAAAGCAGAAATACTGCCTTATAGTTAAGTTTAGGTGTAAGTGTGTCCTCACAAATATAGTAAAACCAATATGTATTTGTATGTATGTGTATGTTTGTGTGTGTGTGTGTGTGTGTGTGTGTGTGTGTGTGTTTCTTTGCACTGTGTATATATGTCTTTGAAGTGAATTGCATGCAATGATACAAAGATCCGTAACTGTTAAAAGCTGTAAACTACAGAGAGACAAATGCTTGAATGGTCTGTTTGAGTCACTGATTGATTTAACAGACTCTATTGCACAAGCAGACATTTGAGTTGTTATAATTAGACCATTGTCTTCTTCACTAGTGGACTTTAGGGTGTGCCGGCGAAAGTCTGAGATTATTGCCACTTAGAAAATCAACAAAACCTGGGGCGCTTATTCAATTGTTTGAATAATAGAAAGAGCATCCCGGATCAGATGACATGTTTTCTTGACTTTAAGTTATACCTTTTGTTGACTCTAAATGGTAATAAGCTCAGATTTACAATTACCGTATGCAAACATTTGGGCACCCCAGTGAAATAACATATTTAGTTTATTTTATAAGTGAAAATAAAAACACGTTCTCTATAGAGAACACACTTCTGTACATTTAATGCACAGTTACTGCTTACTTGCTGGATTTAAAATATCGGCTTTAAAAAAACTGTGCAAACAAATAGAGATTGTCATTATTGCAATAGTTTTACATAACAAGCAATTTCACTACTTATGTCAATTCATTACTTATACTATAGCAATAACATACTAATTACTAACATACTAATTTCACTCAGCTGTCAGCAGTATACCCAGCATTTCATTATATAGCATACTGTAGATTCATATTGGTTTTATTCTACATATTTTTATTTACATTTTATTTAGACTTTATTTTTATATTGTTTTTGTCTCTATGTGTCTTTGCAGTCATTACATAAGCAATTTCCTCCGGGATCAATAAAGTTTTCGGATCCCGCTTCAATGTGTTAAACTGAGCAAACAAATAGATTGTGCAGCTTAGAATTTGTGCATTTTATTCAAATGTATAAAATGTAACCGGAATGAAACAAAATACTGATATATCCATTTAAAAAAAGAACAGACAGAAATGTTTAGTTTGCATTTGAGTGAGCAGCGGCCTGGTCACAAAGCCATTCTCTGCTTCCCCCTCACCATCTGTCTGTCTGATGGATTTAAATGGTTCTGCATGAATGAGGAAATGAGGTGATGGTCCATGAACACTTCATCTGAATAACACTGGAACTGAGCTGTGGTGTCATGCTGTGACTAATGGGCTTTTGTGTGTGTGTGTGTGTGTGCGTGTGTGTGTGTGTGTGTGTGTGTGTGTGTGTGTGTGTGTGGAATACACAATGGCCATTTTCAGACACAAAGTCCTTCTCATAGCCTACAAAGATACAGAAATGCATTGATGCACATGCACAAACACATGTAAGTCTAAGTGGATGGTACTTGACTGTTATTCCAGCACCACAATGTGACCGTAATACAATTAAGACAAAATATTTAACATCTGGTGTTAGTGTGCAGCCTCATATGTGCCTGTGCTTCAGCTACATTACTGCATTCTCTTCCAGCTGCTTACAGAAGTTTACTGCCAGAAAATAAAGTGCAGCCTACATGTACTTCATTTTATTTTTTGCATTAGTCAAAAGTTACAGTTAAAACATAGTAAAATAATGTACCCTGAGCCCCGGCTTAAGATGCTTTGCATTACGTTTTATACAGAATGAGGAGGGTGTGTATGCACATTTTCCGGTCTATTTTGGAGCTTATCTGTTTTTCTTAACTTTGAATAAATTAAACTGACTGCATTTCACAGCAGGCGACCTGTAGGTGGCACTGTTGTCCCTTTCATTCTGCTCCGTTGCACAATGCCTATCCTTAATAATATAATCGTTTTGAACAAAACAAAAGTGCAAACGTGCAGAATTATCATGCAGAACTTAATGCCAGGGTCTGTTTTGTTCTTTAATATTCTTAGAGAAGGCTAGTCTTCGTTCCTGTGCTTTAGACTCTCTCTCTTTTGGTGAACAGCACAAAGCCTCCGAGTGGTCTCCAAAGGCAAGATTAATTTTCCAATTACAAAATCGAAAGCTTGCCAAATTAAATCATCTTAAATGTAATTGATATGTTTAATATTTAAGGTTGTTTATACGCGTTGTTTTTTAAAAAAGGCGGGAGGGTTATATTCTGCATAATTAAGTCATTAAGACGAATCTTAATCGGTCATTCAGAGTCAGCTGATGTTAAATACTCAGCTCTAGAGAAACTTATGAAGTCAGAGTTGAACACAGTGTTGGTCATAGGAACCAGACAACTGAGGAGTTTAATGCCTCACAAAAAAGTTATTTCATGAAATAACTATGAAGGGATGGCCTGATACCTGAGTCACGGATTAATAAAAGTTTTTTAAAAGATTTTGGCTTAAAACATAAAAAATATATATTTAAAAATATATGTAAATATTCAAAATTGGCCCACGTAATATATTGTAAGTTAAAAATAGTAATGTCAGTACATTTACTATGGCTTACTGTGTGTAAATATAGGTACTATGCATGAAAAATATACACTTAAAGATATATACTTATATCACCTTAGCTTCTCAATCCTTTCAAGTTTTATGCTATTGGATATGATTGGATAAGCACATGGTACGGTTATACTAACTTACCAGGAAGTTGTGAAATATATACATCTACATACACATTTTCTCAGAGGCATTATTCATTTTATTTACTGCAAAAAAACCTCAGTACCTTTAAACTGGTATTCCATGTTGTGTAGTATTATGGCATTTCAAAATGCACTCAGTTGCCAGTCCACTCAAAAGCTGCTGATTCAACTGAATGGCCAGTATGTACCGCTCAACATGTATGGCCTGAAACATACACAGCTGAAGAAGGACTTTCTTCAGTTACACACAGCTAAAATTTGTCATGTATTTTGCATAACGTGTCATGCATTTGAATATATTTGTATATATTTCACACTTAACATCATGCATTTTCTGTTTTAAATGATATTTCAAAATTACAAAAATATATTAATCACAATAACTGATATACTTACAATACATATATATTTTGGACACCTAACATAATATTCTAATGCACTTATATAAAACATACAATGTTTCAATAACTTATTTCACTAGTAAATATGTTCACTAGATAAGCATTTGACAGCATTTAAGATGAGGATTGCAATGTTGTGGCAGAGCGAGATAGAGATAGAGAGAGATAAAGAGAGAGAGAGAGAGAGAGAGAGAGAGGCTCACTTACTTACTGTGTTAAAGAAGGCGCAAGGGGCAGGACCACCTAACACGTGTGCCCAACCCCCCTTTTCCTCCTCTAAACACACACACACACTCCCTTACACACTCTCTCCTTCTCTTTGGCTTTCTTTCTTATGGTCTCACAGGGCTGTGTGTGCCGCTGCTGATTCATCGCCTCTCCCTGTTCCACTGGAGTGTGAGAAGTGAGAAGTTAGAGTGTGTGAGGTCGACCCAACCTGTTAGAGCCTCTGCAGCATCTGTGTGGAGGAGCTCCTTGCCTTTTGTCCAAGTTTCATTCAGAAGACTAGAGACATCATGAAGTTTGAGCTGCTGCTGCTGCTGTGCAGCCTGGTGGGGCCTTTCTGTACCATCACACACGCAAGTAAGTCCATACACACAACACACACTACACACACAATTTTCCAGGATAAATGACAGAGGCATCTTTCTTACAGACAATGGCTGAGTTTCATTCCACTCAAAACTTGACCCAATTACTTCAAATCTTTACTTCTTCTCCCTTCCTCCTTCTCCAACCCCTTCTCAGCACTGAGATCAGGAGTCTTTCTATCTTTCTCTCTCTTTCTTCCTCCCTTTCTTTCCTTCCTTCTTTCTTTCTTTCTTTCTTTCTTTTTTCTCTCTCATCTCTTTCTTTCTTTCTTTTTTGTTTCTCTCTTTCTATCTTTTTTGTTCATTTCTTTTTTCTTTCTTTATTTTCTTTCTTTCACTCAGTATTTTGAGTGTCTTGACTTGCCCCCTCCCTTTTCTGAATGGCCTGATTATGGTTTGCTCTGAGGCTTAATAAGGCTTTTTCAACTGTTCTTGTTTCAACTGTGGACAAGATTTTGACTTTTTTATGTTCATGATCTGTTCCTCAGAAAGAATAGTTTCTTTCTGATCCATAACACAATATCAAGAATCTCCAGTTCTGACTCTTTTATGGTTCTGACTAAATGTGGAAGAGCTGATTTGTGTTATTATATGATGTAATGGTGGTATGATCTCTCTCCCTTCCTCCCTCTCTCTATCTCTCCCCTCTCTTCCTCTCTCTCTCTCTTCCCCTCTTTCTTGTCCTCTCTTCCTCTCTTTCTCTCTTTCTCTCT
Source organism: Brachyalestes nurse (assembly GCA_037974405.1). Lineage (NCBI taxonomy): Eukaryota > Metazoa > Chordata > Actinopteri > Characiformes > Alestidae > Brachyalestes > Brachyalestes nurse. The sequence goes on from JBBPCY010000018.1 coordinate 12,881,474, forward strand.
CTCTCTCCCTCGCTCACTCACTGGGCAGGGTTATATGTGCATATTAATAGTGTCGGCCCTATATTTAAGAATAGCATTTGGTGTTCAGGGAACAGGCTGGGCAGACTTTTCGTCTGGAGCAGTGGACAGAGAGAGAGAGAGAGAGGGTGAGAGAGAGAGAGTGTGGGTGAGAGAGAGAGAGAGAGAGAGAGGGTGAGAGAGAGAGAGAGTGCGGGTGAGAGGGAGAGAGAGAGGGAGAGAGAGAGAGAGAGAGAGAGAGAATGAGGGTGAGAGAGAAAGAGAGAATGAGGGTGAGAGAGAGAGAGTGACCGAGAGAGAGAGAGACTCAAATTATGCCCATGCAGGGCGTGTACCCCTCTCTCTCCCTCTCTTTCTCTCTCTCTCCACTCAGTCCGCTCTTACATGTAGCCATCTTTGGCGGGGTATCAAGCTCTCAGCCCCGTGGGAGTTTGTGTGTAGGCCTACGTGTTGGGGGAGGGGGTTATTTTTAAATAGCAATTTTAGGTGGCATCAAATAACTTACAGTTGTGCCAGGCCCACAAACTCAAAACAATAAACACAAACATTTTATTATTGCTAATATTCTTATCAGAAGGGACAACCTAGCAGATAAACAGAAATTTTGAAAAAGCAAGTAAGCGAGTTCACTGATAAATGAAAGAAAATAAAATGAAAGGAAAAATAAAAAATAGTAATAGTTTGTTCTTATTAACTTAGCATTAAAAGTTTGGCTAGTGTAAAATTGGAAGGTGGTCAAATTGCTTACTTTCTTAAGCTGAAACTTAACCTTGAATGGGGGTGTTTCATATTATAAGAACAGCTCAAGATCTACTAAATGTGTTGTTTTGGCCACAGATCGTATTCCATGTGGGTATTTGTATGCTTCGCCATATCCACAGTGAGCGCTAATATCAAAAATTCAGTTCTGAATATGAAGTGAAATCTATTTGAAACCTCATAACTCTAGTTTTGTGGAGGCATGAGAAGTAACCACAACAGGAACTGATGTTTTATATATGTAGGTTCTAAAGCCCTGGCTCTTAGAGAACTAAAAGGGTTCTGCTATTGAATCGCATGTATTGAATTGAGTGAGTGTGTGTGTGTGTGTGTGTGTGTGTGTGTGTGTGTGTCTGTGTGTGTCTGTGTGTATGTATCTGTGTGTTGTGTATGTGTGTGTTGGGTGTGCCGGCTGCCAAGGACTGTTAGCTACACTGACGGTAATGGGGTTCAGTCTGAAGGCTTCCTTAGCTGTTTCTGAGCTTAAGAGGAAAAGAGTAGTGATGCTGATCTGAGTCTAGACATGGCAGAATGGCACTAATGCTCTCTCTCTCTCTCTCTCTCTCTCTCCCCCTCTCTCTCTTTCTCCCTCTCTCTCTTTCTCTCTCTCTCTCTCTCTCTCTCTCTCATGCCAAGTATTCGAAGTTGGCATGTACTATTCCATTCCTTCCTTCTCTCCTACTTCTACATAATTCTTGCTAGACTACTTCACATGGATGCCATTCACTATACTAAGTGCTTTTTATTTCCATTCTGAGGTCAACTGAGTCGGTTTAGTTTTAGATAAGTAATGTGTTAAAGGGCCCATAACATACACCCGGTTATGTTTTATTTCTTTCCCCAAGGTCCACTCATGATATTTATGTGGCTTCATGTACTAATACCATTGTCAGTAATGATACACCATACAAAGTGATTCTGGCAAAAAAATAAAAAATACCAAAAAATAATTATATAGAACAGCTGGACTGAGCTACTGAACAGTTTTATGTTGTGTGGTTTCCAAAAAAGACAACAAATCACAGGTCCTCATAGGAGACTGATTGGGAGCATCAGGTTATACATAGTTTTACATTTTAAAACAGTTTTTTCAGATTTCTTGTTACCCAGTTTGTTATAGCCTTGGTGTGTTTGTGCACCACAGGTGATCCGTAGGCTTTAACTATGGGCTTTTCTCTGTCTGCGCAATATGGAGGAGTGTGTGCATGTGCTGCGATAAGAAGGATTTTCCAACCACTCTATCATCCTTTCACTGCCTGCTGCATGCGAGCTTGTGTGTCTGTGAAGGGGGAGTAAGTCAGGTTTTATGAGTCTGTGTCCCTCCCCAGCACAACCAGCACAAAAAACATTCCAGCTTCACACTCCCTCACTCACACAAACACACTCACACACACACACACACACACACACACACACACACACAAAGACAAAATTCTGAATCACCACTCCCCCAGCACACACACAATTTGCAGTGGCAGCTGATTGTGATGGTGATAGATGTGAGTGGGTCTCTCTCCCTCTCCTTCTCCCTCTCTCTCTCACTTCCTTTCTTTGTCTCTCTCTCCCAATTTCTCTCTTGGTTTTCTTCCCGCTCTCTTGCGCTGCTTTCTTTCTTTTCCCTTTTATGGTGCTTTTTAGGGAAATTCAAAGACTTGGTCATAGTTACTCATTTGTATGACGGGTGCGTTGGTTTTCAGTGACACACACGCACACCCACACCCACACAGAAGCACACACATCCGTGGGTTGATGATATCCTGTGGCTTGGCCAGCCCTGATGTTCCCACCGCCTGTCTGCTAAAGTCACTCACACCGTTAAACCGCTACAGCTGCATTATCCATACAGCTACTACTGCTGAGAGAGGAGAGAGACTGAATGAGGGAGGTAGAGAAAGAAAGACTGAATGAGGGAAGTAGTGAGAGAGAGACTGAATGAAGAGCTATAGAGAGAGACTGAAGGAAGAGGTATAGAGAGAGATAGAAAGAGAGAGAGAGAGAGAAATACTGAATGAGGGAAGTAGTGAGAGAGAGAAAGAGAAACAACAAGAGATACAGACAGAGGCAGAGGCAGAGAAAGAGGGAGGTTGAGAGAAAAATGTAGGAGAGAAAGACAGAGAAAGAGGGAGACTGAAAGTATATATATATATATAGAGAGAGAGAACAGATTGCTTCATTCTATTTTACTCCTTGCCACTGCCCCGTGAGTGTTTGTGTGTAGAAGCTCCGGGGGAAGGAAACCATACTTAAAGCTATGGAGCTAATTGCTGGGGTCCATGGAATAATGAGACAATTGTTAACAGAGCCTGATAGGCAAACAGCACTGACTACACACACACAGCCTCACCTACCCCCACCCCCTCCACCCAGACACACACACAAACACACACAACCCTCTTATCATTACTTTCACCACCGCTTGCACATACTTACACACGTACACACAATGAACAAATAGGACACCCCGTTCCTTTGCTCTGGGACCGCCCCCTCCCGTGCATGTCTGTGTGTTTTTGTACCAGTCTGCTGCTAATGGTGGTTTTGACCAAATGTAGCAGCACAGGATAATCAGAGAGTGCTGTGTTGCCTGCATGGCCCAGCAGGGATAAATATAGCACATATGCCCTCTCCGTCCCAGTGGTCCAACAGAATGAGGGCCTCCTGAATAACGGGAAAAGAAAGAAGTGACATCATCTTCTGCACTTTCAGCCTCGTGTTGGTGTTGTGCGTTCAGTAGCCCACACTCTATTATCTGGGGCTAAAAAAAGGTACATTCACTCCAAATTATCTGCAATTACAGCCCACTATCACCTGATTCAACCTGCTGATCTTACAAGCTCAGGTGCTTTAGCTTGATAATTCTTGAAGTCATTTTGGTGGCTTAGTAAGAGTTTTGGCATTAGAAGGTCTGACACATTTATCTCTGTTTTAAAGAAAACAAATGTTAATTCAACCTTAAACATGTACTACTTTGTACAAGCATGGGTGCTCTAGCTCAGCATTCTGGTGACTTGCTACCATATGTTCCTGAGAACTTTGATTATCTCGGAATACATATTTGAAGCACGTTTATGCAGGAGGGACATGCCAGGATTGGGGTTACCTGTATTAAACATTAGTTTGGTGCATTATCAAAGAGACAAAATGTTAGTTTGCTTTAATAGGACAGGCTCTTAACTGTTAGGTTGACGGATGATAGAAGACCATTATTTTGGCGTATTAATGTCTAAGACATTAGAAATTATTCTAAATGTTAGTTTGGCCTGCTGTGTGGTGCCATGACCAGTAGTCAAGCGTGTTTTTGTAATGGGTGGCTCCCTTACACACAGACACTCATGTGGACTCCAGCTGGACCTTTCATGCCGAACCCAAACCCTTAAGCTCAGAGCTGCTCTGAGAACAGTTATGCTGCTGGAGGATGTTGATGAGAGGAACATTTTCAGACGTCTTTGGTTTTAAGAGAGAGAGAATTTTCCCAGATGAGACAGACATGTTATTTCCTCCCAAGGAATCCTTCGAACTAGCTCCACCCACGGGAAGTGAGGTGGCGTGGCTGGAATGAGGGATGACACAGGCGGGATGTAAGCTCATCAGGGTGGGATTTAGGAGGGAGGCCTTGCCTTGTAGGTGTGCATAAGATTGTGTGTGTGTGTGTGTGTGTGTGTGTGTGTGTGTGTGTGTGTGTGTGTGTGTGTGTGTGCGCTCGACCACCGTTTCCAGAGACTCAACTATCGTCTGAAAATAATGACTCGACAGTCTGCCACTCAAACTATCGACCCAAGATAGACTGTGTGTTTGTGTGAGAGAGATAGAGGATGTCTTGAGTACATGCTGAGGGTTTAAAAACTCCCAATTTTCTTCCCTGATGATCCGAGTTCAGTCTCCTCAGTCTCATAACTACATCTGTTTTATATATTCGTTTTTTTTAGCAGTCAGGGAGTAATTTATAGTAACTCAATGCTCAGATTAATTAAGTTTTAATCCATTTGTGGATTTGCCTGATCTCTCCAGGCTTCACCCACATGAACAGGCTATATAGAACATTGGCAAAAGCCCTATTCAACCTGATGACAAATTGATGCACCTCAAGAAACTTGCAAATCAATCATTCACTCTGCCTTGAATCTAAAAGGAAATTGACTAAAAATGGAACCAATCATGCACAGCTGTGGCAATCAACGTTAATCAAAGTTCTCAGGTACCAAACTCGCAAAGGTGGACAGTACTTTTTTGGTAATTCCCTTCAATTATGGTTACAGAAACATGATTTAGGGTCTTTACAAATGTACCACAGTAGTGCTGGAAAGAAGTACCAGTGCTAAGATAATGTTTACAAGCATTCCTGACTAAACTAAAATTTGGACTGTCTTTAAAACAGAAATAAATGCGCCAGGCTTATGCTAATGTTGAAAACTCTTAAGCCACCAAAATTTCTCTGTGAAACTAAAACTTAAAGCATTCTGGGTTGGTTGTCTAACCTTGCAAAGACAAACAAAAATCATTTAATGAACTAAAACGGAGGGGTTTATTATTATTTATATTGTGTACCTTTTGTCTTTCAGGTACTCTAGTGGTACCCACAACTGTGGAAGGAGTGGCAGAGGTGACAGAAGCTACTACAGAAGGTAAAGAGTCAACAGATGGGGTGACAGTGGGAACTGAAGGAACTGAAGTGGAGACTGTCACTGAAACAACTGTGTCATCATCTACTGAAGCTACTGTGGAGCAAACAGAAACCCCATTCACTCTCTCAGTGACTGAGACAGCGACAATTACCCCCGAACCTAAACTTGAGGCCGCAGGTACGGAAGTAGAGACAAAAACAGAAACAGAAAAACAATCAACAGCACATCCAGTGACAGAGGCAGAGGTTTTGAAAGAGCCATTGGAAAAGGTAGAAACACAAACAGAGACAGAGGCAGAAACAGAAATTGAAGAAATGGGTAAGACAGGATTTATTTTTGATTTCAAACAGTGTCAAAATGTGGTCATATATATATATATATATACTGTTTATATGGGAATTAATACAAGAATGAATTAGAACTAGAATGAATACAAGTAAAGAAATACAGTCATGTAATGTCCCTTTCATGGAAGTATTTATAGTTACCATCCAACAGCTGGAAAAGTCAGGAAACAAACCTGTGCTTTACTAACTGTACTAACTCTACTAACATTTTTAAATCTAGGTATTAATATTATGTAACAATTTTTTTGTCATTAGTTTTCTTTGGATTTATCTAAATGTTATTTAATGTTTTTTACAGGCAGCCTTTCTGAGATCCATTTTTTCTGTCTTTGCAGGCTTGGGGACAGGTGCTCTGGTGGGCATTGTGATTGGCGCACTGGTCGCTGTGGTCATCATTATTGCAGTGATAATTGTGGTAGTGAGGCGGATGGGCCAGTACTCGTAAGTGCACAGTATCAACTATCAGCTCAAAATTAAATTTGCATGCAAACAACATGGCCCAAATTATGGGGGATTGGGTTTTTTTCCCTAGGTTTAGGATTTTTTTCCTAGGTTTGGGGAGGAATTTAAACAAAGAGATATCCTTTTTACCAGTAATTATTATAAATATTACAATATTTTCCCATGCCTGGCGGAGTCTTGTAATAAGATTTCAGACTCCTTTGATATGGACCATACTGTTTCTTAACTGAGAGGTTAGTTGATCATAAGTGGAGACACTGTATTTAATGTAAGTAGGTGACTATCTAGTTTGTTTCATACACTTTACTTTTTTGCTTTTTAGTTCCAAATTAGATTGTGCCATGTGTCTGGTTTGGTAGTACTTCTGCTTTAAAGGATCTGATTTGTCATCATTTCTAGACTGTAGGCATTGCATTGTACAAGCAACACCCCAACCCCGACTGTTATTATATAATTCACACTTTGGCTAACATTGAGTGGTTTTCTATGTTGTAGGGCTTCAAAGAAACGAAAACCACAAAAAGACAGCGTCATGAGATCCGTAATGTCACTACTGGTTGATCAATTGCTAATCCCTGTTTTAATCTGGGTTCTAACTAAAAATAATTTGACACAAATGATGTTGCAACTACTCCAGTTCACTATAAACATGCATACTGACACAACACCATCAATATATCTAGACTGGAGCAGTGGCTGTGATCCATTTTGCATGTTCATGTTATTGTTAGAATGTATAACTAGAGTATAGTATTCCACCTCACTTGTTGTGATCCATGCAGAATAGCAACATTTTAACATCCAACAATGCACATCTTGCCAAGCTATTTATTGCACACCTTACTGAAACAAATGACCAACATAAAAACAAAACTTCTCAGTTATGATCTGCTTCTATCCCACTATAGTGAGACTATCTTGTGCTTCCTGTTGTACACAAATATACAGCATTGTATATAGCATTTACAAGCTATGATACTAATGCGTGACAGGTTTACTATACAGATTACAACCAGTGAAGTCATAATGGAAGCCAGAGGACACAATCAGAATGTTTATTTCATAGTTCAAGCAACCAAAAAGAACAAACAATCAAATGATCAATGAGAATACTGTATTTGATCCTTTCAACAAATAGAATTTTTGATCATTTGACAAAATAGAGCACTTGATTCAAATGGTTCAAACAATCAAATGTTCTGATCAAACAGACCAAACAAG
>JBBPCY010000018.1:12897472-12913152 GCA_037974405.1 Brachyalestes nurse
GAAGAGTCGATTCTTTGTAGTGAATCAGAAGAGCCGACTCCCTTCGAGTGAGAGCCGATCCCCACTTTTTATCAACAGACAAAGCATTCATATTTGCCAAGTTGGGCTAAAATATGAGGTTGAATTTCCGATCACTTTCCTGCTAATGTAAAGCGTGAACTGCGTTCAGTCTCGCGAAAGTGAACGATACTCACGGTTACGTTCATAATTTGTAAACCGACTTGTTCAGTTCAGCTTCATTAAAAATATATAAAAATCTTGAATCTTGATATATATATATATATATATATCTCAAGATTCAAGATTTTTTATTTGTCACATACATAGTTATGCAAGTACAATGCACAGTGAAATGTATCCTGAACAGCTCCTTTTTTTGTGATTGTGCAACATTATAAAATAAGTACTAAGTAGGAGTAAAACAACTTAAACAAGGAACACAAGTTACAGGCAAACAAAAGAATGAATAAATGAAAAACTGAAAAAGAGCACAGTCTTTGCAGAGCAGTCAGGAAGGCGTCTGGACGTGGCCGCACCATCCTGGGTTCATTATAATGTGCTCACATAGTGTAAACTGGTGTTTTAAAATCCAATAAATATTAAAAAAATAAACAAATAAACAAAATACTGTATTTTAAAATACAAATCTTTGAACAAATCTATATATATATTTCCCAGTATCTTTTTTTAAACTCCTGTTTGATGGATATGTATAGACAACATGGTTTATAGTGAAGTATGGCATACAGTGATGCATAAAAATTAAGAATACTGTGTAACTGAACACTGGGGGAAGCCACAGCACCTGTTTCCCAAAAGCCCCCCAACCCCCTGCTCGTAACTGTACTGGGAAGTTTGTTCATTTTTATAGCTCACAGTAAGTCATACTGTGTCTTAAACCACATTAACAATTCTACACCACTTTAAGAAAGGGCTTAAAGTGATTTGAGTAGGTTGAGAATCTGAGGGATGTTTTGTGTGTCGTTTTAGTTTTTGTCTGATACAACCTGGAGGACATGTTCAAATGAGTTTCTTATTTTATTAGGTGCTATAATTTGCATAAATCCTACAGTGCTTTATTTAGAAAGTAGTGGCTGGCTTGGTGTTACTGTGCTACATCAGAAAAATTGTATTTAATTTAATTTCATTCTAATTACTTTGGGTCATGCATGATTAAAAGAATGGTTAAGTGAAAGGCAACACAATTTTCCACTTTAAACAAGATATAGGCAAATAACCAATATTTGGAGTCCAAGTTTTGCTTCTTTACTTGATGCTGCAAAGCTAACATTGCTAACAAATACTAACAGTAGAAGTCAATAGTCGAATTGTTTCTTTAAGTCAATGCATGGCACAAACCACCCTCAAACCACAAACCCATATTAGAAAGGGACAAAGACATGTATACCAGTCAATATACTATAAAAATGACTACACCTCAACGTATGGCTGTGTACAATCATTAAAATGAAAAATTCTGTAGTGGTCAGATATATTGCATTTTTATAGTTCACAGAAAGTCATACTGTGCCTTAAACCATGCTGACATTACATTACATTCCATTCACTTGGCAGACACTTTTATCCAATCGACTTACAATTTGAGGAAACACTCAGGTTTAGGGCAGTGGGAGAACAAGAGGAGTCTGAGGACTGAAACTTTAAATAGGGAGTAGTACAAGGAAATGTAAATTTAATCGGCTAGAAGAGCAAGTGTGATTTAGGGTAGATAGTGTTTCAGGAGGGGATACTCTCTGAATAGGTGAGTCTTCAGGAGGTTTTTAAAGATAGAGAGGAATTCTATTGCTCTATTAGCCTTTGGCAGCTCAATCCACAAGCAGGGAACCATGAAAGACTGGACTGGGTCTGGACTGGGTTTGCCTTGTGTGTAGGGATGGCAGAGCCAGACCATGTTCCTTGGAGGAGTGGTTCCTTGAGCGTTGAGTAGTCTATGTGACTTTACTTAAGACATGGTTTGAGGGACACTTGGGGCATGCACTACTTTCAGACATAGCAGACCTTCAGTCTTAGCAGATAAACGGCATCTAATTTAAGTTGAAAATGTAGTACATTTGATTTTGTCCAAAATAATTATTTTACCATTATTAACAAAAAAAGAGAGGTTTTGCAATAACACGGATGGTATAGATTTGTAATGTATAAAAGATGACTATAATTTGATCTATTGCTATACAAGGCAGCGGCTGACAAACCACCAAGCAGCCAGTTCTCTACTGACAAAAACTATATATATGAAAATTACAAAAAGGTTCATTATAATGTGCTCGCCTAGTTTAAGCTGGTGTTTTAAAATTGTATTTCTATCATAAAACATAAATCTGAACAAATGGACATACATATCCTGCCATTTAATTTTAGACCACACTATCCACCCTCCACCCAGAAGAAACTGTTATTGACCGGATGTTGACCTTTGATGGCTCGAGAGCCTTAATTGTGAAGAGATGTCTTGTCCAGATAAACAGTCATTCACAGCATCAAGGCTGAGACTGTCATGGACTATGCTAAAGAGATTTGATTCCAAACTGAGATTCCTTTGTGTAATTCCGTTGCTGGTTAATATGGGCTTTATTACTTTGGCATCTGAGAGCAATGTGAGATGTTATTGAGGTCTCTGTTAAAGTCAAAAGGAGACACTTGTGAGATTACAGAAGACTCAGTAGGAATATCTGCAGAATAAGATGTAAATAAAAGTCTCCAGTGTCTTTCCATCTGATCTTATGTTGTCTACAGGAACTGTTTTTTCTTAATTACAGGTAAAATCTCACCTAAAACCTGAAAATATAAACTGAACATAAACTGAACACTCGTGAGTTTGATTCTGTGGTGCTAGCGGCACCACTGAGGTACCTTGAGCAAGATACCCCAGGCCCTGTGTTCCTGGCTACCCGCTGCTTCACTTGGTGAATGGGTTAAATGCAGAGAAGAATTTCGTGCCGTTCACACTGTGTGTTGTGGTGTGTTCACAAGTGATAAAATGGTCACTTTACATCTAGTAACACTTTACACTTAGATACAGCTTGTGGTTTTCTTATAGTGTAGGAGATGCTTGAGGCCAGATCCAAATTCAAGATTCTTTATTTGTCTCATACGCAACGTGTAGCTAAATGTGCCCCTGAAACATCTGAAACTGCAATATAGTTACAATGAATAAAAAGAGAAAATTTAAGCTAGAAAAAAAAGAAAACATATATTCAAATGAGCAAAACAAATGCAAGCAAGTGTAAACAAACATTATGTCCAGGCGTTATGTCCAGCCAAGAGATATTATTGACTGGATCTGGCACCAGAAGTTGTGTGCTTCCATATACTAAAGTGCATGAAAACTAGAGCCTGTCAGAGTGAATGTTAATTTTCAGAATGATTTAATCTAACCATTTTTCCTGTATAATTTTCTTGAAATAACTCATATTCATCCTCTCACCAGACTTTAATTAACTAAACACCACTGAGGAGTAAGAATAATCTGAGTGTATGACTAGCCAGTGTGACTAGTCTTTACAAATAAAAACTATAAACGGTATACGCTACGTCATACATCTTTTAATATCTGCAGTCACTTTATTTAGGAAGCTAAATAAACATAAATACTGGAGTGACAAGTCACATGATACAGCAGGTTATATTCATTACACACACATGCAGAGAGAAAGAGAGAGAGAGAGAAAGAGAGAGAGAGAGAGAGAGAGAGAGTGTTCAGTATTACTATATTTGACCATGAATTTATGGTAAGAACAGCTTATTTCTCTACAAAGACCAGCACAATTTCCCCGCTTATACCGATTTTCTGGTACTGGTATTACTCTAATTATGAGGTCATTTGTCCCCACCAATATATAAATACAAGACACACGCACGCACACACACACACACACACACACACACACACACACCCACGTACACACACACACACACACACACACAAACAAACTCATGTACACACAAGCACTTTCTAACTGTGGATTCTAACGACTGATTTTCCCTGCAGATTGTGACCTCTAGTGGTCACATATAATAACTGCAGGAAACTGAGTAACAGACATCTGCTAAATTAGACCATATACACGGAACCATAACCCCCTCTACTTACACAAGTCATGAGCCTTCTATTATATAAATAGTTATAACTACAAGAATGAGCAAAACTAGTGGTATACCACTCAAGTTATATACAAAGTAAATTTCTAATAAATGACTTATCAAAAGTGAAATTCTCTGTATTTGCCAAGACATTTTATGGCACTATGGTAGTATATGTCAATGTAAAAATAGCAAAAAAGTATATAACGATATATAAAAATTCTATATAAATTCTATATAAATTACATTATGGATGTAATGTAAAAATGGATAAATTACATATTCTGGAAGAAAACACTAAAAACTACATTTCTCAAGTGTTAATTAAAGCATTTGAACCTAAATTATATGATTTAACAGTGTAAATAACAAGGAATTAAAAAATGTAGTTTTCATGGGTTTCAAATGACCAAAAGTGGCCACGAGGGACGTATGGAGCATGTATGGAGAACTGGATGTATGGAGCATATTATTGATATATTTAATGAGTTGAAGTTAAAAATGTGAATATCTGAAAAGACTCCAGAGCCTTCGGAAGTTTCATTCCATATGCATTAACACAGCTAAAATGGTCAAAAAAAGAGAGTGAAGTGGACAAAAATGTTCCTCAGGAGGGCCAGAAGGTTAAACAAGGTGTTCAAGCAATCAGGTGAATCAGCTACAATTAAAATGTACATGACATACTAATAGAAGTTAAAAGCCTAATGCAGTGGCTCCCAAAGTCTGTCCTGGGGACACAATTTTTGTGCCTGTATTACTGTTTACTCTAACACACCTGATCCAGCCCACAGAGGGCCTCTTAATTAGTTAATGAAACAAACAATGTCTGATAAACAAATGGCTGCTGGAATGGTAGTCCAATGGGAGCTTAGAGTAAATGATGTAATTAGTGTATATTCAAATCCAGTTGGATTTAAACAAATGCCATTCATGTTACTGTACCACAGTACAGCTGCTCGCCCCTTTGCAGCTATAACAACTTCAAGTTCTTCCACACTGAGCTCATCCAACCATGTCTTTATGGAGCTGATTTGTGCACTGGGGCACAGTCATGCTGGAATAGAAAAGGTTCTTCCCCAAACTGTGTCCACAAATTTGGAAGCATGGGGTTGTACAAAATGTCTTGGTATGCTGAAGCATTGAGATTACCCTTCACTGGAAGTAAGGGGCCTAGGCCAAACCCCAAACCCTGAAAAACAGGTGTGCCCCAATGCTTTTGTTTATATACATAAATACATGTACATACATACCTACATACATGTATGTAAGGACACACTGACGGGGGATTAAGTGACTGATTTATTTATTTATTAATATGGCACTCAGTGTCCTCTGTGTGCCTTTCTGTCCAACTTGGGATGCTGAAATGTGATCATGTGCTGCGCTATCAGCCAGTATGGCTGCTGCGCGCATGCGCGGTGGTGGCCGTGCGCTCCGCAGCGACAGCATTAACCTGCGGACGGCTTTAGCTTTTAGCCACCGGCCCGAGGACTGCAGGACCCCAGCCCAGACCCTGCACACATGAGAGCGACCCCCAGACACAGCTGAGCCGGTAAGCACCGCGCGGACATGCACCTCCCTATTGCACCGCGATGCTGCTGCTGCTGCGTCTGTGTGAAGCGGAGCCTCAGTATAGGAGCGCGCCCACTGCAGTGGGGGTCTCAAGCGCCTCGCTTTATATTGTCTATACGGCACCGACACGCGTCACAGCGAACGGGGGGCGTACAACAGCTCCAGGCTTTGATAATTATCTGCTTTTGTATCATACGGACTCGCCGCAGTGTCCTTTTTGGCGCAGTTTGCTCGCGTCTGGCTGCGCGTGACCTTCCAGACTGCGCCCATCTGCCTTTATTCAAACGGTGCGTGCGCCACAGCCGCAACATGTGTGAGCCGCACCTGAAATGCACTCACGGGCTTTGTCATGTGTTACCCACCTCGACCCACCATGACAGCGAATTTGTTTTTTTAGCACATTATTCCTTTACATACACATTTCTAGCTTTTATTAGGGACATTAAAGGGCCAACAATAGAGCAGCAGTGAAAACATGCGTAGGCCGCCCATCCCAATCTGCTGTAAGAGGATAAGTCCTGAAACAGTGGTGTGGATCTGCCTGGGCAATGCTTCTGTAAGATTAGGTCAGTGACTGTTTCATTACAATGTGGTGAAGCAGGTAGTATAATAACCCAGTCCTCTACATCAACAGGCCTTAAAAGGGAGTTAAGCTGTCAGAGCAAGTTAAAAGACTGGCCTCATACATCACCTGTTCTTAATGCAATGTAGTGCATTATAAAAAACACATTTCATATAATACAGTATGATTATGCCATATTTCTGCTTAAAAGCATTTTTGAGATTTTTTTGTTTCAAACATAGTTATAAGAAAACGTGCAGTGAAATGAGCCCTGCTTAGACCCGTAAGACTGTTATCAAATAATCAAAATTAAAGAAAAATTTAAAAAGGCTAAACTAAGGTAAAAATATACAGAATCGTAACCATCATATTCCGACAATCAAATATTACAAACAGAAGCATACTCTGCTCTATATTTTATTCTTGGCAATGATTTCACATTGTTGAGGGGGCTGAATAGGGCCATTATAGTCACATTTCCACATGAACAGAAGATCAACAATCTCCTCACAAAGAATTTCCCCAAAAAATAAAAGAAAATGGTTACTTTTAGCCAGTGGTGATTATAGTATTTTTTATTTTGGGTTATAATGGAACCATAATTGTATTCAGGGAACAATTAAATATCTTCAAATTCAGAAAGGTCCACAATTGCCTCAGAATGTCAGAATACATTTGTTATTATTTGTTATTGTTCTCACCCACACTACTGAAATAGGGGTGTAGTGTACAGTCTCTGCAAAGCGTTTTGCAATCAGCCAGTAACATCATTCTGTTTCCCAGGCAAACGGAAAACTTAATAAAAGCACAACGGTTGTGGAGCGTTACGCCGAACTGCTGGACGAGGGAGGCCACGGAGACAGACATGTGGGATCCTGAGAATGGTAGGCAAACAACATTTATGTTAATACCATTGTCAGTTCGAGTCAAATGGGCAAAAATCGGTTTGCATTGGTTCAAAATATTGTGTTTAGGGCCATTGGGGCAGCATACAACAGCAGGACTCTTTAATGTGAGAGACAAGCATGAGACAAGTGCAGACTATACAGTTAATACAGACAATAAACGCAGCACAATAAATCTAAGAAAAGTGCGGGTGTGCAGTGAGGGTAAAGAGCTGTGTATGTCTATGGTGGATGTTGGGAGGGGTCTGTTTTAGTTTAGTTGAATGTTTGAGGGGCAGCAGTGTATTGAGGTATCTTAGGGAACTGCTAGTAGGATAACACAGGAAGGACATACATCATCATTCCAAACTGTGTAACAATCAAGACAGTTCTTCATCTCTGCACAGAGTTAGCCTTATTGTTTATTTTCTTTAAACTTGAAAACTTCTCATCTAATTCATTTGAAATAATAATAATAATAATGATAGTAATAACACCCTAATTCCTAGTCCAGTGTTCTTACATGTGGAGTTTTAATGTATTCATAAAAAAAAAAACATTAAATGAAGTAACAAGTTAAAAAATATATAAAAGCAACATTCAGGCACATTAACACACTGAAGCTAAATTAACAAGAAGTGTTTTCAAATGTTTATTAGAAGGGTGTATCAAACCTGACTGCCTTTTAAAAACTGGAGCTGAGTTTTAAAGTTCGTTTTTGTAGTTGACAGAGGGTATTTGCATTCTCATAGTATTTCTACGATAATGAGTTAATAAATGCTTTGAATGCTTTTTTATTTGTTGCAGCAGTAAAAGCTGAGGAGCTGTGTGTTTCATCAGGGGAGCAACAACAGCAGACTACAATTTTGCAGACCCCCACTGAGGATGAGCAACCTTGTTTGAATGGGGAAACTCCCCCCCTGGACATCTTAGGGCAGCAGAGAGAGGGCGATACAGAAGGAGGTCATGGAACAGATGAGGTCATGCAACACTCTGTAGACGACCAGAGCTTCATGCCAGCATGGGGTACCAGCCACCCTACTATAGAGACAGAATACATGGCAACTAGCGAGGTTACAATTGAAAATACAGCCTGCCAGACGGGTAAGACAGACGAGTCAGAAATGCACAGACAGGACAGTGGTTCAGTTTTTCCTTTTAATGAAGAAGAAGCTGACCTGGACCCTGATTATAACCCTGATACTAACCCCAGTGGTGACTTTCAGGGTTTTTCCTGTCAAAACTGTCAAAAACGGTTCACCAACAGGCAAAGCCTGGAACGCCACATGCAGGCCTCAGTGACCTGCCGCCCAAAGACGTTCAAATGCCGACACTGCCGAAAGTGCTTTAATACGCAGTTTGGCCGACGGCGACACGAAAGAAGACATGAAAACTCAAATACAAGGCCAGGTGGTTCACTAGCTTGTCCATCCTCACAGGATGACAGACAGAAATGGGTGATAGTCTCATCACAGGAAACAGAACACACTGTTCTAACATCTCAAACAGGCACCCAGTCTCTGCCTGATTTAGACCGACGAGGTGACTCTTTTGCCTGTAAGTACTGCAAAAAAGCTTTTGGAACCCACACCAACTTGCGCCGGCATGAGCGCCGAGTACATGAGCGTCACCTCCTACCCAGGGGAGTCTGTCGAAAAGTCGCAAGTTTTCAGGAGCCTCAGGGACAGCAGCCCGCTGGTGTGCCAGAAGTTCTCTTAACTGCCAGTAAACAGCAGGGGGAAGCGGGAGAGCAGCAGAAAGAGGAGGAGTACATGGTTGATATTTCCAGCAACATCTCTGAGAACCTCAGCTTCTACATTGATGGGAAAATCATCTCCACCAGTGCTGTCACTAACTGTGAAATGATGGAGGTGAACTCTGCTACTGGTGCTGTGATTGGGCTGGATGCCTTGATCATTAGTCCAGCTCAGATTACTCAAGCTCTTAAAATAGAGACGAACGACTGCAGTACGACCTCCGACCTCTGTGGCCAGCCCTCTGGCAGAAGGAGGACTTCTACCCCGCCACTACTGCCACAAATAAAAACCGAACTGGAATCGGAATCTATACTGACAACATCTTCCTCTTCCTGTGGCAGTACAGTGATTGGCACAGTTCTGCCCCAGCCTTTAGAGACTATAGTTTTACAGAAAGAAAAGACTATCTATTTGTCCCCCAAGCTGAAGCAGCTCTTGCAGAACCAGGACAACAGCAAGTCATTTGCACTGATTACAAAAGGGCAAAAACTCTGTCCGCCTTTACCACTAACACTCTTACCCTCAGGCACCAGCAGGTTTAAGCGAAGGACAACATCCCCTCCCAGTTCTCTAAAACAAAGCAATGCATCGGGGGTAAAAAGTGCCGAGACACAGGAAAGGGTTTCTCCTGCCCCTAAGGTGCCAAAAACTGAGAGCCACTGTAGGTCTCCAGCGATAAGCTTGTCTAAAAAGAATGAGGTGGAAACATTGAATCCAGGCACAAACGACACTAGTGCCATTCAGCAGTTTTTGCCACTAGACTGCACTACATCAGGGACTGGTGGGAGGTCGTGTAATCAGCAGCCGCTAGACCTTTCCAACACTGTGGGTAAGAGAAACAATGAGGTCTTAGAGGAGTGTGTTCTGGATCTGAGCACGACTAGAAAGAGTACAGAGGCTGACTCAACTGGAAGCTCAGCCTGCCTGACAGCAGTTAGGAGAATTAAACCCAATTCAAGCATGTTGGAGAAAGTATTGCTAAATCAGTACGCTGGTGTAGATGTCCCAGCACCAACAGAAGCTGGAATCCTACCTGCTCCTGTTGTAACAGATCTTGCAGTAATGGCTGTGTCTGAACCAATTCCGGCTAACCCCGAAAGGGTTGTGTTCGAATTGTCTTTGACCTCTCCTTCTTCAGTGAGTGCAAACCCTCAGTCACTAAACCCTGCTGTTTTTCATACTGCTCTTCCAGCCCAGCTCATCTCAGCTCCAGCCTCTTCTACTGTACTGCCCACTGAAGTCCTATCATCAGCACCATTATCTGTAGCTAATGAAGTTCTCCCACTGTGTTCTCCTGCCCAGTCTTTCATCCCTATAGTGCCCACAACTTCTGTAGAAGTCCCTGCTGAAAATTCCTTGCCAGCATTTAATGTATCACTTTCGGACTGGCTTAGTTCTGCCCCTGGAGGGGTGGCTCATGCACTTATACCTACAGCACCACCTCTAAGTTTGCAGAGTCCTCAGTTTCTCACAGATCCAGCTGTATGTGATCTAGCACAAAGAACCTTAGTTGTAGATTCTGTCCTGTCACCTGAAGCACAAATGTTTTCTCCCTCCCTGTCGGTGAACCAGTCAAATATTACGTCATTGAGTTTTCCTCCAAACGTGGTTGTTATTGAGTACACTGTCGCGTTGGCGTCTTCTGAAGCTGCCCCGGTCCTTCAAGGTAATGCTGTTCACGGTGTTTCTGATGAAACACCACCAGCTCAAACTAAGCCAGGAGAACATGCCTCACCTCAACTACAGGCTTCTATCACTGAGCCATCAGCTCCTGAACTTCTACAGCCTGGCACTATTGGTTCTCTTTCGGAAGACATGCCCTCACACTCATCAGAGTACCTTGTATCTCCACCACCGCTCTCTCCTGCTCCCGGTACTTCAAGGAAAGTAGAGAACCAAGTGGAGCCTGCAAATCATTTGGACTGCTCCATGAATTTTACAAAGGATTCCCCAGATTCCTCCACAGAGGGCAACCCTGTAAGTGAGGAAGAATCTCACTTGCCTCTTGCCTCCAAGCGCTTCATGTGCAATGCCTGTGATGAGCAATTCCAGTCAATGAAGGGTCTGAGTAGGCATATTGGCGAGCACTCAGACACATGGCCATATAAGTGTGAGTTTTGTGTGCAGTTGTTTGAGAGTGACACTGGCTTATTAGAGCACCGCTCCAGTTATCATGGCATTGGCAAAATCTATGTCTGCAAAATATGTTCCAAAGAGTTTGCCTTTCTTTGCAACCTGGAGCAACATCATCGAGATGTCCATCCTGGTCAGGAGTGCTCTCACACTGAGGTAGAAAATGGTAAGTTACGACCTGAAAATCACAACAGTCCAATAAAGGCTGACCCTGTAACACCAGTTCGCCCTACAAAAGACAAAAATCCACAGTCTTTTAAAGCAGTTGTAAAAGAAGAGGATGACAAAGACTCGGACAACACTACTAAGGAATTATACACCACCATCAAGATCATGGCATCCGAAGGGGTCAAACCCAAAGGTACAGATGTGCGGCTCGGTATCAACCAGCATTACCCGAGTTTTAAACCACCTCCATTTCCGTATCACAACCGAACGCCAGCCGGAACAACTACCACAGCCACTAACTTCACTACTCACAACATCCCACAAACTTTCAGTACTGCTATTCGCTGCACCAAGTGTGGCAAGAGCTTTGACAACATGCCTGCACTGCATAAGCACATACTGGCTTGTGCTAATGCTAGCGATAAAAAGCGCTACACTCCAAAAAAGAACCCTATACCACTCAAGCAGTTTGCAAAAACTCAAAATGGAGTTCTTTCACCAGCTAGAGGAGTCAACAGCAGACAGAACGTGTCTCAAAAGGTCGGCCAGCCAAAAAAGCTACACTGCCACGAGCTGCCAGCCAAGGTGAGGCTGAACGCTCACAGTAAGAAGAAATCTGTGTGGGTTCAGAGAAGCAGGCCTGTGGGAAGGAAAGGTTCACAGGAGGAGCTGGAGCTTTATGTTTGTCCTCACTGTAGCAAGGAGTTCACTTACCCTGCCAGCCTGAAGAAACATATGGCTGTCACCTGCCCCATGAAGCCTGTCAGTAAGAGGTCCAGAAAAAAAAGAGCCAGCATGGCACCAGCGCAGGAGAACAATGGGAGCATCCGCACACGTGTAGCAGATGTACTAATGAAACATCGACGGTCAAGCCAAGGACATAAGATCTTTAAAAAAACACCGACCAGTGAGTCAGGTTCACCAGTGAGTCAAGTTCACGACGGCAAAGGGAAAATTACTCTGCATCATTTTCGACCTAAAAGATCTGCAGATGTCCTTTCACCATCAACAGTTCACATAGGTAAAAAGAGCAAACCCATTCTGCTGGAGGGCATTCAGTCACCACTGACCTTGACTAAGTCTACAATGCAAGGGAAATCTCAACCCAGCAACAGGATTCAGGTCATAGAGAGAGAAATGAAGCAGAGTGATTCAGATGCCAGGCCTCATCCTAAAGCTGAGGAACAGTTTTCTCAGAAAGTGAGAGAAAGGACGGAAGGGCCCATTACTCGCAGTCTCCAGCAAGTAAATACCACAGTCAACACTACCAACAGAAAAGCTAACACTATTGTTCTAGCCAAACCCCCGGTCCAGACAGACAGCCGGAACATTGTTGCATTTCCAGCAGTAACAGAGTCAGAGAAGTAGTGGAGAAAAAACACCTTTAGGGATATTGACAAAAAAGTCTTTAAATGTAACATTTTTATCTGTAAATATTCTCCATTGAAAGTGAAATGATCTTTTTAACTGGAAACTTTAACATTTTAAGGAGACTGAATGTTATGATTGTGAATTTGTTTTGTTCAGTGTGTTGCACATAGCTGAGTGCCCAAGTTCTCGTTTATTTATAACTTTTTAATCATGTCTTATAACTGGAATGGAACACCTTTACACACTAAAAGTTTGGGATTTCATTGTGGGCATCCATAACGTTCACATGTTCTTAAATAATTTATGTTCAAAGGCATCAGCCATGAATAGTTAATGCTCTGAAGCAGTGATGCTCATCACTTCTCTGGACTGCCCCTGCACTACACATCCTAGCTCCCAGTACATCTAACTTGAATCACCAACTTAACAGGCCCAAACGGCAGTGTGTGGGATTAGGAGGCCCTTTCTAAACCTCTGTCCGAGGCTTAAGCATTGTCAAGCTATTAACATAATGGAACACCACTAAACGGATCTATTTGGCTCTAAATATTCTTTAAAGCAAGTGAAAAATGCACTGAAACAAGTAATTACCTACGTGTCTATTTGGTGCACTTATGAAAATAAGCTGCTGAAGAAACATACCACTGCTGTCAGAACAAAAACGTTTTAGGAAAAAAGGAAAGTCAGTTTAATTTATAACATATATGTATGATATTTGAAATATACATTTTAATATG
This sequence comes from Brachyalestes nurse, assembly GCA_037974405.1. Classification (NCBI taxonomy): domain Eukaryota; kingdom Metazoa; phylum Chordata; class Actinopteri; order Characiformes; family Alestidae; genus Brachyalestes; species Brachyalestes nurse. Next base: position 12,910,758 of record JBBPCY010000018.1, read on the forward strand.
CAATTTTGGGCCATTTCAGTTGGAACTTCTGAATTATGACTGACAGTAAATGACATCATTTAATTTGCATAATTCACACTGGTCCCCTACTTGTAAAGCCATTATTAGCAACATTAGCATGTTTGGATGTTTGGAGAAGAATTCCCCCATCATTCTCATGGCTGAGAAATGATCATTCACGGTCTATATTAATGGATTGCACCACCCACAGGCTGGGTTTCAAACTGCAATGTTTTTGTGTGCAAAAATAATCTGGAAGTGTATACTCTTGATGAAATGTCATGAATTCAGTTTTTTTGTTTTGTGTATTGTTCTCATGCACTTTATCAATCACAGTCTATCTTGTGTCAGACTAGTTGCAATACTAGACTATTAGTAAACCATTTCAGTTGTTTAATGTTTGTCAGTCAAAAGAAATCATATTTATAGAAATAAAAATATACATATTTATAGATAGATAGATAGATAAATAGATATACTCGTCATTCAGTCAACTATGCGTCTTAGTTAATTATTAATATGCTGTAACTGATGTTCATTTTCATACATGTAAATGTGCTGGCTGGTGGATTTGGTTTGCTGTAGATATGCAGTCTACTCCCCTAATGGATCTGGGTTAATGCATGCTGTGGTCTCTCTGAAAACGGCCGCGCCAGCAATACTGTGTCAGCATGCCACGTAAGCTACTGCATCACTTTAAAAATCCACGTAAACAGGCAGCACCTTTTTACTGCCCATCCAAATAACGAATATAGACAGTTCTTTCATTAAATACTCGTTTAAAGGTTTATCCTGACAAAAAAATGTGGGTTTTATAAACCACTTGCAGACTAATTTGAATCATTCACGGTCAACTCTAAAAAGAGAATTTATTGAAATTACTGCAGCAGTGTCCTCATATTGCTACGATTTGCACCGGAGCAGAACAAAAACTACATCCATGTGAACTACACTCAGTACCATTTGGAATCATCATGCGAGAAAAGCCTTAAAAGGTTTCGGCCAAGGATGTTTAGAGCCTTTTATTTTCTTTTTACTGATACTACATGTAGCCCAGGACTCGGGTCAAGTCTGAGTCCTTATAGAGGTAAACCCAGTCAGCTCTGTGAGAGTGCTCCATAGAGGCTCGTTTTAAACTGATGCTTTTGTTGTGTTGTTAGGAGACATTCTAATGGGGTATAAAGGGTAAACGGATGGTAATAAGGGTCGACTAGAATATGTTTACATTATGATTGATCCTCTGAAAATGGCTGCTACCAAAGTCTGATTAGTTGACACGTTAAGTTGAAGTTGTTTTTTGTAAATTACAATAAGAGGAGGTTATGTTAGCATGGGTATATACTATTACATTATACATTCAGCTTATTATTAGGAATGCACTGGTTGTAGGCCTGTTTTTTCCAGCCAAATTGGCTGATAACTTTTTTCTCCAGTACTTTGTATTAGCCAAGGTTGGCTATTAGTAATATTACTCATTCTTACATGGGCCTTCACTATATACTCATTCATCGCATACTTAAATAACATGGATCAGTGTTACATTGAAAAGAACAAGGCTCCTGGCTGTCTAGCACAGTGAGCTATGATTAATTATGCTATAACATGATGGCCCAAGTACAGCATCAGCACTAAAATGCAGTGCTGGTACACTGACCTAGCTCATGTGTGTTAACAAGCTGCAAGACAGAAAAATAAATACGCTAGTCGACCGCCGATTTCATGTTACAAGAAAAAATCTCTCAGTTTCTGAAACCAAGACCTATTTCAACCGTGCATCCCTACTGATTGTTGTTATTTTCATTAACTGCAGGTGGACTGGAGGAAATGATCATTTTATTTTACAGGGAGTATTCTTTCATTTGAGACTGTGGTTTTCATTGTATTTACTGCAACTTGTCAATCAGCACAAACCACAAATCTTAATTGTCTGCTCTCTCTTATCTGTCATACTAGTGGCCTTAGACCATGATTTCCGTGTACAAGGCCTGGAGGAAAAGCTGTGAACAAAAAGGGATTTGAGAATCCCAGTTTAAATGAAATGTGTCTGTGGAAAACTGTGATATTACCATCTAAAACATGTCTATGTTTGAAACTCAGTGCGACATTTGATTATATTATGTTATGTTGGTTGGAATAAATTGCTCTGTGATAAATGCAGACGGAGACCAGAGCCTGTCCATGTTAGCATTATAGATAACAGGGAAATCTGAGGGTTTTTTTTACTTTTTGACTGAAGCACTTTTTTAATGAGGCACAGTACATGCCAATCACATCAGAGGTTATTTACATAAGTCTTACACGTTCAGGATATGGGCCCTTTTAACAAATAGTACTGTCTTTGCTCTTTGCAGTATATCATTATTTATAAACTTAATACAAATATTAGCCCTCCCTC
>JBBPCY010000018.1:12913252-12936782 GCA_037974405.1 Brachyalestes nurse
GTAGTTTTTTTATTAGTATGATTATTATTAGAAGCTGTATGCAAATATATTATCACCTGCAGCATGTATTAATATATATATATATATATATATATATATATATATATATATATGTGTGTGTGTGTGTGTATTTATATATATTTATATAGATAGATATCTAATTGTCAGTATCTCAGAAATGACATAAATCCCCATGTATTATCATGTATTATCTTTTTATAAGAGAGGCATTAAACTCATCACATGGGTTTCCATTCTCTGTGCTTCTCTGTGATGGACTGATTCACATCAGATCACTCTGGGTGACTTTGTTTGCATCTTAGTGGTTGACTGATTTTGAGAATTTGGTGTCATTGCCCTTTAAGGGAGTTATGCTAATAGATGTCTTTGCTGTTACATTTGGCTCTTTCTCTGAGATGGTCTACTGGTCTTAATCTCAAGAGAAGACCCCGCACTGGATTGAAACCGTTTGAATTTTTATTTAGACCAGTAAAGTCGTTTACGAGGAACTCACTATTCTGGCCCTGCTCATTTTTAGCAAACTCAGTTCAGGGAACATGGTTACGGAATATTTTGAAGTATTGTTTCTTTCCCACTGATAGAGGCTTTCTCAGGACATTCCAGGAAGTCAGGCATCAGGGATTAACCGGTTGCCCCTGGTGACAAAGCTAATAAACCCTGGAGCGGTTATAAATCTTCCTATTATTTGGTTCTTGCCCCAGATGGGGGGACCCAGAGCCAACTCCCCCTTGTGGTCTTGCTAAATAAACAATTAGGGTTTGCTTTGGTCTCTGGTCTACCATTCTAACTATTTCAGGAGAGTACAGTCAGTCAGACGAAAGGCGCAGATGTCTGTTTACGTCTGAGGATGGTACAGTATATATCACTGGAGCGAAAGACTGAAAGAATGCGATAAATCTGACAAACGGGTAAATGTCCCAACAGTGAACGTGGCGGATTTCTGTGGCCAGACGGTCCAGGCGGATGGCATGATCGTCAGATCCCATCAGGAGTCCCGCAAGTACTACTTTGTCACCATGGGTACGGACTGCCACCTCACCATGCAGTCTGCAACGCCCCGGGACAAGGTGCAGTTTCACTTCCGTTTCTTCCTGGTCTACAGCTTGCTGAGGGTGTCCCCCTTCAGCCCGGTGCCCCTCCCATCCGAATCCGCCAAGAGTCAACCTCTGTCGGGCCCCACCCGACCCGAAACAAAAATGGAGCCCACTCCAGGGGAGGGTGTGGCGGACCCCTGCCATGCTGGCTCCTACATCCAATTCTACGACGGTCGGGATAAAACGGCGCCCCCTATCGGACAGCCACTGTGTGGCAAAAGCCCACCGCGCCCAGTGCTGTCGACTGGACCCTATCTGACCCTGCGGCTGGTAACCAGAGGGACCCAACCCAGAGTGGACTTTGTGGGGGACTTCACATCCTTCAGGCTGGGTGAGGGATGGAGAAAACACTGTGATTACAGCACTGGTCTGGAATGATACATTCATATTTTTAATGTTCCACTTTTTGCCCCAGATGCAGTCGATCACCACAGACGTGTTTGATGCCCAAATTTGGCTTCTTTAGTTTAGAACTGGAGCTACAAGGCTAATATTGCTAACAAACACTACGAGTTAAAAGTCACCAAAATCTTTTCTTTACAAGCATCACCAAAATGTCTTTCAACCTGCTCAAACCACATCCAGATCATCGTTAAGGTGGAGCAGATTTGTTTATGTGCTTTAGGACACAAAATATGACTTGTGAACTGCAAAAATGATTCACAGCAGGCAGTCATTTAAGGCAACAGGGTCTGTTTTCACAAATCAGCTGAGGAGTAGGAGGTCTGATAGAATCAGTTGATAATGAGGAGCCTGATTTCAAGACCAGTCTTTTGTGGGCATCAGTCCTAGTGCTAATTCTAATAATTGCCTGTTGCGATAAAGTTATGTTCACTTTATTGACTTCTAGTGTTTGCCCCGTTGTTCCAGTGCTATAGAGAATAAGCAGAATTTGGACTCCAAACATGTTTTGGCTGATCAGCTACATCTTGGGTAAATTATACACCAAACCATTCCATTAATATGTTTATAATTACGTTTATTTTAAAATGATAGTCTTGTATTGGTCAGGTGCATTTTATTCACAAATAACTTTTTGATTCCACAACATAATGTGATGCTCAGCATGGGCTCTACATCATTAGGGATTGTAAAAACCCAACACTTAGTGCTGGTATAGGGCACATATTATTAGAAAATGCAGGAACATATGCTGGAGGGATATTGCGTCATTGCTTCTCTTTGTCACTGTATCTTTTCTCTGTGTCTCACTCCATCACTTTCTCTCTGTGTCTCTTTCTCACCGTGTCTCTTTTTCACATCATCTCTTTCTCACTGTATCTCTTTCTCACTGAATCTCTTTCTTACTGTATCTCTCACTGTATCTCTCTCACTTCATCTCTTTTTTACATCATCTCTTTTTCACATCATCTCTTTCTCACTGTATCTCTTTCTCACTTCATCTCTTTCTCACTGTATCTCTCACTTCATCTCTTTCTCACTTCATCTCTTTCTCACTGCATCTCTTTCTCACTGCATCTCTTTCTCACTGCATCTCTTTCTCCTTTCATCTCTTTCTCACTTCATTTCTTTCTCACTGCATCTCTTTCTCACTGCATCTCTTTCGCACTTGATCTCTTTCTCACTGCATCTCTTTGTCACTGCATCTCTTTCTCATTGCATCCTTTTCTTACAGCTTTTCTTTCGCACTGCATGTTTTTTTTTGCTGTGTCTGTCTCAGGGTTTTTCATTGCATCTCTTTCTTACTGCATCCTTTTCTTTACTTTGATCTCTTTCTCATGTCTTTCTCGCTGTGTCTGTCTCAGGGTTTAATCAGTCTGAATGCAATGGGGAGCCCTACTTCAACTGCCGTAATGGAAAGTGCATTCCAATGAGTCTGGTTTGCAATGACGACAAAGGGATTGACAACTGCGGAGATGGCACCGACCTGCAAGACCATCCAGGATGCATCAGTCAGTACTTTTAACATTATGTACCATTATGTGAACAGCACTTCACAGTAACACTTCATATTTGGACAGAGATTTCAATTATGTGGCTGCCATTCTCTTAAAAGAGGTATAGTTTTTTAATTGATTTTTATTCAGTGACGTGTGTAAGTGGCTGAGATGAAGAGAGTTTGGATTACAAAGATATTACAGTTTTTCTCAGTCGCTTTCATGCAATTTCCTCATCAGAAACACCATTCTCACCACTCTTAAAGCAGTTCTCAAAACATGAACACAGTCTCCTACACAAATTAGCATTTCTCATCTGACTTTGACAATTCATCAAAACAGTTCATGCATTCATCGCTGAGAGCTGCAGGTCTTTCACTCGCTTTGATACTGTGGCACAATGCATTACTGTCATCATTCAAATCATTTTAAACTTTTCATTGTTCATTGTTCATTTTTTAAACTTCTTTCAGGTATGTAGTAGAGTAAGGCCAATCACACACTGTCAGTGGTAACAATAAAATTGGTCTTCAATTGAAAATAAGTAGAATTACATGTTCTCAGATAAGATCAGTTGAAAGAAAGAGAAACACATGTTCACAATCTTATACCACAGGTGCATATAGATGCTCAGGTTCCACACAGTGCATAGGGCTGAAAATGGACAACTTTCAAACGGAAGTTGGGAGTGGGCATGAGGCTCAAATGGCAAGAGGGAGAGGAGCACACACAGGACAAAGAAGAGCTCACGGAGGACAACCTGGTAGATATCAGAGGGTCACTGCAGAAATACGGGCAACACTTGTGGATCATGTCATCAATCATAGTATGAGCTTTACCCCATAAGAGAAAATACCAGGTGTGATATAGATGCAATGATGTGGCCTAACAGGGAAGAGAGACTGGATGCCCCTTGAGGGACTTCACGGCACATCTGTGTCCCCCCTCCTCTAAACCAGGGGGTATGTAATTTGGTGCAGGTTTAGCCATGCTTTCGCAGTTAAACTTACAAATGTTTCATGTTACATTTTATTCTGTGTTTTTTTCTTCTCTAAATTAGATTTTAGTACGAATTTACAGAAAAGATTAAAACATTTGCTGATTAAGTTTCGATGCACTGGTGAAAGTGTTTTATTCATTTGTCACAGTGGTGAACTGCTTTAAGAGTGCTGAGAATGAAAGCGACTGAGAAAAACTGTATTAGAGCAAGCCTTGAGGCATCTTTTATTAGACTATTTGAGTTCCTCATTTTGTACATTCCTAAATTATAGTTTACCACTGATTTTGGGAACTGGTAAACAGATCTTAAATATGACTGGTATATTTAATTCCATCAGCTTATTATCATTGTTTTTGTTTCTTAAACCTACAAGATTTACATCTGTGTTTTGTATTTTAAGCAATCTATGATGTAAATATTAAGCTTAAATGCGTAAACACTTCATTTCATTGCTACAGACTGCAGAGAAATAGATTTTAATTCAAAAACACTTAAAGGATGTTCATCCAGCTTTTTTTACTTCGAAGCAAATAAGCAAATCTAGTAACTTTTTTGTTGAATAGATGAACATTCTGGCACCTTTTAAAAAAAATAAATTACATTATTTTAATTACTTTTTTTTTCAAATCAAGTAGAGGAACAAATAATGAGATCATTCCGTGTGGATGTGAATTCTTTGCGGCATGGGCTTCGCTACTGTTCTCCATCAAGCTAGTTCCAGCTTCCTTGAGTAAAGGTTGACAGATCAGTGGGCAGGATGGAGCCTTATTATGGGACCAATATAAATCTCCAACATAAATTTCCAAAATGATTGAGATCCAGATTGTTTTTTGATAATGCCATTGAGTTTATACGATGTTCCTGGAGAGAAACTTTAACACTTTATTTCTGAAGAATGAGCATTATTGCCAAACCTGTTTTCTTTTAACGGAATGAGAAGAGAGTCCAAAACCTCAGTGTTCACCTGTACACCGACTATTGAGGTGATGATCATATCTCCTCTGGTTCTATACATGACATGTGACTCCAGATCATAAAAGAATGGGGAACTCAGGCATTCGCAGTTGTTTCATTAGAACATCAGCCAAAATTTCCAGCATCTTCTCTTCACCCAATGCAAATAGCAATTTATCACTGAACATTATCTTTATCCGATCATATTTTCTCTTTCAGCTGATTTACTTAACGCTCTGTGCCATAGACTCCTGTTTCTGCCCACTTGTTTTTCTTTTGTTTTGTTGTGCATTTTCTGTTTTCAAGGTTTTAACATTGGTTTGAGTTTTCTGTCCTGACTTTGACCTTCTCAGTGGCCTAACCGTATGTTTTCCTTTTCTAATCTACCCATTTTGTTTAGACTTGCACACAGCTGAGAAAAACCAACCTCTTTTGCAAGACTCTGTGTTGAATTTTCTTCTTGAATGACTTTTATAATCCTTTCCATTGTTTCAGCTGACAATTATCTTGTTGTGTTCCCTTTCAATTAGCCTTTTCAACAGCTCATGGTCTCCATGCACTTTCTTTTAACTGCAAACTCATTTGCATCTATTGCTCTAAAAGACACGAATTTTCTCCAAAATCTTGTGGAAAGCCTTCCAAGACTGGAAGCTGTTATAGTTGCAAAGGGGGTACCAACTCCATATTAAAGTCTATGTAATTGAATGAAATATTATTAAAATCCCATGTTGGTGTAAGGCGTCCCAATACTTTTGTCCACATAGTGTATGTTTTAGTTACCGCCATATTTCAAAGAAAAAAAACATTCTGGAATGCGAATCTAATGAATCCCCGCCCAGTGTAGGACGTCGTGAACGCTGATTGGCTGAGGCATCTGGCATGTTAATTTGATTGATGTGTTGTGTCAGGGAGGGGGCGGTGTCAGTGAACTGGAGAGCAGCTGAAGCCTGGCTGAAATGCGCAGAGAATATGAATCTGAGCCATCAAATATGATGTGTACAAACACTACAGACATGTCTCATAGCTTTCATGGCAATCATAAATGAAGAGACAGCATACATGTAGGACTTACGTAGTCTTAATCATGCAAAAGAGATTTGGTTTTTGTAGAACAAACCTCAATGCATTAGTCTAGTCAGCTCATTAACCTACTTCTTGTGCCTTCTTTGTTTAAAGTCCAGCTGAAACCGTCTTCACAGTGGAACTGAGGTAACGTTAAGCAAAGACCGGTTCATTGCAGTTGGCTATTGGTCAAATGTGACATCATGAAAAACCAACCCCCACCCAGCAGCACCCGCAGCGAACACATGGCATAAACAATGCAAAGCTGGGTCCTTTTTTACCTTTTTCTCCTACGAAGGTCACATTTGTGCACATGGATGTCTTCATGTTTATCACATATAAATCTATTAATAATAACAGACCACACCAGGGCCTTAGCCTCACCTAACTCTTCAGCCGCAGCAAAAATGCACATGTCTTTTCGAGTCATATTCTTCACAAAACACACTATACTAACTATAACAATACACATTCTGTATTACACGGCATTTTATTTCAAACGGGCTAGCACAAGCATTACAGCACAGAGTTACCCACGAGACAACGTGGAAACGGAACAATAGATGCAGCAAGTGTGTCAAATTATCACACACCAACAGAAACTAAGCAGTAAAAGAATAGTGACAGTGATAACAGCGTTTTTTTATGTTTATTCATTAAACCCCTGTCATTTCACTAGACTGGAGCTGAACCCCAAAAACCCGCCCAAACCCGGTCTGAACCGGTTGGGGAAAGAACGCGCGTGCACAGAGACGCCCCCCTCTCTCGTCACGCGCCAAAAAAAAGAACACGGTCGCGCGGCCTTGCGATTGGCTGGCTGGCTCCCCTTCACACTCGAGCCTCCAGGCTTTGTGCGCTGTGATTGGTCGAAGAGGCCCAGCGGCCGGCGAAAACGCTCTCGCCATTGGTCCGGAGGAGAGCAAATGCTCGACCCTGATTGGTCATGAAGGTCTCTTTTTGTTTGTGGAAGCCAAAGTTGTAAACTAAGCGCGTGCTGGAGGAAAAGCGAGGGGAGAGAGAGGAGCGGGCGGATTTACCGGAGCGCTGCGGAACGAATAGGACGGCACCTAGGCTTTTACCCAGTAGCATCACCCTGTCAGAGAGGCGAGAGAGAACCGACCATCCGTCTTCTCTCCGTCTCCTTTCAGTCCCTGCTTCTCCTCCATTTTGTTGAACCTCTTCTTCGGCCATACCGGTAGCTCAGCAGCAGCATCACTATCCCCACCAGAGGAGCTTTTGTTTCTAGGGCCGTTCAGCTCTCGCCCTCGTTTGGGCGGTCGGCCCCTAGCTTCTTCAGAGCAGGGCACGACGATTTGGGCCTCTTTTTAAAACTAAATTTACCCAATTTCACATTTTACCTCAGACTTTTACCTTGGCGACGCTAGTTTTTAATCCAGAGGGATCCGGATCGGGTGAGGCGGGAGAAGCGAGCAGCGGCTGAAGAGAAATCGGTTCAAGCTAACTAAAATTAGCCCCACAGCTGCTGCATCCCATTGTTGTGGTGCCCGACTCTATTCTCCCGATACCGGATCCCTTTATCGCGTTTCTTTTTCTTTTTACATCCGAAAGCAGCTCTAGTTTGAGACTAAACATGTGCTCCCGAGTGTGGTTCGTGACAGACCGGCGCATCAGTCAGGAGTACCCCCAGGTCCAGATCCTCCGGGCTCTGAAGGAGCGCTGCGTGGAGGACGACGTGGAGTTCCGTTATCTCCTGATGGACGAGATCGTTATAACCATCACTGACGGACAGCTAGGTAAACAATGCTAATGTGTGCCTGTGCGTGTGCCTTTTACTCGCATCTTTTTTGTGAAAAGTGGTAAAAAACAAGTCCTAGTCGTAGTTTAAAGGGTGGGTTATGTTATCCAAACATAAACATTTTAAATTCCATCTCTCTGTGTGGAGTCCAGTGTGTCTGGGATGCTGAGTTAGCTCCATGCTAAGCTGTGTGATAGTGACCGCCTAACCTAGTTTCCACTCAGCCCCGGGTAGTCTCAGGGATGTTGGATGAGGCGACCATTTTGTTGTGAAATGCAGGGAAATAAAATATGGAGGAAAACAAGAGAAAGCGTTTAAAATCGTTTGTGAAACAAACGAAGGTTGCTATTCATTTGTCGAGAGAGCGTGGGATCACGAGGCTCTGCCTGCACAGAGGCCGCGACCAGAGCCACATAAAGCCAGACTGAATAGACCTCATGGGTGAGGGGGGTGTGAGGGTGTGGAGGGTGAGGGTGTTTGGGTTCTCGACGCAGCCAGAGAGAAAGAACCAGCTGTGCATTCAGGGTCAGTCTGAAGAATCCCCCACAGACACTGGATCACAATGTGTAGCTTCATGTTCAGGAGAAAAACGGACTCCTTTATTAGCATTTCTCTCATCTTCTGCTCTGGTTCTAGTCTGAATTGACCGGTTAAAGCCGGCTGATCCGACAAACCCTGAAGGCCACATTTCCCTCGATCATTTATAGGATGCTTACGCACCATAAGATCATCCTCTATGGGTTTGGCTTTCAGGTTTGACAGGTTGGTGTAATTCAGCAACGCACGAACCAAAGTGTTACGAGATTTCCACTGTTAAACACATCTGCAGTGTGATGGCGAAACACGGGCATTATGGATTAAAGACCAGGTTCTGCAGAAAACACCCCCCCCCCAACTGTATGCAGTGTGTCTGAACTGATGATGTTGGAGAGATAGGATGCCCTGTCTGCAGCACCGGCTTTGTTTACATGCCTGTAACACTGTCACAGACATGACGCGCTTATGGGTCTGCCATCCAGCAGAAACACATGAAAAACACCTGATTCATTTTGACACCAGAGAGATAGAGGGGGGAAAGAGTGATGAGTCAGGAGGAGAAAGGCTGTGCATGCTGAAGGAGAAGTGCAGAGTCTGTCCATCCTCACAGAGAAACAGGAGGCTCAGCAGTATGGCTGGTGGGGAATCTGGGAGATTTGTTAAACAGGTTTTTTTTAGATGTTACATGGATATGTCAGCTTTATTAGTTATGTCTAATAAATTGCCAGAGCCTGGAATTAAGGGTTTTTGAAAGCCGATATGGGATGCCATGTTTTACCTGCAGTGCCAGCACTGATGCTGATATATAGACATCTAGACAGTGTAGAAATTGACACAATCCACCTGGGTTAGCATTTTAATGTTTATATCTTCATTTATCTCTCATATTTTGGTAATAGGTAGTATAATTGAGGCGGCAACAGAGTTTGGTTCTCAGCTATAGGACAGTGTGTGCTTCTCACATTGCTGATACAGGGAGTGTCTTTGCTTTTATGTGCATCTGATGTTGTATTCTAGCTGCAGTCACATGTGCCTGCTGCATTTCTTAATGTACCCTCGATTTCCAGATGATTCAATCACCTTCACGCCACTTGGCACCTCTCTGGGGAGACGTCCTTTGCCCTATGTTTCTGGCTAAGTCCTAGACACCCAGACAGTGCATTAAAGGTAGACAGGTGGTTGTCGAGAGAGCGTGAAGATAGATCACCTGAAGGAGGTGTGTAACCAGGTCTGTGAGTGTATGTTTTTGAGGGTAATCTTCTGGCCTGGATCCTGGGAGGTCAGATTAGGGCTGTGGTCCATATTCGTAAGATTAGGCCAGTGGACAGTTGGTCAGCTCTGGGATTTATACTCTCTGGTGGGTCAACATCCTGCTACTTTACGTCACTGATACGAGACATACATTTAAAATGCTGCTTCCAGCGTTGCCAAGGTCAAATATTGAGGCCAAAGTTACATAATGAATTTGTGACTTGTCTAAAAATGGACTAAAAATCAGATTACAACAAAAGCTCCTAGGAATACATAAACGCCCATTAACTATGGTAAAGTACTACAATGTGCACCCTTGGATGGATTGGTGTTATAGACGGGTGAAAAATTCTGCAATGTTCAATACACAATTTTTAATTATCAAAGTCTAGATAATTACCAATTAGCTCTTTGTCAAGTAACAGAATATTCCATAAGCTGTGAAATAGTTAAATTAATTAACACATTAATGCAAAACTGAGTGGATATGGTCATAACTGTGAGTGTTTGTTACCACAGCGTAGCCAGTTTTAAATTGAAGCTATCCATTTGATCAATATTTATCAACCTTGCATTTCGCACAAAATTGAAGAAAGGAAGCCTGCTATCCTTTTATCTGTCCCAGGGATCACCTGCTGTACACCGTATTTATGGCTCAAAACTGTAAGAAGCCTAAAGGCCCCTTGTTACCGTGCATTATGTGCTTGAGGTGGTGAGAGTGTGTGCTGTGAAATGACACGCAGCACTCAACATGCATTTGAGACTTGGGAATTCCAGATCCTGTGGTGTAGATGCAAGGAGATGGCGAGAGAGAGTGTGTTTATTTAAGTGGTGCATCACGGGTGGACCTTAGTATGGCAGTGGTGACCATTCCTCCAGCGGATGGGAAATGTAACACTGCTTTGCTGTTACTGCTGGATTGGGTATCCAAAGCCATCAAGAGAAGATGCTTCCATAGTTAGGAGTTGAATACTTCCTGTCACGCATAGTCATGGGCTTCGGAACTCACTGCAGTCAGAACACACGATACAGGCTGTTTACAAAGTCCTCTCTTAGTACGCTCGGTATTGTCCGATAGAAATGTCACGTAACTCTTCTCCTGCGGGATGTGAGTTTGGGTTATTTGGCTCATCTGCTTTGTGAAATGATCACCTGGAGGATTCTCTTTTCTACATAGAAGCACATACACATGAAGGCACACCCATTATAAACGTTGATGTGTCATATTTGTAAACACACGCACTAAGCTCTGTCAGTGTTAGAGATTACATAAATGTGTCTGTTTTGATAGTGTTCAATGAAACATGCATCTTGCTAAGCTATTTAAAAAAAAACGTACACGTGGCCCAGAATTTTCTTTTTCCTTAGGGAAAATTCTTACTGGCTTGGTGCATGTTTCGGCATGGAGTGTGTGTGTGTGTGTGTGCGTGCGCACGCACATGCTTGTATCTTAAATGAGCATCACACACAATGTGATAATGAAAGTTTAAAAAATCTTTGGCACAACCGAAATACCCACTTTTGAGCATAAAGCAACAGCTGCTGCAGAAGGAGAAGCCTCAGGGGATTTTTTTGGGGGGTGGCTGGGAGAAAGCAGGAGAAAAGGAGCGAGCGAAAGTTTAAGAAAAGGGGGGGGGTTGGATGGAAAGGAGGGTGGGATGATGTGGCCACAGATGATTTTACCATCTGAATGTGCCTGTTTCTTTTTGAACTGCAGAGAACTCGTGACTGATTTAACTCTACTTGTATTGCTGAGCAGTCAAAACACATATCCACACATGCACGCACACACACCCAGTGCGTATTCTTTATGTCCGGCTCTGTGAGTTAAAATCCCAGCGTGTGCCAGCAGGGTTGCATCAGAGGCAGCAGCATGCGCCTGCGCAAACATGCAGCGTTTTGTGCTAGAAAGATGAGCAGTAGTGTCTGTCAGAATTGTCAGTGAATACTGAAATTATTATTATTTTTTTGTTCTTATTGTTGGTTGTTCTTCCTTGTTGGTTCATTTTTGGTCATTTTAACCATAACCTTTTGCTCTTCTCTGAAACATCTAATGGTTCATTTAAAGTAAATTGAGTGCTGGGATTTATTTGAAGTTATATGATAATCATCACAGCTGTGCTACAACTGAATCATTTGCAAGTGTGTGTTTATGGGCCATCCCTTCCTGTGTGTGTCGTCTCTCTCTCTCTCTCTCGAACCTTGAGATTCCAATATCAATATTCATATATAAATGTGTGTGTGTGTATATACATATATACACATACAGATATACATACATACAATTAAAGGTTTTCAAATGCTGCAGCTGTCCAAGCATTGGCTCATTGACAGATGATTGGAGGTTCAATCTCTGCCAGTTCTGCAGCCATCCGTGGCCAGGAGTCAGAGAAAGCATAATTGGCCACGCTCTCTCTGGGTTGGTAGGATGGCCCTTAGTCTCCCATCTCTGAGTGATGCTAGCCAGTGAAGGCATTTTACATAATAGAAATGGCAGTTAGTGTTAATCTCCAGGCGCATTGACTGACCAGAGATGTGTGTGCGACAGTTTTAAAAAAATTTCTTCATGTGACTAGGATATCATGATGTAGGCCATTATGTTCTTCAAACACTCTACTACCCCAAAGGAGCTTCTTTTTTCTCTATCACTTGACATGAACCCATTTGTACTACAGTAGCAGACATTAATGATCTGTGTGTGAGAGTTGTTTAATGAGAGATATCATAGCTACTCAGTATCGTCTTGTTTAGAAAACTGTTATGTCATTATCACTCAGCATGCTTCTCTTTTCTCTGATGAACTCAGCCTGAAATGAAACTAAACAATACGTGCCTTAATACACTGACTGGAGCCATAGAACCTTCACTAGCCTATCAGGAAATGCAGTTAATTTGTGCATGTGTGAGTAATTAAGGCAAACTGATGGTGAATATGAGGTGTTTAAGACAGCCGAGATAGTAATTAAAGCATTAAAACACGAAGCAGAAGGATCTGGGTTAGTGGGTCAGTGCAGAGAAACAGTGAGAGACAGAATGCCTCTGTGGTGTTGTATAACTGCTCTAGAGGAGACCAAAGATGTCAGAAACTCAGTATTGCAGAGATGTTGCCCGTGTTGTGAGTGTATTTCACCAGCTCATTTGGTATGGCAATAAAGAAAGAGAAAGAAGCCATGTTTGTTTCTGTCTGTGTGACAGAAGGAGGGCAGTTGTCCAAATGCAAGGCTCAGCCAGCTCTTAGGTGTTGCCTAGATACTTCTCCGAAATTCTGAACACGGTACCGTCTGGCTGCACTGCGTCTGAGGAATACGACAAAGAAACAAAACCTAAAACTTACCAAAAATTTGTTAATGGAAAGAAATTGTATACGTAGGTCGTCATAATTCAATAGCTTGACGGAAAATAAACAACTCATGGTAATTTAAAAGATGAATAACTGATATTAAGGATGATCACAGTAGGTGGCTTGTGAATGTCATTTTGTAAATGTTTTGAAATGTACTTACTGGTTCCTTTGTCTCTCTCAGGTCTGCGAGTGGGGCAGGAGATGGTGACCTCATACCCACAGGTGGCTGTGGTGCGTGTTCCCACTCCATGGGTGCAGTCTGACAGTGACATCACCGTTTTGAGGCACCTGGAGAAGATGGGCTGCCGTCTGGTCAACCGGCCCCAGGCCATCCTCAACTGTGTCAACAAATTCTGGACCTTCCAGGAGTTGGCTGGACACGGGGTCCCACTCCCTGATACTTATTCCTACGGTTAGCATTAATAACACTCATACATAACTGTTTAGTCTTAGGAGTTCATGGACATGGAGTACCATACAAAAGTCTTGAACCACCACTCATTTCTTCATATTTTGCTTCCAAAGAGCCAGACTTTCTTGTATTTTTTGTGTAGTCTTGAACAATCTGCATGGGTTACTGAATGACTTTCAAAGGCTCCTTTTCAGTCCAGTCCCTGAACCAGACCAGTTACCTTTTGGTTAAGTATAACAGAGCCATCTACCGTAAGGCCTGAAACAGGTACAGATGACCCCATAACTATATCCAATAATTCAGAGGGCCACAGACCATTATCGATCTGGAAGTCATTTAGTACCGAGCCGTACAGAAAGACAGAATAAAAATATTTTATTGATTATCAGAGTCTTGAAGATCTTTTATTTTGGGGAAAAAATGCTCGCCTCGGTCACGTGATACGGTACATAAAAAAATTAGCCCACAAGCTAGCAAAAATGGGGTAAAAAAGTCAATCTTTACCAGTCTGTGAAAATATTGTTTTACATGAAACTGGTCGCAAAAAAGGTTAGGGGCCACTGCAGTAATTTACTCAGTCTTTGCCTAGGGCCATTCTTATTTATTTACTTTCTGTACTAATGCATGTATGGACGGTATTTAGTATTTATTATGCAGAAACATTTAGTATTTAAGTTCTCATTGCCTTCTGCACACCCTATAACAACACTTCTGTTTTCTGTTTTCGCCTTAACTCCTAAAATAGAACTGAAATATACAAAGACTCCAGTCAGCAAAAATCTGTAGGAAACGACAAGAATGTAGTTTGTTGCGGTGGTACCTACGCTTTGGATACACTGCACAATCATTTTATAAAGACTGGGTGTCTCACTTTCTTAATGATCTTTGCCGTTTTTGGCAACTAAAATATTAGAGATCATGTTAAATGATTTGTCAGTCATTCAGAGCCAACCTGAACTCGCTGAACTAGCACAAACTTGCACGGACACACGCCCTTGCGTTACTAGGAGACGCAGATAGCAAAACAAACGTGAAGGTATATCAACAGCTGTTGGATGCCTCTGCCGTTTGCAATCACAATGCAGATTAAAAGTTAAGAACACCTTTGAGCAAAGTCCTAGATGTAAGATGTGATTAGTACTTAATACTATATGCTTAACTGCCCCTTCCATAAGCTTAAAGAATTAAAAGCCCCTGCCATACACACGTCAATGTCTATTCATCTCTGATCATATGTAGATTTTATTTATATTTCTTTTGCCATTGGCCTTTGTGGGATATCTGTTCAGACTGGGTCATTGACTGGTATACATAACTAGACTACATCCAGAGCCAAAAAAAAATCAGATATGCACTCCTGAACTGATCTGAACCTCAATACATTGGTATGACGAGTCTTTTGCCTCATACACTATTACTGTTTTCTAACCCAAATGTTTTCCCAGATCTGTGGACTAGAGCCAGACAGTCCCGTGTTAATGTCTCTTATCCGTTTAACCAAAGTATGAAGCCATTTCTTATCTTAAAGCTGTGGAAGCATACTGTGTATTACCCACATCTTGTCCTAATTTTAACCATCATGCTGGACTGCTTGAAGCAAAACGATGCACATGTTGCTGGAACAGGCTATAGTGAAAGTGATTGTTTGAAATATGTATGAGTTTTTTTTTTTTAATCTGTTAAAATACAATTTAAAGGGTGAATTTGTAAGGGATAACTAGAGCAAGCTGCTATTTTATGCCCCTTTTCCAAACAGAGGCAAAGCATTTGGCTAATTTCTGACAAATGCCAGATAAACTTAACTGGCAGAGTCTCAATCCTACACACATACACACGCACGTTCGTGTCCCCACATGCGCAGAAGCGCATGAGCTGTTTATGTAACAGGGCTCTGTTTGGAGGGAGAGTGGGGACAACTCATGACCATCTGAATGAAAATAGAGACAGAAAGGCAGCTGCTTTAGTGACGTGGGGCTGTCTGACATTTGCTATTTGCTTTCCTGGCTGTCTGTGTTTGTGTGTCTCTTTTTGAGCGTAGAGGTCTGAAAAAGCTGCAACAGCTCAAAATAAGGTTCAATTGCTGCCCTAAAACAGAAAGCAGTGAGCGGGGTGTGAAGTGTTTAGGACACCAGAAACCTCAGTGGTCTCTACAGCCTGTATGAAACCCTCAGTAATCTCCCTAGTGGTCTTTCCAGACTGAGCAGAGTCTCTGCAATCTGTATGATGCTGCACTTTACAGGCTAGTGAAACCATTCTTCTCTTTAGTCAGACAGAGGCACAGTTATAATTGATACTCTCCCGCCTCCCTCTGGCTCTCACAAATCACTCGCTTTTTCCTTCGCCGTTTTCCACTCTGCAGTCCAGTCCACATCTGTCTCCTCTGCATTCGTAACGGTGCCACATCATGCGCTGCTTCGGCGGCGGAAACCTCACTTAGGATTTTTGTATGAGTTATAAGGGTTATGGGTGGTTAGAACATTGTGTATATCATGATTGCAGTTCAGTGGTTTGTGGTTTGATTTAAGAGTTTTTTATCCTTTAGCTAATGAGAGAAATTATTTGATTCGGTTTGGTACTTGCTTCTGTTTGAACATAGATGCAAAGCTTTTGGGAGAATGGGCTGTAGTCCTTGAATCCAAGTTCTTGTTACTTATTTAAAGTCTTGTTTTGTTCTTTCATGAAATTTTACACAATGTAAATGACAGCAAGAGAAAGACAATTCTTTGGGTGGGTGATCAAATACATCACAATATGCTTTTTTGAGTATATCATGATCCTGTCAGTTCTTCTAGAACACCGACTGACTGCGTCTTTTAGTGCAAAGAAAGCATGATCATTATTGTTTAATTAGATTAACTTCGCAAAAAGTGAAACCTTAATCTAATATAGCACATTGTGTTCCTTTAAAATATGTAGGAATATTGTGATATGTTCTATCATATCACCCACCCCTACTTCTATTTTAAGTTCAGAATGTTTTTTCCTCCTGTAAATTTAACTTCATTTGGAGACGGGCTTTGGCTCTGTCAGCACCAATAAATATATCAAAAGCATGCAGAGATTCATGATTAACACCTAGGCAATAAATTACAAAAAACACTAAATGAATGGCATGTGTGATGGATAACCATGGAGCCGTTCGGACGCAGAGGGTGTGTTTCTGCAAGTTCTCACTTGACTCCCTTCTGTAGAGTAAGAGTGTGAAGGCATGGCAACACTGAGGTGATATTCTAAGGATGATCAGTCTGTTTGTCACAAGGCTGCCTGTGCTTCTCCAATATGGCCCAGTAATGTCACACATATACTACAATGGAAATTAGAGTCTACTCATGACAGAGTTAGTAATATGTGTGTGTGTGTACTTATGTGGTTGTGCTTGTCTCCAGGTGGCCATGACAACTTCCGTAAAATGATTGATGAGGCAGAGCCGTTGGGTTACCCTGTTGTGGTGAAAAACGCGCGTGGACATAGAGGTAAGTCCCTCACTGATTTGTGATCTGTGACTTAGGGGAGAAGTGGCTGTTCTCAGATCAGCACATAGCATATAACCTCTGCATCCTACTTGGGAGCGGCTGCAGTTCTGACATTCCAGAACTGCAGGAGGGGGTTTGGGGGCTGAGCAGAGCACCACAATCCAGTCGGTAGCACACACCAAACAGGTATTGTCAGAGGGTAGTTGTGCATTGTGAATGCAAAGCAGCTGTTTCTAATGGTCACAAGAGTTATTTCTCTTCTCCTTGAAGAGTATAGAGGAGTCATGGGTGTTGGGCAGAATGTACGTTTCCTTAGGCTATGGTCTGTAAAATGGCTGGGACAAACTGTTCTGCAACTGCTAAATTGGTCTGCATTGTCCATTTAAAGTCTGTTTAATGTTCTGTATTTATCTTTTGCTGTTTTCAGTGATCAGCTTTTTTAATCTCAGGGAGATCAGTATTGCAGTACTGCAGTATTTATAAAACACCCACAGCATGGCAAAACAGTGATAAATTGCATGGTATTTAAGGTTAAAACTTAGGGGCAACTGCCTGAGGCATGCGCACACACAGACATATTTATTCAGTGTTATTTAAAATGGAGCAGTGGCATTCTTCCTTGATGTGTGAAAATGTACCCCAACACAACACCTCTACTACTTTAAGGCCTTGGCAATTACCTGGAAGCAGTTCGTAGGAGACCAGAATGATTTTTAACATTGTTTTTAATGTTCATTTCTTTTTTCAAACCAATTAAATGGCTTACAGTGAGTCAGTCAAGGTAGAATCGCGGTTCTGCTGTAACATTGAATAACAAAGTAGCCTGTGTATGTGTATATGTAAGGTATTTTAATCTATAGGGACATTCATCAGTGCTAGAATGGCTGTTTTCTGAAATACTGCACATTCCTGAAATGTGTAGAGTGCTTTAGAACTCTGTTTGTCACTTGTGTAGGTAAAGCAGTGTTCCTGGCACGGGACAAGCACCACCTTGCTGACCTGTGTCATCTGATTCGGCATGAAGCTCCGTACCTGTTCCAGGAGTATGTGAAGGAGAGCCACGGGCGAGATGTGCGAGTGGTGCTGGTGGGCGGCAGGGTCATTGGCTCCATGCTGCGCTGCTCCACAGATGGTCGAATGCAGAGCAACTGCTCCCTCGGTATGACGGGGAAGGGGGCTGGGGAAGGAGGGCATTTTATGGAGTTGGATTTGGTTTCTATTGATGAGACTGGTTCAGTTAACCGTAACCACCAGTAACCTTATCCAGAAAGTAATGGTACAAAGTAACAGAAAGGGGTACAAACCTTAAACCATAGCATGCTTGAAACATGCATGGCTCTCCAGATCTGCATCTTTATAATAGTTTTTTCCCCCACAAGACTGAATACATGCATTATTACATTATACTGTCTCACACCCACATATTCTCTCTCCAGGTGGTGTGGGCATGATGTGTCCCCTGAGCGAACAGGGCAAGCAGCTAGCTGTGCAGGTTTCCAACATCCTTGGCATGGACGTGTGTGGGATCGACCTGCTGCAGCTGAATGACGGCTCCTTCGTGGTGTGTGAGGCCAACGCCAATGTGGGTTTTATTGCTTTTGACCAGGCCTGCGGGATGGACGTGGCTGGCATCGTGGCAGACTATGCCCTGTCGCTCCTCCCCAGCCGCCTCAACCGTAAGATGTCGTTGCTGTCCGTGGTATCCAGCGCCAGTGAGACGAGCAGCGAGCCCGAGGTGTGCATCCCCACCGAAGTGTGCATCCCCACCGAAGTGTGCATGCCACCAGAGGTGTGCCCACCTGTCGCTACCTGTGCCATCCCTGACGCCGTTAGCACCATGAGTACGAGTTCCACCTCCAGCGAGAGTGAGGCAGAGCTAAATGAAATAGGCCATGCCCCAAGTGCAGCTGATCCTGCCTACAACATCAATTCCCTCCTCGCAAAGGAGATTAAACTGTTGACTGAGTGAGCTGAGGAAAAACAGCCACTACATGCACACACAAGCACACATACATACACTGAAGATACACATACATATACAGTGGTCAAATACAGTCACACACACTCATGTTGTCATACTAACCCACCGTGTAATCCCATGCTGGTCTGAGGCTGCTCCCCTGATGTTGCTATTCCACTGAAATGACTGTACAAATGTGTAGTGCTGTGTGTGGAAGTGCACTTGGTGAGTTGCACACTCTGACCAAGCTTTGGTGCGCTAGCTGAGGTGCATATTCCAACAAAGCCTTAGCGTGCGAGCTGAGTGAGCGGTTTCCACTGTAGTACAGGGTGCAATGTGTTGGAGAGTGGTTTTACTTGGAGAAGATTTTCCAGTAGTCAACAAACCATTTATCATTCAAATGATTCCGAATTATAATGGTAGAGTATGTAGAGACACACACGTTTAGCGAGAGAATTAATTCAGTCTGCCATTGACCCTGTTGCAAGGCTTGCCGAATGTGCTGTGCAGTGTGTTGCAATGGTTTAGTGTGGAGAGAGAACTTGAAACAAATCTTGTTGACTTGTTGAACCAGTACACTCCATGTGCCCTGCCAATGGGTGACAACACCCTCAGAAACGCCCACACAGACACTCAGCATTAACACACAGAGAGAGAGACTGGAAAAGCTGTACATATTCTATTCCCATTACAATGGACTCACCCACAACTGTACAGAGCAAGGATTCGTTTACCATGTTTTTAGCTTCAGTGGTTGTCTGTATTTAATAAAACTCCTTATCACACAAGCACAGAGACCCATCACTCCGCCACTTTGGCTTGGTGTTTTTGTTTTTTTCTTTTTTTTTTGTTTGTTTTTTTTTTTTCTTTTAATGGGTAGAGTTAGAATTTGGGTAGATAAAAGGAGCTGGTCCTGTGTCAGCACTTAGAGAGTCAGGGAATCCCTTTTACTTTTGGTTTTTACTCAGAATAAACTCATTTCATAGGTTTCAAAATGACACTGTTGCACTCGTTTTATGTGCAGAGGAGAAATTGATTATAGATTACTTTTAGCGCATATATAAATATGAATAAAAAATGAGAATGTTGAACTGTCCCTTTAAGAGCATCTTCTACCCACAGTCACCAGGAGTATGGAGCAGTTCAGTTAATGAGGCAGCCATTTTAGAGTACCTGCTGTCCCCCATTTTAAAGCAGGAGGGTTTGAGCTGCTCTGATCCTGTCAGATGGGCTCTGTGTCAGGGCGAGGATGTACAGAGGAGAGAGGGAGAGTAACAGGAGGGGGGAAAAGCGAGCCGTGTTTTCAAAAATACCTCAAAATCAGTACTAAGTACCCGTACAGACTTGTATGTGCTAGTGTCCATACTTCTCCCATTCTGACTTGTTCCATATGAGCAGCAAGTTCCACGGGACAAGCAGTTTATGAATTATGAATGCTAATTACGATTTGCAGACCCCAAAAATGCAGAATACCTTGCCAACACTAAACTTCAATAAGCTACCTGTTTGGAATCAATTTGTTTGTACAATAAAAACTAACTGCCAACTCAAATGGGTGCTAGAACTTCACTGAGTCCGGCCCGGTGTTGTACAGACTGAGCTGAATCCCTCTGTTCTCTTTACTTCCATTCTTATCCTACATGTGATTCAGAGACTCTGGTATAAGGTATTAAACGTTTTTAGATAACTCAGTTCCATAACTGTCTATCTTTTTGGTATCTTTTCTCTCTGTTCACAAACTTCTCTTCGAATTCAGATCAAGTCTGGCTGAATTCGCCTTCATACCGAGTGTCTGTATTAACACACGCAGCGCATTTACAGTACGGACCAGTTTCGTGATTATAGTTTACATTGTCCGGCTTTGGACCACAGACAAAGCAGTTTACGTTCATTTTCAAACTCTTGAATGCATATTTACATAAGCATTCATAAAATAAGACTTGGAAGTTGGACCTGAAGTAGATTTAAGAACTGTGTTCCAGTTTACACTGAGACTATTCAGATTAAACTCAGGGAAGCAGCCTGGATCGAATCCCTCCCCTGATAACACACAACACATCCATCCTAGACAGTTCTGTAATATGTGTCGACCAACAAAAATTTAACTATTTAAAAAAAAGAAAAAGATGCTTGTACCATGAAGGTCAATATGCACTTTTTTCCTTGCTTGTTTTATAATGTTCAGTATTTTTTATGGTTTATTTTTTAAGGATAAAACTGGTTTGTGTGCACTAATCTCATTCAGGGAGGAAAAGGGGAGACTGAAAAAAACCGGGTTTTAGTGAAATGGTTGACTAACAAAGGCATGCAATTGCTGAAGCACACAGTGAGATGCACACGCACACACACACACACACTCACACACACCCAGCCTGTCACTACCCTTCCTCTGTGTTGTGACTTGACGTACTGTGTGTGATGTGTTCCATCATTCCATCACCCTACAGAAGAGCAGGCGGTAACTAAGCGACCGGAGACACACTCCATCTTTGCAGCAGAAACCATCAACAGGGCCGCAGTGCCATTTTGGCCTTTTATTGAATTCTCAAGTCTCAAGAGACCTGAGAATACAGGGTGAGGCAAAAATGATGTATGTTCCTGCAAATTAGACTCAAACTGGCCAAATTGGACTGTAATCAGTGGAGTACATTAATGCCAAAATTTTGATCGACAAGGTACCACTCTAAACCCCCTCTAATAACAGAGAGGTGGCTTTACTCATTGGGTAATTACAGCATTAAAAATGACTATTTATTTCTAAATGCTGCTAATATTTAGTTCTTTTGCTCTCCAGGATGTGAAAGGGAAAAAAGATTCCAGATGTTAACCACACTTTATCGCCTCTTTATTCTTTCTCTTTTTTTTTTTTTGTGAAACGTTCCACCTGAATGCCAAAAACGCAAGCAATGTTGTATAATTCAGTCTAGGGAAACTATTAGTATAGAAATCTAACATTGATGTTATGTGTTATAACAACAATAATAAAGACATTTTAAAAATGTCTGGAACATGAAAAGAGCTTCAAAGGCTTGTGTCTTTCTTTAACACCATCATTTCAGTACATTCTCTTATATAACACACCAACTACTAATTAAGACTGGCCCATGAATCATGCTGAGAAACTGCACAGCCATCGACTGCAAACACAGGATCATTGCCTTCACACATACTGCTGTTTCTACATTGTCATGTGTCTACATTGTTGCGTAAGATAATATTGAACAAGTCCTGTGTACATATTTGTGGTGAGGTTGACTGACTGTTGAGGTTTTGTAGGAGTGTTATATCAATGATAGCCAAGTGTATTCCAGTGAGGGTTGAGTCAGAGGTGTGGAGAGCATACTGCTCAGTTTTAAACGTGTTTGAGTGTTGAGTGCATTCGGGATGAACAATAAGAGTTTATTGGGTGTTGAGGTGTTTTTCTGCTTGTTGTATGAGATCCTGGATGGACTCAGCCAGATTGTTCTCACACTGCAGGCTAAGCTCCAAGGCCTTCCTACCAAAGTCCAGCACCTGCACATACATACACACACACACACACACTCCAAAAAATTAGGTATCAAGTACAAAATTAAGCGATATTATTTTACTCATGCAAATGAAAGACAACAAATGAGATCCTAAGCATGGTTATAACCTGGACCACCATGTAATAGGCAAATCTGCTCTAGAGTTCATCCGACAGAGTTTAGCTCTTGGGCGTGGGCTACAGGAAGTTTGAATCCCATTATGACCAGGGACACAGCAAAGCTAAGTCTTTATCTCTCTGACTTTAGCCATTAGTGCTAATCCCTACACTAGACCGGACGACCAAAGCACAGGCACTCAGGACTGCACTGGGTCTTAGACGTACTAAGGTCTTTAGTTTATACAACAGTCTACTGAAATAGATGACGGACTATGTTACTTGTCTAAACTGACTGATTGCTTTTGTGGCATTTTATTTATATCACATTACCACATTTTTTTTAATGTAGATGTTTCGCTCAAGGGCTGCTATCTGTATTTTGCTACGGGAAGGATATATTTAGGAATGACATCAATATGGATTTACTTTACGCTTAAAGACAGTTCCAGAGTTACAAACGGGAACTAAAAGGATATAATCTCAGAGGTTCAGTGAGCCAAAGCAAATGGGTTAGGTTGGCCAGCCCAAGAGGCAGGGTCACTAGGTCCAGGCTTCCCTCTCTGCCAGTGGGAGCTGGAAATTTAGTGTTGTACCAAACGGACTAGCTTAGTCACTCTGGGGTAGAACCACATTGTCATATTTATACACCACTCAGGCAAGTGTACTTTTTGCAAAGAAACCCTGGCATTAAAGGAATGCTCGTTTTCAAACCATCCTTGTAGCATATAGCTGGGTTTGACAGATGGTAATTTCCTTGTACTTTGAAAAAGAATAGGAAACCCATTGACTCAAACATGTACTGTATATAGAAGCCATTGTATATAGAAGTTTCAAAGCTGCAAACTATTTTTATTTGTGGTAGCAGACCATTGTTGCTGTCGGATCAAAACTGACATTTCTATCCTTTCTTTCTTGCCATTTGAAAATGCTGACTTGTCTTGGCATTATATGGCATATATGTGGAAAATAGCAATAGACCAGAATTACTCTGAATAAAGTAGTTGTACATTCAGTTCCATTAAACTGTTACTTTTTGGAAGACAGGAGATTGTTTCGATAGCAACTATACAGGTGCTGGTCATAAAATTAGAATATCTTCAAAAAGTTGATTTATTTCACTAATTCCATTCAAGAAGTGAAA
>JBBPCY010000018.1:12936882-12974809 GCA_037974405.1 Brachyalestes nurse
TCCAACCACTCAGCATTCAGCACCACCAGTATACTGATCACCGCCTGATCATCTGGAATCATCTGCTCCTGTTTCTTAAGGTGCTGGCCTCGAGTAAGATGTGCTTTGCTATGCTTGAATGAGTCATACATAGATCACACTGTGGCTTAACAAACAAAAAACAGGTAAATGGTCATGTTCAGAGACTAGACAGAAAATGAAAGTCTCTGAAAGTCCTTCAGGAGTCGGATTCAGACTTACTGCTCATGTAAGTTTCAATTAAAAAAAACCCCATTAATTTATAAAACCTTACATTTCCGTCATTATACATGTAAATGCAATGCCATTCCCACGTTTCACATGGGTTCAAATAATGACAGAAGGGGATTTGTTTTTACTTATTTTTACTTATTTTTACTTTGAAAACCAATTAAATTTAATTTGACCAGGGTTACATCATGCTAACTGTTGCACTTGTCCATACACTGCATGAAAGTATGCTCCATAATATTTCAAGTCAAGCAGGTTTATTGTCATTTCAACCATATACACAGTGCACAGTGAAACAGAATAACATACCTCTAGGATCATAACGGAAACAGAAACACCACAAGACTACAAGTGCAGACAGGGCAAAATACTCAGAGTGCATGAGAAAACATTATCATGTAATATTTAAGCTTAATCTGGGAACAATGTGATACTCAGCTCACAGTAGCTGTGCTGAAATAATGAAATGTAATGTTGTTGAAAGTTAAGACAATGTTTAAGCTCCAATATTTCACCATGGGTCGGCAAAACTGCCCAATGCTATTAATGTCAGACTCAGGTACTGTTCACTCTGGCTTTCACCTCTATTTCCTCTCTCTCTCTGTCTGTTTTTCTGTCTCTCTCTTTTGCTTTCTCCTTCTCTTTCTATCTATCTATCTATCTATCTATCTATCTATCTATCTATCTATCTCTTTCTCTGTCACTCTCTCTCTCTCGGCTCCCTTTCTCCTACATTTCAGGCTTTTAGCAGAGTGACACTTTAAACTATGTGTGTGTGTGGATGGAGGTGTCAAAGTCGTACCACGGCGCCACATTGACTGCCTCATTTAAAGAAGCTTGACCAGTGAACACCCCCACCCCATTAACACACACACACTTAGGTAGTACAATAACACGGCCCTGAAGGGCATATCCAGTGGTTCAGAGTCACCTTGGTTATTTGACTCTGCAGTATAGACCCTTCCATTCAATTCATCAGCCTAAAGACTCCAGTGAGTTTTAAAATGCATGAAATTTCCTTTGAAAGCAAATAGAAATAGTGATGGTGATACTGATGAATGAATTTATGAATTAAAAACAAACATTTCAACCAATAAGAGGGTCTTCTAGAGCATTTCTGTTAGTCCATTCACCATAAAGCACTCAATGTAAAGGGCAGCGGAGGTTTTAAAAGAATCAAAAATTACAGAAAGAAAATTTTATATGACAACAGCAACATGTTGGTGTCCCTCCTGATCTTACTCCAATGGCAATTATGTAATGCTCCATCATGGCAAAAAGGAGAAGTTTTTCGTAGTTTTTGTGTCTTTACTATCATCAAAAATTTGGGAATAATGAAGGAAAAAATCTCTTCTGAAGTATGTGTTTGAACTTTTTACCTTGGGTGGAAATGCTTTAATTATCAGTTGGCTGGTTGTAGTGTAATCTGTCATGACGACATGACGGTAGTGCAGCACTGTGAAAAACACTGTGTTTTTTAATTGTTGTCAGATTAGTTATTTTTGGATGTTGTGATGAGGGGCGACACAGCACTGAGGCTCTGATAGAGAGTCTAACTATGACTACCATCAATGAATGTCTGTCTTTTTCTCTGTTCAGAATCAATTAAGTTTATTCAATGAGTTTTAATTTACCATAAAAAAAAATCCCAGATCTTGGTTTGCCAAACAGCACAGAAGTGAACAACATGCGGCTCCATGACTGACTTCTCACCTTGAAAAGACTGATCTTATGGCTGAGCAGAGACTGCCATGAGATCTGCCACTGAAATATTCAGAAAGGCAACACTTGAGAAGTGGTGCTGAGGGAGCTGCACCGTCACATTTCAAGATTGTTTAACTTAAATAAGTAAAAAATAAGCAGAAAAATCAATAAATAAAACAAATACAATCTTGAACATAGTTTACTATGTGTGTGCTCTTTTCAGAGGGAAGTGTTTGTTTTGTTTTATTTCAGGATTTTTCATAATCTGCAGTAGCCCTGCACTCTTTAACCATCTAATAAAAAAGAATTTGCTGTGTCAGTTATGTGTATGTTGTCATTTCTTGTCACATTATGCACAGCATGTTGCGATTCCTTCTGTGTGATGTAAATTATTCCAAAAAAAAAAGTTAAATCCTTGTCACAGTGCGTCACATATATATAGTGTATAAAATTTCTGCACCCTCAACTTAAAACACCTTCCCATGCCCCTGTTACAGCACATCTCACGGTTTGGCCTGAAGCTGCAGGTAGATGCTACGGCAGAGCTGGCTGACAGCTAACTGTGTAAAACCACTGTGCTTTATGCATGAGAAGTCCTGCAGAGCTCTGTGGCCCAGACAGGATGAAGGTTGGCTTATTTGCTCATGAGGGAAGCTGCTAGGGTTGAGTGAGAACTGCACGTCCCAGTGCTGCACAAAGCAAAGAGTGTTTAGTTTTTTCTCATGATATCAGTGCCACCACATCGATATTCCCTGGGTTACAGGTGGTGAATGTACTACATGTAATTCACTGCAGAAATAACTCCTCTTGAAGAGCCACTCTGGATCTGTTCACACCTGGCATTACATGAATCTTGGGTGATCTGATCACGAGTGGACAAGTACGCCAGTTCACACCTGGCATTAGAATGCAGCCCCACATGAATTTTAAGTGACCACTTGTGGTCGGATCTCACTTCCCTGCTCTCAGTGTAAAAATCATGAACATCATTTCCATTTGCAAAGACCAAAAGAGCTGCTGGTGCCTAGTCTGCTGGAAATGAAAAGAAGACGTTTGTATGAGTATGTACTTCTCATGTGGCCATATGCAATCTAGACCACATTGCGATCTGTGCTCTTGCGTTCTCTTTTTTGATATATATATATATATATATATATATATAGATAGATAGATAGATAGTATATATAGTAGTTTAGCCCCCCTCCCCTTTATTTTAAAGTCATAAGGAGTGTTTCAGCCTCCATTGCTTTTAATAAAGGAAGAGCAATACAGGGCCGCTGTTCAGAAGTCATTCACAAATATCACTCTTAATATCAAAAATTGCATGTTTAATAATAAGGGAAAAATAGTTTTTGGAAACTGGTGATGTAAATTATACTGACTGGTAAAGCTAGTTACAAATGAACCTAATAGAAAAAATTACAATACTAGAAAATGATTTAAAGCAGGGGTGTGGAACTCCAGTCCTAGAGGGCCATGGTCCAGCACTTTTGGTGATTTCCCTGCTCAGAAACACGTGGTTCACTTCGCCAGTTAATTGTCAGGCTTAGTGAATGTGCTTGAGGACGAGAACCATCAAACTGTGCCGGACACGGGCCCTCCAGGACCGGAGTTTGAGACCCACGATTTAAAGATTTTAAACAATTTTTTGCCTCGCATCATATGTGTAGTGGAGCTGAAAGTAGGCTGTATCGACTTTCCAAGGCGAGCTGGTGGAGGTTCAGCTCGAGCAAAGACCTCCTGCTAATGACTTGCACATGGAATTTGTCTCAGCGTGATTAAGGAGCTAAGTGAATGAGTGCATGTGTGGACGTGGAGGATTAAGAAGCTAAATGTGTTAGACCTGTTGCTGTAAGTCCAGGGTCCTTCTAATGAAAAATTACAAATGTAATCTTATTATTAGGAATGGCCTTAATGAAGTAGTCTCTTCTTACAGCTTAAGAAGCTTCTCCTCCTCACTTTCTCCCACACTTTCACACCCCATCATTTTAAAAATCGAGGTAATGAAAATATACTTAGTTATCCGCCGATAATTAAAAACTGCTTTGAGATCATGTTTTATTTTGAGAGTTAACAGATATTCAAGTAGTATATTTTAATTTCTATTAAATGCAACTGAACATTAAGTCACATGTAATATATCTAACCCCTAAAATATATATCTGACCTTAAACTCAACCAAGAGCAGATACAAACTCTAAAACTAGAACAAACTAACACTGTTGGTAAACTCAGATAATTTGTTAAAGAGTCCATAATATGGAAAGCTGAAAATTTCTCACCTTTTAAAAAAGAATTTAATGTGGTATGTATACTGTTAAATTGTCAAAATGTGCCATTCATATTTATATATACTAATCCATCAACGAAGTCACACATGCAGGGAGGAACACAGGTGTCCAACATTGAGCAACTTTTGTTCTCTGTAACACTAATAGTCAACATGGCAGTTAAACAAAACAAAACAAAAGCTAACGCCTTGACGTTTCTGGTAAAGTGTAAAGTGTACAGCAGAAAGTGGGAACTGTTTAAGCCGCGGCAGCCACTCAGCGTCCTCTGGACTGGACGACTCTTTGCAGTCCTAGCGTTAGCCGTGTTAGCTAGCGGATGCCGTTTCAGATGGCTGTGTAGAACGCTCGTACTTTTATTGTACTTTAACACCGACTTGCAGGTTGTTCAGGTCGCTGTTTGTGCTGTCAGTGTAAGTTAATCAGAGACAGAGATTGAATTGTGTACACAAGCGCGCGCACAGAGAGAGGAAAACACACGACTAGTTGACTTCTCTTAGGGGGCGTCGACTTGTGCCTCTGAAGTCGACTAGTCTCTCTCTCTCTCTCTCTCTCTCTATATATATATATATATATACATACAGTATATATACACACATACATACAGACACATGCAGATTGTATGCATGAAAAAAACAGACTGAAAACATCTATTCACTTGTGCCCCAGACAAGCAAAGCTACTGCACCCTTTTATATTATTGATTTATTTTCCAGCTACTTCATTTTCTCTTAAACAAGCTGCATTTTGTATTTTTGTAAAATTCTATTGAAATCTATCTAAAGCACTTTGAATTGCTATCGTGTTTGAAATGTTTGATATAACTAAATTAGCCTTACTTTGCCTTTTAATAATTACAGCATATGTAGATCATTTGCAGGGACCCGTCAAAATACAGCATGACCCACTTCGATTAATAGCAATATGCTGCAGTTGAACAAAATGCTGCTGCAGTTAAACTTCCCTCCAGTCGGTGGCGCACACTGAACACCAACGCTCACTCATCACATCAGACCTGACAAGCAGTGATTTCATTATCAGAAAACTGGCACCTGGAATGGTTAACTGAGTGTATGGTTCACTTGCACATCCCTAATACACACTCACAGATACACACACAAGCAGGGGGCTGGATGTACTGCACTAAAATTAGGCTGATTAAATTCACTTGGAAAAGCCCTTTTTGTCAAACGTGTACAACATTTCACCTGACACAGCTGTCTCCAGTGAACTGAAAGACAGAATTGGGTTAAAAACTTTTGATTAATGTGGAAATAATGTACACATTTAAATCAAGAAAACTCAATGCATGACTTTGTTCTGTCTGTGTATAGCTGTAGATTGGATGTAAAAGGTCTTCTGTATGTGTCTGTGGGTCGAGTGTGGATTCTGTGAGTAGGTTGAGGCCTGGGAGTGGACGCTAAGAGGGATTGGAGTTGGGAAGGAGTGTTTCTAAAACCTCCTGCCCATCACATCCCTGACTGACAGAGCTCATCAGAGTGAGCAAGGCACAGTCACGCTGTGCATAGAAGTGTGTGTGTGAGAGAGAGAAGGAGAGAGACTGTGGGTAAGGTTATTAAACTCAAGACCTTTAATCTCCCCATCAGGGTAAATTCTGAGCAGTCTGTCAGGAGCACTGTCAAAGAGGAGACCATCACACACACACACACACACACACACACATATACACACTCACACACACACACACATACACTCGCAGATGCACTGACACGCAATTAAGACAAGTGGACAGGGGCATTATTGGAGAGTCACAGCAAGATGGACAGGTGGGGCCAGGCAAATCAACCTTGTGTGTGCACGTGTGTATGTGTGATTACGGACCCAAGACAAGAACTAAATTGACCCTCAAGAAAAGAAAGAGTGAGAGAGAGAGAGGGATGGAGAAAGACAGAGAGAGATGCAATATTCAACATAAGCCAGTTAAAGCATTTTATCATTTTCTTGTTCTTTTTTTCCCCATAAAGTCCCCTTATCACATTTGTATGAAATTCATGTGTTTGTGACCATTCTTAGAATTAAACAGGCTATTTTGGTCATTCCATCCTTAGGACTCACCTCTATTCTGATTGGCTGCCATGTAGTTCCATGTTATAATAGCATTCCCAGCATAAACATGTAATATCAACATTCCTTATCACTTCAGTGTGTGAAGTGAATGTGTAATGTGTTCACTGAGGAAGAAACTACACCATCAAGCTGGCCCGCAGCTGTTAATGTTAGTGTTTAGTTCCCACTTCCCAAAGGCTGAAAATTGAGAATTTCTGAGTTCTCATTTCTCACTTCCATGTTAAAGGAATGGTTCAGAGAAAAAAGAAGGTGGTTTGTTCCTTATGGTGGTTTGGCAGCCGCCCCCTTATGGGGGAATGGGTGGGAGTGGGGATTCTGTTGCACCACAGTGTTAAGAAGCTGTTCTAGACAGTTTGTCCTGCCACTGAATATCATAATCAGCATTAGTGACATAATGCAGAGTAATTTTGGGCAAATTCAGTCTGGTTGAAAATCACCTAGATTGCTCTGATTAGTTGGTTTACTCTTGGTTTAAGGCATTTTTTTCAAACTGCAGGAACTGTGTGGGCTCTGGAAGGCCTTGTTCTAATATGCTTTCATCATACGTAACCTGGGCTCTGGTCAAATAGTCCTTTTAGCTTAAGAAGGTGCCTAACTGTGTGAAATGATGCGGAAGTATCTCAGTGGCAGCTTTGAAAAGAGCTGGTCAGATTCTCTAAATGCTAAGGATACACTGGACCATCCTTTAAGAAAGGAACAGAGATAGTACCATTACACAATTTCTTGCGGCAGCATCATTTCAATTGAGGCACATGTAGTTTTGCGATGGCAGACCTGTGTTATTATTATTATTATTAATTTCTTTTAAAAGTATGAATACACACACGGAAATTTGGAGAAAAATGAAAAAAAAAAGACCAGCATGTGAAGAAGGTTATGCATAAAAGTGTAAAATCAACTATACACTCAGTTTACAACTAACTTAAAATGAATATGTACATCAATGGTTTTTATGACTTTCTTATTACAAGAATGTTCAGTTCTTCTTCTACTACTTTCAGCTCTTCCCAATTAGGGGTTGCCATGACGGATCAGCCGTCTCTATTTCCTTCTGTTCTCTGTATCTTCCTCTCTCACTCCAACCACCTGCATGTCGCCCCTCACCACATCCATAAACCTCTTACTAGGCCTTCCTCTTCTCCTCTTTCCTGCAGCTCCATCCTCAGCATCCTCCTCCCAACACACTCAGAGTCTCTCCTCAGCTCCTCCTCCCAACACACTCAGAGTCTCTCCTCAGCGTCCTCCTCCCAACACACTCTGTCCCTCCTCAACATCCTCCTCCCAACACTCTGTCCCTCCTCAACATCCTCCTCCCAACACACTCTGTCCCTCCTCAACATCCTTCTCCCAACACACTCAGAGTCTCTCCTCAGCATCCTTCTCCCAACACAACACACTCATAGACTCTCCTCAGCATCCTCCTCCCAACACAGTCAGTCTCTCCTCAGCGTCCTCCTCCCAACACACTCAGATTCTCTCCTCGGCATCCTCCTCCCAACACACTCAGAGTCTCTCCTCAACATCCTCCTCCCAACACACTCAGAGTCACTCCTCAGCATCCTCCTCCCAACACACTCAGAGTCTCTCCTCAGCATCCTCCTCCCAACACACTCAGAGTCTCTCCTCAACATCCTCCTCCCAACACACTCAGAGTCTCTCCTCAGCATTCTCCTCCCAACACACTCAGTCACTCCTCAGCATCCTTCTCGCAACACACTCAGAGTCTCTCCTCAGCCTCCTCCTCCCAACACACTCAGAGTCTCTCCACAGTACATGTCCAAACCAACGCAATTAAAAGAATATTCAGTTAAGCCTACATTTCTACATTCTCTTATAAACGGAATCCAATTAATTTAGATTCATGTCAAGTTAGCACAATGCTATATGACAGTTTAGTTAGCTACCTGTAAATTTACCAACTGAATGGGTCACCCACCTTTATCACAACAGTTGCTCCCCCCCCACCCCGCCAATTTACACAAAAAGATATAGTCAATAACCAAAGATATTGTTAGGGTGCAGCTATCACTTCTGTAGTTAAAGACGCCAGCTGCTAGGCTAACATTGCTAACAAACACCAGTCATCTAAATAGCTCACTTTGTTTCTAAAAATGCATCAACAAAATGTCCCTCAACATGCTCATACCACATCTTGCTCTTTATTGTGGTGGTACAGACCTGTCAGTGTGATTTAGAACATGGTGTGACTTACTGTGAGCTATAAACAAGAGTGAAAATTCACCCCTACAGGCAGCTATTTCAGTCAACACAGGTCCAGTATTCACAAAGCAGACATAAATTACAGAATTGATTCCTAAACCACATCCACACATCTGTAGGGTCTTAATAAAGACCTGGGTGCGATTTGAGCAGGTTGAAGGAAGTTTTGGTGAGTTATTTTTATGGAAAGGGTTTGGGCTATTTGGGTAACTATTGATTTAAAGGTGTTTGTTAGCAACATTAGCCTCATGCTAAATTTTATACATGAAATATGTTTTGGCTGAGCAACCACATCTTGAAAAAAGGAAAAACTGATAAATATTGATATATTTTGAAATATTCCTTTCAAAAGGAATATTGTTTAACAATCAGAAACTTTTAAAAAGTGGCCATGATGACTAAAATGTTGCTTTGCAGTGCCTATTTCATGTCCAATTAGGGTTCCAAGATATTACTAAGTTGAGGTATTACCTCGGTAATGGTATTTACACAAATGCTAATTTGCATATTTCCCATATTTGCAGTACTGCTCAGCATTTGTTGATGTTAAGACTTTCACTTTAGTGCCCTCTGCTGGATATTAGAGGCTACAGGCATATTTGAGAACATGTAACTCTCAAATGTAATAGAGATATATCTGTCCCACAGTATTCTGAAGGACAAATCACCTAAATTTCCAGATGAATTACAGCTTTTGTCTATAATGATGCATAAAACTGATTAAAGCACCAGTTGACGGAGTGACTAGGATATTAAATAGTTTAAATATGTCTCAACGCATTGAAACATAATGACAATAGCCGAGCAACACTGCTGACCCCTTCACTCTCTCGACTGCTTTTGTGTCCTCTGCGTGTCTCTGGGTTCGTGTGTGTGTGTGTGTGTGTATGCGCACTCTCGGATGACATCAGCAGGTGAAGGGTTTTTGTGTTAAGTGCTATCAGTCGACTGCAGTGGTTTGCATTATTAATTATCTCTGTGGAAACAGTCCTCCTCTTGTGTTGGACACTCCTTACAATAGCAGAGCCAGAGACGTTTCACCATCTTTTGTCAAGGTCCAATCAAGCATGTGGGCTGGAAGATCCTGATACGGAAAACAAAAGTAAATGAGAAAAACACAAGAAGTCAAGTACTGAGCATAAAAACTTTGTTATTTCATCTAAAAGTAAAAGAAATCTGCATAAAAAGAGAAATAGTTGTGAAAGAGCATAACAATTTGAGCAGGAGGGAATTCAGGAGAATCTGCATTGCTATGTTGTTTTAGTTTTTGAAAGCCTAACCTTATCAGTGTAACCATATGCGCCACCTTTCATTTGAGAGCTTTTCAAATGACTTTTAGCCATGTCTGCACAGTTTAATACCAGCCCTGGCAGCCTGTAATGGTGATTGTTCACAGTAAGTCATGCTGTGTCCCAAACCATCTGGGTAAGTCCTTGATAAAGAAACAATTTAGGCCATTTGGGTGACTACTGAGCTCTAGTATTGTTATCTACGTTAGCCTCAAAGTTGTACTTCTGTGTATGACTATGTGGAGTATTTTGCAACAATGTGCAACAGTCTACCATGTTGTGCAGTCTACCAATATTGTACAATGTTCTTATCGGTTTTTAAACATTATCACTATGTGCAACATCTTATGTGCAGTTGTCTTATCATGTGCAATATCATGTGACGGTTTCTAAATGAGGGCTAAATCACTTCATTATATGCAATATCGTATGTGCAGTAGTCTTACATTTGCAATATTACTTATACTAGTCCAATAACAAAATACCATTTGTGTTGATAGATTTTGTTCAACTGTGTTACTTATCTATAGTTTTTATAAGCAGCATGTATATAGCACGCTGTATTTACATATAGTTTTTTTTTTACTGACATTTATTTAGATTTTAATTAGACTTAATTTTTTATATTGTTCTTGTCTCTGTGCCTCTGTGTCTTTACAGTCACTACATAAGCAGCTTTCTGATTCTGATTAGTCAAGTCACTGAAAATGTCTTGATTGACTACATCCAGAGCAAGTGGAGAAATATGTACATTTCATTTTTTTGTGGAATTATTCCTTAACTTAGAAGTGAGAAGTCGGAGCTTGAAATTTTGAGCAGCTACTGTGTCTTTGTGTTGACTGATGTGAAGAAAGCTCTGTTAAAAGTAGAAACCTGGCACTTTGTTGCTATGGATGGTGAGAGCAGCCATTGATTTGATATCATACGTTGAACTTGGAGTTCAGAATGCCGTCTTAACTTTCCAAACATGAATTCCCAGTTCAAGTTGGAGGTCGGAAATTCCAAGTTACGAGTTTATCAAATTCAGCATTAGTCCTAAAGGCCTTGAGGTATAGATCCTTAGCACTCAGTCTATATCTGGTAATAGATCCCATTTGGTTTTGATTTGAGTTAAATAAATAATTTAGCACATTTTTATTTTTCCATGCCAGCAACCCATATTTCTCTGCTACACATGACAACATTATTTCAACGGCCTACTGTTTGTGAACAATTAGCTATAAGGTGCTAGTTATAACAGTCGATACATTTATGCAAATGGTTAATTCTATACAATCTTATGTTGCTTGAACCAAGTGGATAAATCATAGCAGGATAAATCATAGCAAATATTGTGGTAATAACATCAATAGAGCATTTCCAAATAATCTGCCAAAAAGTTCCAAAGAATGAAGAATTCTAATTCTTATGTTGATTTTTTCATTGTTTATTGTGGGGGCTTAGTTGTGTTACATCTAACACTGACATGTGGAGGCTGTATTTTAGCAAGCATAACTCTACTTTTGAGTATTTTAGCCATCAACAAAGTAATTCAAATAATCTTGGTAAGACTTCTCTGACTTATACTCACAGCTGAGTAAAGGATAAACACTTGATGGTGATAAAAAAAGTTGCTTTCATAATACAAAAACAGTATTTACGGCTATGGCTGAGGTGGTCATCTGAGTGGTGGCAGAAGGAGCAGGGTTGTGTCCATCAGTAAACATATAATTCTAGTCATTTTATTATAGCTATTCACATTAGTCTACCTGTAGTGACCTGTAGTGTATGAACATGTTCAGACACAAGGCAAATTAAACATCAATTCAATAGCTACAGCCCACACAGCTAGCTGGCAATGGAAGTGTTCTGGTTCACCAGTCTTTTCTGCACTGAGAATATGTAGTGTGCATAATATTACTGTGGGAATAATCTGTGATTGACCAAAAGTATTTGGCTTCAGCCTGTTTTCAGAATGTAATGTCTAGTTTTAAATCAAATGACATTTAAAATAGATCAGTCTGCAGTAATTAGAATTACTATCACATACATCCTTTGGTGAAAAACCTGCACAGATGCTACAGTCTTCTGCAGAGGAACACGGTTCACTTTCATGATCTTCTCTCCAACTGGAAATCTGAAAAGAGAACGAAATAAAGAAGTCTGAAGAGAAACAACTGCTAACAAGAGGCTTTTCAATAAAATGAAAAAGGTGCAAGGTTATCAGATCTTATTTTTCTTTTTACTGAAAAAAATCGATGGTGTCGTCTGATTGCCTGAACCCAAAATTTTTCTTTTTCTCCTTTTTCCAATGATTTGTAATTATAGAACAAAGTAATTTACAGAGTTCTGCTCCAAACTGAGACCACAAATTTAATACCCAAAGAAAATGTACAGTCAACATTTAAGACATTGAATTTTCACTCATATTTGTTTTCGGATATATTATGTGTTTTAGATCAAATTCAGAGAATCATTTTACCAACATAAGGCCTGAGTATGCAGCAAACAAACTGGGCTTTGCAATGAACAATCATGTGTATCGCATTTACAAATCTCTCCTTGAAAACCTGAGAATGGCTAGCCTACAGCTAATGGACCGCAGGGCTGTGGGGGATTTCTGAGGGAAAAGGTGCGAGAAAACACTAGAGGCTGTGGTAGATTTTATCTGGAGGCTGCTGAATCAACACTGACTCAAACACATCCCAGAAAACCTCTGTTACTGAGAGCCACGATCTGTTGAGTGTTAACATGTTTGCATGCTGGCAGGGAGTTGTGGCTAAATGCCCTGTCGCTACACTGCTAATGAGCTAACGTCACAACACTGCAGTGGATGCATGGTGTTTCAGCTTTAGAGGTAATTATGAGCGAACACACACACACACACACACACACACACCAAAACCTATTGCTTTACACAAGAAAGGTCAAGCGTATGATCTGGTAGAGATTGAGCCAAGAGAAACTACCATAGATTTTATAGTTAGGATGACCTCCCATCTATTATCCCATCTTAATTAATAGGAGGGTGTTTGTGAGTCCACTAGGTAGCTTTTATGCAAATTATTTTTTTTAAAACTAGAATTAATGATCTTCCATAGGCCAGGGCTTCTGATGCATTTTTTCTGATGACACAGAGGTGCTTCCAGTTTCTCCAGAGCTTCAATCAACACTGGCACTGTGTGTGTCTTACCTCTGTCAAAACACAAGCCCTTCCGACATGCCTACATGCCTTCCAACATATGTGAGAAGTCAATTTACTCAGACTTGCACGTGTATATGAAGCGTGAACTCTCTAGAGAGCCACTCAAACGCAACAGTTATACTTTCTGCTTTCTACAGTGCACGACACTATATTTAAAACCACAATTTACAGCTTTCATATGTATGTAATGCAAAAGAGCTGATATTCATGCTGGAAGCATCTATGTGAAAGAGCTGAGACATTGTGTGTTGCAAACAGGCTCACTCTTGCTTCACTTGTGAAAGTCACCATTCTGTTGTGAACAGCATTTAACCCATTCACCACGTGAGGCAGTGGGCAGCCAGGAACACAGCGCCCGGGGAGCAGTGTGTGGGGATACCTCAAGGTACCTCAGAGATGCTTAGCAGTCTCGGTAATTAAACCCACAACTTCCTGGTCGCAGGACAAACACCCTAACCACTAGGCTACCAGCTGCCCCAGGTTCACTCATACTACCAGCTGCCCCAGGTTCACTTATACTCATGCTGTGCTTATGTTATGCTGATGAGTTGCATAATGTGTGAAAATGTATCAAAATATTTCATAAAATCATTCTTTTATTTATTTGTTTGTTTAAAAACCACTTTTCAGCCCCAGCAATAGGCCTTATAGTAACAGTGCCTTTTGTATACCTACGACATCAGTGAGTGGAAATTGCTTTATTTAGTCAATAAGCTGATCAGCTCACCAAACAGGCAACACTTAGTCATCCTTCTGGAGGCCCAACACACCTGAATCAACAAACCAGTTCATTATCAACCCCTTAGTGAGTTGAAATGAGTGTTTCTTTTTTAAATGAGCACTAAAATGTCCACCCACAAATCAATCTGAGTGACTTAATGAATATTATAATCAATTTGAACTGAATATTATCTGACAACAGTCCAATCCAATCTTTGTATTTTCATAGATAATACAGTTACACAATTTACATAAACTTAGTCTGTCATTGCATGACAGTAAAACTAATTTATTATTAGTGTGTGCATAATGGACACAGGTTGATTTGTTTTTGGCCCACTTATTAAATGACTACTTTGTAGTGTGTTTCATGCCAATTATGATCCAGTTGGATTGCCCCCTCCTTCTCTGAAGGAAATAGCTACTAATTACCTTAAAGTGCAGCTAATGTGCATAATGATCTAGATTCTGAACTGATATGTTTGTTGTTGTGAATATGGTTTGAATTCATATTCTGGTTGGCTCCTTGCTCTCATGGTTTGAGCACATGCATCCTCTAGTGTTTACAGTTTTTAGTACATTGTAATTAAAATGTGGGCAGGTTCTACCTGAACTGACATCATTCTCTAAGCTGCAGAGCCTGATGATTATCACTGTTATCCTTTAAAGAGTCTGATTGATGGTGAAGCCTGGATTCCCTATAGCCGTCTACTTTGCTCCAAAGGTGGGAGAGACCCCATGGAAGAGTGAGGTGTGTAGGTTATTAGGGAGCTCAGCAGAGGGTCTCTGATGAGAGCACTTTGCTAATTATGCCCCTATTCATCATTCTCTACAGCCAATTAAATCATCAGTGTAATTGCCTGATAAAGGTGTGATGTAACTCAGAGAGGGTCTCACCTGTGAAATATTTATTAGTGTTAATAATTTAGAGGAGCAATTAATAGGAACTATGCTTAATGGTGACAGAGAGTGAGAGAGAGAGACAGACAGACAGACTGACAGACCGACCGACAGAGCTTAATGCTTAAAAAAGATCTAGTTAAATGAAGCACATTCATCATCTATCACCCAGTGAGGTGAGATAAGTGGGAGTACTGAAGAACTAAAACTCAAGACAGTTTCAACTGTTGGAGAGAAGAGATCAATAAAAAGAGAAAAAGAAATCCAGAAAGAAACAGAAACCGGAGGAGAGTGGATGGAAAGACAGACAGGGACTGAGAGAGAGAAAAAACAGACAGAGTCAGGCAAAACAGAGAGAGAGAGAGAGAGAGAGGAAAAGAAAGAAAGAGAGGGAAAGAGAGAGAGAGAGAGAGAGAGAGAGAGAGGGAAAGAAATAAAGAGAGAGAGAGAGAGAGAGTGAGAGCAAAAGAAAGAAAGAGAGGGAAAGAGAGAGCGAGAGAAAGAGAGAGAGAGAGAGAGGGAAAGAAATAAAGAGAGAGAGAGAGAGAGTGAGAAAGAAAGAGAAAGAGAGAGCGAGAGATAGAGAGAGAGAGCAATATCTGCTGGAAATAATCAATTTCTGTAATTATACACTGCATGATTAACGTTCATCATGTAATGAATTGTAGCATGACAGTTACTCTGTCTTTCTCTCTCTTTCTTTTTCACTCACTCACACTCTCTCTCTCACACACTCACGCACACACACACAATGCCCTGAATGCCCTGAATCCTACTTAAGTAAAAAAATAAAATCTGTTTCAAGTATTTTTAAATCACCGTCCTCTCTGTCTGAGCCATTAGGGAACCAAGTCTCTGTGTTCCTTACATCTCTAAAAAGGACCAAATATATATATATTTGTTAGTAGTATTTTATCTATTAAGGCTTTTTGTCTCTCTGTTCTGCCAGGAGAAATTACAGATTACAAGTGTTCATGTATAAAACAGTAAGGAACTGGTGCAGGTGTCATCAAAGTCTGTAAACGTGTTTATTGCAATAGGAAAATGCACTAGGTCCATTAGTGGTTTCTGTCCTTTTTGGATCTGCTTTGTCTCGTGGTTGAGGAGTGATGTACCACAAACATATTGGCTTGTTCAAATATACACAAACATTTCCTAAATGATCATGAATAGTCTGTTATGTATTACTGTCTCTCTCTTTCTCTCTCTTTCTCTCTCCCTCTCTCTCCAGTTCTGGGAAATGATAATGTCAGCAGGACGTAGTGGTAACGGCTCCAGATCGATATCCTGCTAATAACAGCACCAGCGGAGCAGACTGGATCAGACCGCTTTCTCTCCTGCATCCTCATACAAGCTGTAGCCCTGGAGGATGAGTGGCTTTGTGGGAAGGTCTGTAGAAATGGGCCTTTTCATATGTCATACACATGTACACACACACACACATATGTTCCATATGTTTTATATAGTACCAGCAGACCACATTTCACAAAAGATTTGCGATCACTCTTCATAAGGCTTGATGACAACTTTAGAACAATTGACAGAAACCAATGAAGATCATAGGCTTAAAAGCCATGGTCACATCTGCTGCTACATTCTTTAACATCTATTACAGTGCACGTGCGCATTAACCAGCTCTGAGAGAGTCACTGGGAATCGATTAAACCAGCCCAGTAGTGGTGCCAAGAGCAGTATTAACTAACCAGCCTGTTCACATAATGTTACAATGTTTGGTATGATTACCATTGACAAGGGCGCCGGAAGCATTTTTAATGTGAGGGGGGACGCATCGGTCTACGCGTGGGTGGGCGGGGCTTTGGTGTGGGGGTGGGCTTTGGTGTGTGGATGGGTTGCTGGCACTTGCAAAGTCTTGGTCCTTTTGGAGGGGCCGGGGATTGGTCCGGGGGAAAAGGGAGGGGGTTGCGCGCGTGCAGAGTCTTGGCCGTTGTCCGGGAGACAATAAGTGGGGGGGGGTGAAATGAATGATTTTGAAGAGCAGGGGGACATGGTTCCAGTGCCCATGACCATTGACGTAGTATATCACAAAAAACATTTCAAGCTGTCTTGTGGAACAGACACTGTGACTAAGTCAATGAAGAGGTTAAATATTAAAACAAGACAATGGTCCAAAATATTCATACTAATATTCATGCTGGTGTATTGTGTGCTTCTTAGTAACCACCAAATGGCCATGTGCTGTGAGTGGTAAAAGAGAAAGAGGAAGAACCCTCTGCTATTAAAATAATTCAGTTGTCTGCACAAAGACAACTGTGCTGAGATAAAAAGGACAACACAGCTTTCTTGAAAATGAATTAACCACTTAGCCTTTCTAAGGAAACTGTGGTATCCTCATTTCCCAGCTACTTCTTTATCTGGTAATGGTATTTTCACCCATTGAATGATACAGCCTTCACTTTGTTCTAGGGATATCCTACACAGTTCTTGCACTCTGATTGGTCACAATATGGAGTTGGT
Organism: Brachyalestes nurse; assembly: GCA_037974405.1. Taxonomy (NCBI): domain Eukaryota; kingdom Metazoa; phylum Chordata; class Actinopteri; order Characiformes; family Alestidae; genus Brachyalestes; species Brachyalestes nurse. Next base: position 12,954,000 of record JBBPCY010000018.1, read on the forward strand.
ATTAGGGGACTAGCAGGACTTAGTCCTTCCTCCTCTGTTTCAAAATGAGGTTTAATCTTTGGCATCCACATTGTTCTACTTGTAAGAAAAATAAGAACTGGCTAAGATTTGACTGATTTACATCTAGCCCAAGCTGTAGATTCATAGTCTATTTGGGTTTTTTGTGTCAAATGAACATGCAAATATTACATGTAGTGTCCCTTAGATTTGTTATCCATGAAGCCTAGCTCCACTTTCTCACAATCTATAGCCAGTTTAAAAGTGACAGTGGGAACAGGCTCAAAACCGCTATAAAATACTCTGTATACTCACATGAACTTCCATGACTGCAATAATAAACTTATTTAAATTACGAACTCTCATGACTGTAACAATGCTAACTTCTGTTAGCTTATCGGGTATTTGCTTTTATTACAATAGTGCCAAGTTTATAGTGTTTCTGGACTGTGCATTCATTAATTTTCTGTAACCCCTTGATACTTATTAGGGTCACAGGGTCTACAGCAGGGCTATTCAACTACAATAGCAAGTGGTGCCAGATATGAAAGTCACTGAGGGTTCGGGGGCCACAGAATTTCGTGCTGTCCAGACTGTCGTTCCCGGTGGAGAGGGAGGGGGGGTATACGCGGAGGATGTTTTTCCAATTTACCATCGACCCGGTATCCCCGATGACCAGTCCAGCAGTGTGTGTGGCGCTTTAACCTAGTTAGCCGTTTTAACGACGTCCGGTTCTAAACGAGAACTCTGAACTCTGTTTAAGTCGTTAGAGTAGATACATCACCGAGCAAAAACTACAAAGACTTTCCCCTCGCGGTGTGTGTGACCGGATTCTCTTTCGTTACTGCCAGCTCTGCACTGCTTTTTTTTTAACACACCCATTTTCTGACAAATCCCGCCTCTTTCAGCTGCGATTGGCTAATAATATGGTGACTTCTGTGCTCGGGTTGACTAATTATATACAACACAGCAGATAACCAATCCTGGCGAAAGTAGCGTGGGACTACGAGCCAATCATGATCTAAAACCCAAAATCCAAATATTATTATATCACACGAATCACACATTGATTTACAGGCAGTCTTGAGGGCCATAACATTTTTCAAAAGGGCCAGATCCAGTTGAATAGGCCTGGTCTACAGGCACGAGGCAGGGTGCACACACACCAGTCACTCACACCTACAGCCAATTTAGAATCCCCAGTTCACCTGATGTGCATGACTCCACACCACTACAAGGAGAACATGCAAACGCCACACACACACACACACACACACACATGGACAGGACCTGGATTCAAACCCCCAACCCTGGAGGTGTGAGGCAACAGTGCTACCCACTGTGCCACCTTGGGGCCGAGACTGTACATATACAATGATGTAAGCTTAAACTTTGCCAAATTCTCATGCTGAAGTTGATACAATGTGCAGTCCTGTCATGAAATGCAGGGTGATTGTTCCATTAGCTCTTGGCATTAAGTAATGCTACACAGCAGCTTGTACACATTTAAGTGCAGGAGTAGCTAGACAGACAGCTCATTTTCTTGATTCATTCCTGTAGTTAGGAAGGGGTCCCAAATGTACAGCCACGGTGTGTGAGATCTTGATAGGTGTCATTATTTTTAGCTCTCCCATACATCATTATGACCAGCCGTCACTGACACTCACAGTTTCTGGTGGTCAAAACTTTCTGACTCTGGGATTCCAGAGTATTTCTGGCATTAAGTCTGAATTTTGTCTGTACTTTTTCTAATGGGAATAGATATCAGTATGCCATTCAGTGGCAGAAACCATTTAAGCAGGTCTTTACTTTGCAACCTGGTGTGATTTGAAGTGACTATGTGATGATTTAGCAATGCAGTTTGCGTGATGCTCACTTATTGGCTGCAAGCTTCCATGACTTGGTAGCTACATTAGCCTTAAAGCTCCAGTTCAAATGTGATTTTTGGCTGAACTATCTCTTTAAAACGGATGAGGAGTGCTGTGGTAGCAGTGGATTGGCATGTGTGGGATGGCACTGAGTCACCGTGGAAACACTCCATCTCCATCCCTGCCTGCTCGCCGGCCCCTGAAGCCTGCCAGGGTAATACCACTTATTAAATTATCATAAAAGCACCACGCTCAATAAAAGAGCTTCCATTTGCCAGCCCTTAATGGCCTGCAATTTTTATTTCTCAAACGAAGTTACGGCCAGTAGGAAACCTTCGGCCCCTACCTGCCCCCACTCACCCTCCTCATCCTCCCGCTCCCTCTTCATTAAGAAGATCTCCAAGACTGTGTAAGCGAGGGTCTAAAGTTTACTCGCCTACGTCTGGAAGACTGACAGCCTGAGGGTCTGCAAATATCATAAAGAACGCCTCCGATTTTAATTAATAGCTGCAGTTCAGCACAGAGGAAGACAGGGGGGTAGGGGGGGACATATTCCTGGAGGTTTTGCAATATATTCTATAATATGTTTGGAGTTTGAGGATTGTTTTTAAAGAACAACTTTAATGAAAAAATTAAATGTTCATATACAAACGTATGTAATGCTTTGAATTTTACTTGATTTAAGTAGTTCATCGGTTTCATATGAGAAAAATATATTACATCATCAATTATAGTCAAAATAAGTCAAGTGCAATGGATGGGTTATATTTTATTCATGTTCAACTGTTGTACATGTTTGAATCAAGTTTCTTTCAGTGCAATAGACAGACCCGTCTGTTATTATATTGAAATACCCATGCATGCAAAGTCCTTATTTGCAGTCAAGACGGGGATTGCTTGTTAATAAAAATGAAATATTTCTGCTTTGTATGCTTATGTATATTTTTCTATAATTTTTTATTTAGTTATCATAAAACACTTGCATGTGTCTTCTGTTTTTATGTACATTTTCCCATTGAAAGTTTATTAAAAAAAGGCCCTTTCCAGTAACATCAATCAAAGAAATCTGGTGCATTTTCTTGTATTAATTATAATAGGATATTTAAATAGTTTTATTACCTCAGGTCTCCAGCCTTATCTGAATGAACAAAAACTTCTGGATTTTGGCAGCAACTGCACTTTTGACAGGTTGTTGCAAACCAGTCGAATAGCCAAAAAGATGTCCTCCTTTGTGCTTTCCTAACTACTTTTGCGGGACCTCGAGGGAAAAGTCAAGAGGTCAAGAAAAGAGAATTCATGTGGACTTAGGAAAAGACAACTCTGATGCTAAGAGAATCGGAGTGCACTTCCACTAGGTTACATAACCAGTGGATGTTATTGACGTGGGTCTGCTGTGATGAAACTACAGTGTTCTGAAGATGGACTACTAAAAGCTCATGCTAAATACTTTGTCTCATGCGTTCTCACTATGAAGAAAATTAAATATTACTTAATTAACAAGGCTGTAATTAAAACAAATAAAGAATAAAAGCCATCAGTCATAAAATATTGTGGCAAATATTGTTGCTGCAAAGAAATTGTGGGGCAACGTTTTCTTCACTCCTTTTGTAAAGGATGCTCCAAAGGAATAGAAGAGTAAAATAGTTATTGCTCCAGGTTTTTAAAATCAGAGCTGGAATGACTATCCAGCCATATTTATAATATTTATACGCAGCTGTCTGAACGCTGCATCGGGCTGTCTCGATGTGTTTGTATGTGTGTATGAGAGAGAGAGTGAGTGAGAGGGTGTAATGTGTGTTCATGTGTCAACTTGCTGCACAATGACATTGCAGTGAAGATCAATATCCAATCACACCTGCACCTGTCAGTGACAGCACACACAGTCATACACTTTCCTGACACACACACAGACAAGCATGCAAGATCATGAAAGTTTCAGACATTGGTTTCTCCGCTCTCTCTCTCTCTCTCTCTCAACCACTGTTTATGTCTCTCTCTCTGTCTCTCTCTCAGTAATAGTGTAAGCAAAAACAGTATCTTTAACCTCTGCTTTAGAAAACAATACTCATCTCTTTACAGACCTACTCCATAGTCGACTACCTCAGGAAGTGCTTATTTCTAAAGACTAAAGTAGCTTTAGGTTAAACACCTCATGGATTTTTGGTCACACTATGCACTACTGCACTGCACTGGAATGAAATCTTTTATAGACACAGAGAATATCATATTCCTTTTGACCGTCAGTCAGTCTTTCAGTCTGGGCTTTATGTTCACATTTGGCAGCCAGATACCTGAGAAAAAAGTAGATACTTGGTGGTTTGCTTTATTGTTTTGAAGAAGAAAACTAGCTTGTTTTAACAGCAGTAAATAGAAGCATGATGGAAGCACATTTTCAAACTCTACACATGATGTGTGTGCTATACCCTGTAATAACCCTGGAAGGCCTTTCTTTTTAAATATTTTCTAGACCTGGACACTATCCATTGTGATGGTCATACAAATTCTAAAAAAGACACAGATACACACAAACACATACACACAAACACACAAACACACACACATACACACACACACACACACACACTACATTAAATGGCTGCATTATTTGAAACTTCTGCCTGTACAATTAGGCACTGTAGCACATCCTCTAGCTCTTCTTCAGTATTCAGGTTCTGACCACAGAGCGTTCTTGGCTGAATGTTCTTGCTTATTCACTCACAGTGGCAGACCGAGGTTTTTTCATTTAATTTTTGATGCGGAAGAGATCATTCAGCGACCTATTCAACCCTAAAACTTTCAAATTCTAGTGGCACCCAAAAAGTAAGAGCATTATCAGGACTTTCTCTTTAATATATTGTTACAATGTTGCATGGTCCCACAGACATTTCAGGGGCACGTTTTACTGTGTATGTGACAAATGAAGAATCTTGAATGAGAAGGAGGTGCTGGACACAGGTGCCCAGCCATCACACAAAGAAGCCACAGCTTTGGCCGAAGTTGCTACTGTCTGCTCCAAGACTTCACAGTCACAGCAGTTAACTCTTGATGAAGGTGTTAATCAAAACTAATGTAATAATTTCATCTTATGATGAAGTTTTCTTTGGCCAGAAATGTTGACCTGATCAACACAGAAGACATAATCAAGGCTTTTACTGTGGAAAAACAGAGATGGTCCAATTCCATATACAGTAAGAAGCTGAAAGGGTTGGAACTGGAGCTAATGTCTTATTCATCTTTAGTTTGTGGTCTTAAGAAGAATCTCTGAATGTATCTGGAAAGTCTCTGTTCTGCATGCCTTATGATGGAGACTGGAATGTTTCTGCAACTCTGGAAGGTCAGCATGAATATATATATAAATCTGACTCAAGACTCCTTACTTTGCTATCAGTCTGCTGACTCAGGGTGGTGCATATAAGACAGGCCACGTCATTAACATCCTCTCTTGTCAACTGGTAGAATACTTAGGTCAGACTGATTCTCTGGCTGGTTAGAGATGCAAGATGCAGACATGTTGGGCCTTGTTATGTGTACTTGCCTCTCTCACAGATGGGTGAACTTGTTTCCTGACTAACCACCATGATCCTGACTTCAGTATCATTTTCTGTAGTGTTACATCTTCAAAGCACTACAAGGTAAATCTTGTAATTGCCTTAAAGTCAAACATCTTTTGGGGGCCTCTGGACATGATTTGCTTGGGGCCCCAGAAACACCAAATTAAACACTTGTACCAGTGCCACACACCACCATTCCAAATCAATATTAGTGACTGCTATTCTGAGAATGGTCCTCCAGCAAAATACTATAAAGTCAATAGTGATACTGATCTGTAATTGTATGCCTATATAGTGACTTATGGTCAGTGTCTGTAGGTACAGGCTGGGTGTTTCTAATAAACTGGCAGGGCAGAGTACAATAATATTGATTAAACAAAGATAACTCTATGTCCTCCTAAAGTCATGTAGCATCTCAATAAGGGCAGAAAGTACATCAATGATCTCTCCTTTCCATTCGAGGGTTGAGACCCCTCTGGACAGTAAGTCAATGGAGAGACAGGTAAGCTGAGCTCAATTGGAGAGTATTTGCTGGAGGATGGTAGGAAGTTACTGTTGACTTATTAAAAGCATAATGAACAGAGGCAGGAGCAGTAATCATGCTTTGGCTGATTGATCAGCACAGCTGTGTGATCGATGGGCCACGTTTGGTCCTTTCACTCTCAAACGTATTGTAATCGGTCTCAGTAATTAAAAGCCATTGATGCAGGTAAGGTGGGGCTTCAGAAGGCTGCAGAGAAACACAAAAAACAGTGATACTGTAGCACTTTCTGTCTGTGTTATTTACTTAAAGACAATTGTCAGTTAACGGACACATATCAATGAAAACCGAAAGCACTCTGCTTCTTTAAGGCTGACGCAGTAAATACACAATAATAGTTTCAGAATGGGCCATTCAGTTTACCATCTCTACCATCCGAAGATGGAAACTACACTGCAAAAACAACACTTTTTTAATTGAATGTTTTGGTAATGATACAAAACTCAGCACAGTTACATATATCTAAGTATTCAGCCTACAGCCTTTTAGCCTCTCCATTCATATTGACAACATAATGAGTGTTTCAGCTAAGACTACGTTTTGCATTAGACATAATGCAGTGCAGCCAGTCAGAACATAAAGAAATTTTCATTTCAGTCTTAAAGGCACAGTACCCAAAACAGTCTGTTTAAAGAGCTGTTGGAAAATGGTCGTGTCAGAATAGGTTATGATTTTTTTTTGAAGATGTCAGAAATGGACAACAGGAGAAAAGGTCATTACAAAAAAAAGAAATATGTGGGATATGTAAACTCACATTTTTGTATGTTTACATCAAAGGGATGTTTTCGATTTGTACAGTTTTGCAGCTAAACAGAACTCTTTTCATGTTGTTTTCTAACCTTTCTGCACACGGATGAATGGACATGAATAAACAGGCATAAAAAACATGCAATGACACACGCATACGCACTTTTGACTCCAGTGATTTGAGCTGCATAATGAAATCGAGTGACACTCCTGTGACCAACAATGCCATTTTGGGACTGTAGCCTCATGAATTTTAAGAGGTTAATCGTCTCTTTCACGTTGGGGAGAGGAAAAAAATTGCATTGCTAAATTGATTTTCTCCCTGACGCTGTAGGTGTGAGGGGGTGTGATTTTAATGCTTTGACACATGCCTAGTATTTAGGAGAACGTCCTTGCATGTTGTCAACTGCACTTTCCCCTTTCTCTCTCTCTCTCTCTCTCTCTCTCTCTGTCTCTCTGTCTCTCTCTCTTATTTTCTCTCCCTCCCCAGCTGCCACAGACTGCATCTATTTACAGCTGCTTCTCTCATTTGGGGGGTGGTGGTGGTGGTGGTGGTGGTGGTGGGGGTTCTTAATTAATCCAAGATTGGAAAAATTAATTTAGCTGCAGGGTAGCTAATCAATATCCATGTCCTAAGTCCATTAAATCTCTGTCTGTCTCAGTCTCTCCCTCCTTCTCTCTCTCGCACCCACTTTGCCCCCTCGGGATTTACAAGTTGATTTTCCCCCCAATTAATCATAAAACCCCTTTTACATCCTTTAATGGAGGTCAATTAAATCAATAGACTCATTATGCGGAGAGAGGTAACACACAATTGCGCACATAAAGGTGCAAGGACAGACACACACTCACACGTTGTATAAATAAAGAGAGTTCTGTCTTTACTTATCCACAAAAGTTTGATATAAATTTTAGATTAAGGACAAACTACTTGAGTACTCTCACCAAAGTCCAATTTTTTGCTTTTAGCTCCTGAAAATAGATTGACAAGGCCCATATCCTCCTTATTTTTTTTTTTGTTTTACCTCTGCAAACTACAAAAGTTTTATGTATTGAGTTTGTGTCGGATTTTGTACACAGTTCTTTTTTCATGAACACTTTCTAACCTTTTTTCATCCCTTTGGATTTAGCTACTATGCCTGTATTGTACCTCCTTCAAAAAAGGAATCCATGCTTAAACAATCCTTGAACAGGAATGGATGAGGCTAAATTGTTACCTGCAGATTCATATGTTTACACTGGTGATTGTTTTTTGCTGACATCACAACATTAATGAAATGCAAATGGTGGATCTCTGTGGAGATCCAGATTGGACAATGATGGACCAAAGACAAAGCAAGCATCCGCATTACTTTTTATAAAGAATGCAATATAAAAACACACACACCAGAAGTGGGGAAGGCAGCACTCGGATCTGATTTGTCCTCTTGATACGAAGTAACAGCAGAATTTCAACACTAATTGTCATATAAAATCTAATGCATGTAATGCATAGCAACATTGATGTATCATTTACTAAAATATGTGGCACCCAACTGTAAGAGTCTCACATGCATTTACAGCATTTTAAGCAGATGCTTTATATCCAAAGCAACTTCCATTCCCTAACTACAGAGGGCAGTTTCCCTGGAGCAAAGGTAGGATTCAAACCCATGACCTCTTGGTCCAGAAGCAAGTATCCTACCCACTAGGCCACCATCTCCCCTGTATGCATGTTAGTTTTTGTTGCAAGAAAATCGGTTGGCATAGATGTTAATTATCAAGTTTTGACAGTGGCTATCACTTTGAAAAATGCCAGCCTTCATTCAAAAGTAGTTTACTTATAATGAGTGAGCCATACACAGATCTTTTACACATTGTTAAGCCTATCCTGTTGGTCATAAGTAACTGATTACCTGACTGATAATCTCTTGACCAGCCATGTGCCACTCTGCATGATAATATCACTTTCAGAAGAGTCACCACTGCACCACCATTTTATATATAAAAAAGACAGCTTCCATTTACAGTCTGGATAAAACATTAAAAGTTTTTTAGTGTTTCATAGAAATAATTTCACAGTTAAACATTTCTGTCTGAAGAGAAATGCTTTTAATGCATCATGTGGATCCAGAAATAGCCATTTCTAAGGTCAGATTTGGAGTCTTTTGGTGATGTAATCAAGAGTCAAAAAGATTCAGCTTCAAACTTCAAGAGGTGGAGCCGAAGGTCTTACTCTGTCCCACCCAGGCTTTACTTCAACGATGGGATTTTCAATAAATAGCACACACACAGAAACACAAGCATCTTGGTGGATAACTGGTTAACTATGCTTTTCAGTTATATTTCTCTTGATGTCGTGGCACAACTTAAGCCATTCTGAATCATGCCTTTAAAACTACATTAACAGATGTCAGGTGTAGATTTTTCCTTGTTCTGTTAGTGGGTGATTGTTTTGTATTGAGTTTGTGTTTCTCTTGGAATATGCATCATTACTGATGGTGTACTATTATTGTGTGTCTGCCCAGAAACCACAGAGGCAAATTAGCTCGCAGCTAACTCTGGTGCCAAGTGCCTTTTCACACATAAGATGAATGTTTCTGTACATAGAACCAGACAAAATACACACAATAAACAACATAAAACAAGGTTTTCTTATGACAGCAACACTCATGCATGAGAGAGCTAACAAGAAGTCTCTGGTTGATTCCAGATGTGGCATTTGTGTCTCCACTCTGTCGCTGTTGTCTCTCAACTTGAGGACCAAAGAGCAGACGGTGCCAGTAAAAGCAAGCTATCATGAGTGGCATAAACAGTTTTCAGCAGCAACATTCACCACCTGACTCTCCAAAACGCAGCCTTTCCCCCCGAGAGAGATGATTCAGATGTAGACTGATTTAGAAAAAGTCAACCTTTTAAACTGGTGAGCCGCCTCACTTTTGGAACAAACTCTCAGCAGCAGATGTCTATTAATAAAGTTTCCCTTGTGTGATTCAGAGTGCTAAAATGTGATTTTAAAAAAGTCTGAACGTCAAAGATACACGATAACATCTTCCGCTATGGCATTTACACTGCTCTCATCCAGTCAACATGGGTGCACCAAAAAGATGCACATCTTAACCCTTCAACACAGAGACACACACTCACATAGATACTGCTTTAATGGAATGTTCCAGCTTTTTCCTCATCTGTTTCATCTATACCTCCATGATAATAATTTTGATGCATTTTGGTGTAATGATAAAAGAGTCTAGCTTTATAATGGCTACGAATGGTACTATTTTTGTGGCCTTCTACCATCAATTTTTTAGAAGGCATGTCAGTCTGTAGCATTTTTTCTTCAGAAATGGGAAACATTTTTCAGAAGGATCAGTGTAGAGCTAGTGCTGAGATCTAACAGGTTTTGCACCTGCCTGATTTTGAATGGATTCCAGAAAGCTCCAACGAAGGTGAAAGAAGTTAGACTCTCTCATGTCTGTCTCATCCCTGGAGTAATATTGTTAGAGCACAATAGCTCCATCAGAGTATAACAGTAGCATAACGCAGTGGCCCCCAACCTTTTTCGCGCCACGGACCAGTTTCATGTAGAACAATATTTTCACAGACTGATATAGATGAAACTAAAACAAGTGCATTTGTTTTTTTTACTAATTTTTGCTAGCTTGTGGGCTACATTTTTGATGTACTGTATCACATGATCGAGATGAGTTTTTTTCAAAATAAAAGATCTTTCAGAAAAAATTAAATATTTTTATTCTGTTTTTCTGTGCGGCCAATTGATATATGGACCGATACCGGTCCGCTGTCCTGTGGTTGGGGACCTCTGGTGTAACGGTATCAGACTTATGATGCATATTTCAAATGTTTATTCACATACAACTTCCCAACAGCTGCCTTTTGCCTACTGTATTATTCCCCCATCTCACATACACACACACACCCACACACAAATTAACCTCAGTCAACTGTGTGAAAAATGGACTCTCACACTCACTATTTTCACGCAGAGATGCTGAGCTGGTCACTGTAGGGGCCTGAGCTATTTCTCTTTTTCCACCTCTAATGTGCTTTAGCACTCAGTAACCTCAATGGGTTTCTTTAAGCCACTGACATGAGCCCAGTTTCATCACAGGACAGAATTTAATAAGACAAATCTGCACACATAGCCTGATTGTGCAAGGCAGAGAAAACGGCCTCACTATTCTCTGCCCAAACGCATTATTCTGCCTAATTACGTGGATTTTAGCTGGCTTTGATAAAGTAAAATAAATAAAAAATAAACAGACCTGCTTAGTAATAAAGCTGAAAATTTTATATGTCCTAATTTCCCCTCTGATGAAAACTTGGGTTGACATTATTAGTTGTAGAGGTAGTAGATTTATATTCACTCTTGTATTTTAGATCCCTGATTTACTTTGTCCAGCCTCATCAAAATAGTTAGGAAAGAACACATTTATGGACAGGACAGAACATGGATCTCATCAATGTCTACATTCCTGCACTGGCATATACTAAATAATATGTAAAAAATGGTACACATTCATTAAAAAAGCATTCAGTCATATAGTTAATAAAGTAAAGAGGTGTGTGGTTTGTTCTTTCAGACCAACAGAAATCCCGTAACACTGACTTGCCTAATGCTGGAGCATCATAGATTTATCTTGCAATATTAAAGTGTTACTGAAGGCAGTCACCAACCATAAAACTGGACTTGGTCAGTTCTATTTTCTATTGCTTAATTAGGGTTGTCTTATTTAGTTTGCAATTTTAGTTGCAATTTGTGCTAGGTACAAAATAGACAAATATGCTTAGGACAATGGCAGTTAAATGACTACATCTGTTTAGTGCAAAACAAAGTCAGGTTATGTGATGTGATCTGAACTAACTAACAAACTACCTTAAGTGATGCCATGCAATTACCCGTCACTTGTTAGAAATACCTGCCTTGTAATCAGGGCTGGACTGGGACAAAAAATCTGCATCTTAAGCAGGAGTGGCATGTTCAGGTTTTAAAATTAAGATGTTCAAAATAAAATGTTTTAAACCATAAAACAGGAGTATAAGTTATACATCACTACATCATCTGTGCTTTGGGTGGCACATTGAGGTCTGAGGGGGACACATATCCCCTTCCCCACCCCCATCTGTGCCCCTTGGTGTGGGAGGTACTGATGGGTTTCCGCGCCGGCCAAAATTTACCTCATCTGCCCAAATTTACTATCGGCCCACCAGGCAAATGCCCGGTATGCCCGATGGCCAGTCCAGCACTGCTTGTAATTACACTGGATTTAACCTCCATGGTGTCCTCACATGATGTTAGGGGGGTGCAAGGATTGTGGTACAGAGCCACACACCTGATCAAATACATAGAAAGAAATTGCTGCTAAATAGAAGACAAGCAAATGAACCATGAATTTCTATTGGGCAAACTCACCAAAGCACTTACCAGGCTAAAGATTTCCTTAGCAATGGAGTGTTTGATTTGTGTTGAAGTGCTAAGGAAAGCATCAAGCCCTCCGAACTCCTATGCCGCCTACAGTGCAGATATTTGACTTAGCAGGAAAACTTTTTTTTTCCAGATAGAAATACAGGACCTAAGAAGGTCACAGTCTACCCTCCAAAAGGCCACCATTCTTAACCAGAAGGCACTTCAGGCTTCTTTTGTAATAGCAAATTGGATTGGTGAGATTTTTTTTCTTAAATTATGTGTGGGAAAAGACCAGGAGCTGCAGATCAGCAAGTATTAATGCCAGTATTCAATAATGAAGTGGTGAACCACAGTGAGCCTTGGGCTGGAGAGTCGGAAGAGCAGGTCATCGCTAAGATTAAATCAAGTGTGCACTTTTCTTCATATGTAAAATGCATGGCGGCAGACAGAGACCACCACCCCCCCTTAAAATATTTGCTGAGAGAAATGTAAATTATATCAGAGGACTGATTATGGAAGGACTAAATAAAATGAAACATTTGTCGGTTGGGAACACAAAACGACTTGATGAGATCTTTTAACTTTCCTGTTGCTCTTGAGGGTGTTTTAGGTGTCCATCTTTAGAGGATTGACAACACAAACAATGTGGATCTAAATGGTGGGTATTTCTAATAAAGTGCCTGCTGAGTGTACTTGAAAGATCAGAATTGGTGGAGTTCCCCTTTAAGGCAGTTACAACGTGGAGAAATAATGCATTAGGCTGGAAATCCACTGGGTTATTCTGGGACTGGTTAGACTACTGTGGAGGTAATTGAAGTGATTGATCTAGACATGCACGTACACACAGTACAATGACCCCTCAGTCAGGGTTGAGCGGGGTTTGGCTGAGCCTCGAGGCAGCCGAAGCGTAGAGGTGATCTCTGCCCGTGAGTGTTTGAGTGTATGAGTGTGTGTGTGAGTGTGTATCTGTTTGTTACAGTATATATTTAGGTATTATGGATTATGAAACTCATGTATCTCCTGCAGCTCTGAATCAATGCAGCCACTCAAACAAACATTGCAATACTCTAATATAATTGTACGAAGGCTAAATTAATTATGCAAAAATATTACTTCCATTGATCAGCACTGCCACAAATCCCCGCTCCATCTTGCTCTCTCTCTCTCTCTCTCTCTCTCTCTCACACACACACACACACACACAAATCTACAGAGCCTATCGAGGTTTGAGTGACTTCTCATGTCTATACTGACCTATCCATGCTCTGCTAACAAACCTTTTTTTATATTTACATCATGCTGTTTCAAAGTAGATTTGACAGATTTGTCCAAGCTGCCTGAGTAGTGAAGTTCATTCTGTAAATCTTGTTCACTTGCTGGGAATGAATGCAGTTGAGGGCAGAGTATTTCCCTTACTAGTAGAAGCCGGTGGTCATGATGTCTACAACACAAATACAGATGTATAGACAAGAATGAGCAGTTTTGTATATTTCAGAACGTTTGGGGGCTATTTTGCCTACAACAACCACTATGAATGGGGAATTCTAAAAAGTACATTTGAGGCAAAGCCTTCTCAGTACAGTGGTAACAGTATCTTATTTATCAGACAGTGTATTTGTAACTTTTTCAAGTGATAACTTTCTTTGAAGGAGATTTTAGGGGTGTCATTTCTTTAGAAATATGGATCCAATCACCACCACTGTGATTTTAGACTCTATACCTTTCCCCAGAACAAACCATTTCACATCAAACCATTCTGTATGCCTTTGCTTATAGCCAATTACAAGAAGTAATCAATCTTATATCAATGAAAATCTAGATTCTCTCATTTTCCTGAAATAAAGAAGCTTGATGTAGCATAAAAAGTTTCAAAACACACCACACACTTTTTAGTCCATACATTTCATTTATAGAAACTACCCTCTTTCTTCTGAAGATTAAATAGTTGGGTTTAAATAGTGTGGTAGAAAGCCATAAGGGGTAAATATGGCCACAAGCTTGGCCCTAACAAATTTGGAGACCTAGGTAAGATTTTAGGTGGCACCACCTGGCATCGCTGTAAATTCCACTGCTAGGGTACATATACACAGTGTTGGGAAGGTTACTTTTAAAATGTATTCCACTACAGATTACAGATTACATGCCCCAAAATGTAGTTTGTAACATATTCCGTTAAGTTACTCAATGTGAGTAATGTATTCTAATTACTTTGGATTACTTAATATATTGTCATGAATGTAGCAATCACATCCTGCAAATTCTTGTTTGTTTTTCTCTACCAATTGGCTGTTAAGCCCAAAGAGGAGCAATCGGTGAATAGATCTGCTTCACGGCCATATTGGGAGGGGTTTGTTTGGTATGTGTATCTCGGCCGAGAAATGCAGGCCAACGACCGTGGTTCTGAAAGGGGCGGGGGGGGGGGGCGGCGGTCTTATGCGCATCTCGAGCCGACGGCCGTGCACCGGACAGCCGGTCTGGACTTTTCCAGAGCGTACAGAACACCCCTGTCTGTTGTGCTGCTCCGGGTCCATTGTGTAGCCAACGCTACCAACATTAAACCCTTACATACAAGGGGGCTCTGGGCAGGCTGTAGCCGACCTAGAAGCAGTTTTTTTTGGATCACTCATCATGGTTGAGGGTCCTGAAAACTTCCATGGCATGAGGAGAGCCAGGCCTAATCATCCAGGCGAGTAAGCTCGAAAAATGCTTCCCTGGCCGGCTACAGCCTGGTGAAAGCCCCCTCATATGAAAAGATTCATAAAAATGACTACTGTAATGACACTAATATCACTGAAAAGCGCAGCTTCTCTGCTTTCGGAATTTTTTAGATTGCGCAAACGGTTCAAGAGTTATTATATTGAAAAAACCTGTCTGCAGCAACAGCTTCGGTTTGAAAGGCTAACATGGAACAGGAAAATACCGCCGTGTAATCCGTTTATTTCATCAAAGTAACTGTAGTCTGATTATCACCTATTTTAACAGTAACTGTAACGGAATACAGTTACTCATAATTTGTATTCTAATTACGTAACGCTGGTACTTGTATTTCGTTACTCCCCAACACGGTCTACAACCAAAAGGGGTGTTTTCATTCAAATATGCTCAAATTGACTGCAAAATGTAATTCACACTATCCTTATTAGGAATGCATCTTTGTTCATGCACAGCTCCCAAAGCTGTGTTCCACTTCAAGCATCTACCCACACACACCTCAGCTGCCTCACACACTCCCCTCTCATCTGCAGCTAAAATAGCTAAGGGGGAGGTTTCTGATCAGATTAAACAGAAGCTGGTCCACCTGCATAAGGAGGAGGAAAGTGAAAAGGAAAAAAACACAGTTCATAAAATGGTAAATGATTAAAAAATGGAACCTCTAAGAACTACGCAAGACCCGGCTGATAAAGATGAACTTCTCATTCTGGGTGAAAATCAAGCTTCCGTCCTGCTTCACATCTGAAGAAACCCTCAAGGTTTTACGACCAGCTTTCCCACTGTGAGAAGATGACTCAGCGCTGTGGATCTGAAAGGTCATGTAGCAGTTCATAAAGATTTTACTGATCAAAGGAAGCTGGAGTGGGTGGTAAACTGTAATTGGGATTACAAGGATGAACTTTGGAGGTGTTCACAAAATATCCCTGCGGATTTCTGCAGAAAAACTGAAAGCAAATCTCCTGGAAAAGAATGGATGTTACAATAAACACAGAGAGTGGAAACACTCAATCCTAAAATAATCCAGTAGCCCCAAATCTTACCCTGTTTGATCAATTGCAGTACAGGTGCCATCTGTTTTCTTATATGAAGTACTGCCGGTCACTTGTAAGGAATAGGTCAGTGAAAAATCAAATCTGCATATTTTTTTTACACATAAGTCAATCAGCAAATACATGTTCAGTGTCCAGATGTTGCTTCTTTAGTTTAGAACTGTAGGTGTAGTCACACAAATAGTCCAAATAATTTATGTAAAAGCACACATCCCCAAAAGTGCTCAGAAATTGCTTCCAGCTTCTTCATTAAGGTGGACCAGACTTCTCAGTGTGGTTTAGAACAGAGGTAAGGCAGCAGTTTCAGAGATCACTAGGGCTGCTGCGCACAAAGCAGTCAAAACGAGTGCTGAACCACGATTACTTTAATAAAGGTAGGTGTATCCTATGCAGAAACAAATTAGGCTAAATGGGTGACTAATGACTTCTAGGGTTTGTTAACAGTGTTCACCTCGTAGGTCTAAACTAAACTCCAAATATAAGGATAAGTGAAAATTGTGTATTTTTTCTGTTATTTCTTTAAACAGGCAAGTAAACTAAACAGTTTTACAGTTTATTTTCCAGTCATGTTTTCAGGGCTAAATAGACAGAAATTCTGAACTGGGGTAAACTGACAAAACAGATTAAATAGATGAACTGAAGAAGAAACAAACTGAGGGAAAATAAAGGAGATTCTAAAGACATGTCACAAAAGCTCTCTCCTTCGCAACAGGCTCAAAAGAACTTTGTGGTGATACAAGACTTTACTGACAGTAATTGAAGTAATTTCTGATATAACAGTAATTATATTCTGTTGACTTCAGAGCTTGCAAAAGGGTACCTGCCATCACCAGTTCAGCACAGTATCCCATGCTTTAGAAAAGGTGACTGGGATCAATGTGACCTCCCTGACCTTTCACACTCTCGCCTTTCTCTCCCTCTGTCTCTCTCTCTCTCTTTCATTTTAAATGCCAAAACCCAAATTCAGTAATGGATTTCCATAAACACTGTAGGAAACACATGCGATAAACCATTTTTATATGAAATATTAATTCAATCATGAGCAAACCGTCAATGCAAAAGTTTCTGTCACTGTCACATGCAAAAGTTTGAAACCCCACTGTCAAATACATGTTTCGTTAATTCTAAACTAAATGTCCATCCTCTTTTTTCTGCAAATTTCAGTGACTTGTTTTTTCTTATTTGCAGAATTTAACACTGTGAATGAAAAACAGCAAAAAACCATAATATGTGCCACATTTTTGTGCCAAATTCAACAAATATGCAAAGAACGCGCAAAACATGAAGAGAATGAGTAGATCAGCACTCCAGCACTTTAAAAATCAATAAAGCATGTTGATCAAACTGTGGGGTCAGACCAAGTTGTGGGGTCAAACCAACCTGGGGCTGCTGTTTCCGGGACCCATCTGAGAGGGCCGACCTGGCGCAGCTGGAACGCTGTCTTGACCTCATGGCAGCTGTGTGCCTGACCTGTCCACGTCCAGCCCAGAGTGACCAGCAGCCAGCAAATCCAAACGCGTGCTAAAGCCTCACGGAACATTGCACCATTTCAATCCATAGTCCTCTATGGCAACGACAAGACAAAAACGTGAAAGCACTCTCAAAACTGGCCCAGTAGAGATTCTCGAGGATGCAGCATTGGAAGAAAGGCAGGTATTTTGTGAGGTATTCCCAGAAAAGAGCTCTGCTGAAGCATGGAGTGGCTGTGAGGTTCACATGCTTCAGAATTCCCTTCAGTCTGGGAGAGCTGCAGGCAGGAGCTAAAAGCAGCGCTGCATGCCTAATGGAGTGAGGGGCAGTTGGCTGCACCCCTCTCCACTCCTCTCCCAGGCCGGCCCTGCCTAATAAGCCATATTAAAGGGACTACTTAAGCCTCTGAGCTACCAGGGGGCGCCCTATCAAATTAGTTTAACCTTAGTTGACCAGTAGAGCTTGTCCACTAAACCAGAGATTTGCTAAGTATGTTTTCCTACACTGGGTACTTTAATTTTCCTTTTCATTTAAAAGATAGTCTTGATACACAGCTAATAATTTACTTACACTAACAGGCCTGGGCTATAACACAGTCTAGCGGCCAACACTAAAACCACTTAAGGTGGTAAAACATGCATTTCTGAAACCCTTGATTGCACAGTAAAAGTCCACAAAGAGTATTTTTCACTCTTCTTTTATCCACATTGCAACATATGGGACCCGACCTCACCACCGTCAGACAACACCTTCTCTACTAGGCTGAGAATTTGTTTTCTTATTCTTGACCAATCACCTTCCAACAGAAGTTGTAAGTATATATAAGTAATAAATTGTTGAAGACTGAAACTGATAAAGCAAATGGGATCAGCCTTCGTTTTGTTGGAGTTAAACCCTGCACAAAGGCCAAAAGGGGTGTACAACCTAAAAAAAAAGTAAAATTCATACTACCTCATGCGCAAAGGTGAAGAAATAAACACAAAGGGGAGAGAAGTACTTCAAATATTAGACGTAGTTCAGACAACAACACGTTCTCTACTATCCCGAGCATTTTCTGGTATCCTTGACCAATCACCCTCCAAGCTGCTTCCAAGAATCAGCCGATCAGAAGTTGTGAGTGTATATAAGTAATAATTTGCTGAAGACTGAAACCTATTGGGATCAGCGTCTGCTTTGCTGGAATTAAAACATGCAGACACACTGCAACCACCTAAAGAGGTTTACTATCATGTGTATTCAGAACACAGGGCATATAAAAGTACAGTGAAACTCACACTACCACAAGTGAAAATATGAATAAAGAAACAGAGAGAAGTACTGCACATAATAGACATACATAAGTAAAAAATAAATCAAGGCAAGGGCACTAAACAGTACACATGACTGGCTGTATGAAGTGACCAGAATAAACAAGGGAATAGTGCAAAATGCTAGAAGCACAGATGTAAGGATAAATCTCATTGCGGTGTTGAATATACAGCGTGGCAAAGTGTAATATCGTGTGCGGAATAATAATATGTGAGATTCACGATTCAATTAATACACAAACAACGTGCAGAGAAATGTAACCCTGAATTGCTCCTGAGATTGGAAAATAGAATAAAGGATAGAATAACAGAACAACTTGACAAATATACACAAATATAAATATGTAAATGATATAATGTATATAATGGTCTGTACAAAATATGGACTAAGAGTATCTGTATATTTACAGTGGAGAAAAATAGAGCATTTTTCAATTGTCATTGTGCAAATGGTAAATGGTCTTTATAGTAAAAAAATGGTTTTAAAAAACTGAGCTGTATTATGATATCAGGTATGATGGTACAAGCAGCGTTATGATATGAGGAGTATTATGGTATGGGGAGACTCACAGTGTGGAGAGTATATTCAGTACAGCATATAAGAGTGCAGTGGAAAAAAGAAAGTTTTCGTGTAGTGTAGGATGAGACAGGCCGTAAAAGCTGACCATAGTAGATGTGTTTATCCCAAAGCTTTTGAAGGGAATGGTCACTGCTGTGTCTTGTTGAGGAGACAGAGAGTCCGACAGCTGAACACTCAGGAATCTGTTGACTGTTTTTTTTTTTTTTGAGGAAAGGCTGGTGACATCCGCTTTAAAGACTTTCCAACTGAACCCTAATCTATGTGGAAGGGGGCTTAAAGCTGAAACACCTGTTTTTGACTAAATAAGCGGTGGCTAGGATGTCTTGACCACACGGGGGCGCCAAAACCCCACAACATTTTTCAATAGTCATTGAATAAAGACAAACGAAACCACACAGTTCTGTCTTACCATTTTTAGTTTTTGTATGTTAAATATTAATTCATCAGACATTCAATCATGAGCAAACTTGGCTTCTTTATTTATACGAACGTAGATCTCATTAGGCACTAAATCACTAAAACCCATCCTTGGTTGTCTTGTCATATGAAAAGTTTAAAAACCCACTGTAAACATATTTTGTTGATTCTCAAATAAATGCATAAGCACATCCTCTACAGGGATCAATGTTAAAAAAAAATTTAAGTTTTTGTTTATTTGTAGAATTCAACATGAAGGAAAAATAGCACTTGGGAATCTGAAGGAAAGGCTGGAGACACCTGCTTTAAAGACCTTCCAGCTAAGCCCTGATCCATGTTGAAGGGGACTCAAAGCTGAAACACACCTGTTTTTTAACTGAATGAACCTAGCTGGTGGCCTAGCGGTTAGGGAGTTGTCATCAAAAGGCTGTGGGTTTAAATCCCAGTGAGGTGCCCTTGAGCAAGGTACCGTCACCACACACTGCTTCCCGGGGGTCTTGTACTTTTTACTCGGTCTTCTACATTTAGCTGCTCCTGATTAGGGGTCGCCACTGAGGCTCAACCTTCTGTCGATCATTTCCTTCTGTCCTCTGCATCTTCCTCTCTCACACCCACTGCCTGCATGTCCTCCTTCACCTCATTCATAAACATCCTACTAGGCCTTCCTTTTCTCCCTCTTCCTTCTCCCAACATACTCAGAGTCTCTCCTAAGCACATGTATAAACCAGCGCAATCTCACCTTTCCGACTTCCACTGCTTTACTTGGTGAACGGGTTAAACGCAGAGAAAGACTTTCACATTGTTTACGCTGTGTGCTGTGCTATGGTCACTAACTTTTTTGCTTTAGAGCGCTCATACCTATCTGTGATTAGGATGTCATGCAGCAATATGACCACAAGGGGACGCCAAAACACCACAGTATTTTTCAATAGACACAGAATGAGGACTGAAATCAGAAAACCACGTAGTTCTGCTTTATTGGAATAGCCTTTGTATATTATTTTGGTTAAAGTAATTCATAGTGCATGTGAGGTTAAGATACGCGTCGTTCCATTAAAGATTTCAAACATATAAAAAATGGGACCAAAAAACTCTGCCCCGTGTGAGGCTCGAACTCACGACCTTCAGATTATGAGACTGACGCGCTGCCTACTGCGCCAACGA
>JBBPCY010000018.1:12981167-13007800 GCA_037974405.1 Brachyalestes nurse
AAACAATAAAAAACAGGGTCTTTCTGAACCGTCTAATTGATGTGACTTCCTTGCTGGCCATCAGGAGCTGGCATTCAGGGGACATGATGGGAGCAGTGGATCAGCAAATACTGGGAATTACAGGGATTTTACAGAAACATTAGCTAAATATGACTCTGTCTTGGCCAAACAATTTCAGTTTTCAACTGTGTTTTCTGGTATGTCCCACTCTATCCAAAATGACCTGATCTCTGCTGGACAGAATTTATGTACAAATAACGTAAGAAATTTCATGATGTAGGCCTAAAATTAGCTTCCCCTGTTTGAAAGACTAGCATGCGCCACTGTGAACATGATATCTATCTTTAGAATGAAAGGTATGACTTTAAACAGCAGCACCGGAAGAGATTTAACTGCACCTGAGCTTGGTGGGGTGCTAACGAGATTTAATCATCCAGCCATCAAACTTTAATTAATTCTCTCCATCACACCAATTAAAAGCAGAACGCTGATCACCCCAAGTCAATTAACCATCCACAAGCCTGAGTACTGGTTCTGCATCTCCACTGACTCTAATTGGAATAGAAGGACATAGTTGCTAATAAAAAAATAAATGTCAGAACATCTCTCATTATTAAAAGATTGAACCGCTGCAAATAATAATAGCCTCATTATCATTTACTAATTAAATTATAGCCTGTCATTGTTCTATTTTTGCACACATCTGCATTTAATGAGAACTCTTGTTGAGATGAGTTCAATGTGATCTTCATTTGGCATAATACTTCTTATTAGATGTCTTAACAATTGTTAGTGATTTTGCTAAGTTATTCTTATGCTAAAGATACGATTTTGAGGTTTGGTCATTTACCCAAGATGTCATTTTGTGTTTCTTCAGCCTAAAGTAGTTTGAGCCATTTGTGCATGTTTGCGAGTGTTTTAGCCCACACTGCTTTTTAAATGGCTACCAGTCAGAACAGAGATCATTTACAGGCACAGTAACAATAGTCAATTTAATTCTAAGGGATCAAGAGAGGTCGGAAAATGGGCATTCTAAAATGATCTGTGACTGTTTTTGGTACATAAACCCAAACAAATGACAGAAGTGGACCTTAGGGGGGGAATTAAAATACAAGAAACATGCATAATATTGATCCTTTTATTCCTCAGAGGCAAACAATTATTTTGGCTTCAAAAGCCTCTGTTATTTATAATATAAAACAAGCCACTAATTGGTGGTTTAATGGTGCGATTTTTCATGGGACCTTAGCATCGGCTGATATTATTTTTCCAACTGACAGGCTCCACTTTGTGCAGCTGTGTTTGGACTGAGAAGTGACTGCCAATCACCACTGATTCAGCACCACGGACAGAGCTAATCATCCGCTTTTCTCTTTACAGCTTCGCAATAACAAAGTGAGAAACAATTACACTGCTTCCTGAGGTCTGAAGCATGCACGCACACACACACACACACACAAACGCGCGCGCGTGCGCTTGCGCAAACACATGACCTGCTGTATGAATTCTCCTGATCTAGAACAGCCACGTCACTTAGTGTGCTCTCAGACAGAAGATTTGTCTTCATTAGCAGTCATGTTTTTGTGTGTAATTATGTGCATCCACACGTCAGTGTGCATGTGTGTGTTCCAATTGTTGGAGCATATCGGATTTGAAGATTTTTTTTTCCACTGCTCATCCACGGTGGATTTGGTGAGACTGAAAAGTGTGATACTCATTTATCAAACCCCTCCCCCCAGAGCGACACCCTACTTCCTTTATCCACACACATTGCTTTCAGACGAGACACTCACACACAGTTGGCTGTGTGGCTCCTTGCTCTTGGGCAGGATGCCATAGAGCTCATGAGGTATTTTCCACACTGCTACCCCGCATTAGTCTGAGGGCCTGTGCAATAACTTTCAAGCGGTGCTGTGAGGCTGATGTTTTTTCTCCCACTATTTTCATCCATTGTATTTACAATCACACGAATAATGTTGCCACTGATGACTTTGGTTGATGTGTGTCTGTTTTTCAGTAACAGGTCAGTCTGTTTCAAAGGGCCTATGTATTAAATTTTTTTAGGTATAATGACTAATGATATTTGTGTGGGGTCATATAACAAAAAGAATCATAATTCATTCTACTTGCCCATTTTCCAACCTCTCTTTATCCCTAAGAATTAAACTGGCTTTTTCTGCACTTTTAGGACTGGTAAACATAAATTATATCCGTTCTTATTGGCTGAAATGCAATGTGTCTGATTTAAATAGCATTATAGGCTGAAACACTCCTTAAAACTTCAGTTTGAATGGAAGATATATGTAAATGCATTCAATTGTGTAATTACAAAAACAACATAAAATGTTCGTTTTTTCTTTCCATGTATGGTCTGTATATGGGGAGTGAAATGTATAAACGTAGCCCTGATTTGCTAACACCAGGTACAATCTACTTTTCAACCTTATTCATGGATCTTAAGCAAAACTTATCTAACATGACTCTTACCAAAAAATGCTCCCTTTCCTTGAGAATGACCATTACAATAACATCATCTACAGGAGCACCTAGAAGGTTATATTGCGTAAATAATGGTCTTTGTGTGGTGTGAATTCAACAAATTTGCACAGTTTGAGGTTTATTTCCCAACTTTAAATGGCTTCCCCGTTAAACGAAATGTGTTTAAGCAGCTGGAAAAACTGTGTATCGATCCTACTCTGTGGTGAGTGGGAAATGGAGAGAACAAAAGAGAAAGTTTGCCATTATTTCTACAGAAAAAAAACGAGCCATTTCTGTAGTGTGGATCAAAGGAGGTAAGGCTATGTCAAAGCCAGAGTGTCTGTCTATTTGTCTGGGAATAATAACCGGAGAGGTCTCGTTCTGATCAATAAAACTGTGGGCACAGGAGCACATAGAGGGCAGAAGAGACTGGCTTCACTTCACTCACGAAGCTTTATGACTCAGAAAAGACGAACAATTTCCAGGATCTCTGAAAAAAGTATGGTATGTTTCCCCATAGTTTCATCATTTCTATCATATTAAATAAATTTACAAAGCACCATATCATTATCTTTCTCTTTTAATCCAGTTCAGTTCTTGCGCAAGAGTTATTGTCAAAGACTATTTCTGAAGTTTTATATATGGAAACCGCCTACTCCATATCACCGGAAATGCCTTCTTGGGCAGAATCTGCAATTTAAATATATGCAGAATGCTCACTATACAAAATATAGAGCATTTTATGGTTGTGAAAATGTGAAAAAATACATATTGTGGCTGCTAAATATGGACTTGCTGATTGCCCTGAAGGGTGGACACTTAGTACTTTTAAACTTTAAACTTTAAATCTCTCTCGCATCACATTTGCCAAATCTTCTTTGAGGGAACAAAGGGGTTCTTCTTTAGCATTGCTGCAAAATGGTATGCTTATTGCAATAATAAGTGAAAAGTAGCAAAATTAGTCAAATAAATGTTAACAATAAATGAACAATAAATGTCTTTTGTACATACTTTGCCTTGTTTGTATTTTCTTTCTTTGTACCCAGTTGTACTGGTGAACATACTGTATGCATCCCTAAATTCTTGCTGCTTTTTAGTGTCACTGGTGGAGCATGCAGGCACCGCAAACAAAGTTAGGCTTCCGCTGTTAGACAAAGACTCAGCAAAAATGGTAACCATAAAAGTGTTGCGAGGTGAAAAAAACACTTTTGACTAATAGGAACATAAAGGATCATCTTACATTTGAGAAACCCCCCCAAATCAATAATAGCCAAGCCTCTGTGATAATATTCCGTGAACTAATTAGTTGAAAGCTTAACTTTTTGGGAGACAAGGCTCCAGTTACTTCTGGCATAAAGATAACATGTTTAGTATAGTGATGTGAAAGACTAGTTTCCAGTCATAGGAAGTGCTTGATTGTAATTATAGTATCTAAAGGTGATAAAAGGGTCATTTAAAATGTGTTTCAGGATCTGAAAGCTGAGACAAAGTGCCAAAATAGATAACTGATGACTTGCTCCTAGCTTTTAATGATCAGTTAATGGTTTATTTATGAAAGTAATTATAAAGTGTTACTTAAGCCTTTGATATGAGAGCAACAGTTGTAGGGTGACCTCAGTTTCACTGTAGAAACAAAAGAAATACTGTTTGTCTCTGAGGAACGACCTAGACAAACTACTTTCCATACAGAATCATATTAAAGTCATCATTTGATGGGTTATATAAAATGAGAAATACATAATAATCTTTATTATGGAAATGAATGGTGAATGGTGGCTCTCTTCTAAGTGAGCTGACTGTACTGGAGACAGCTCTGATGGATAAATGTGTTTAGCCATACTCATAAAAGAACACTGTCATCTACGGCCGGATTTCAATCTGTCTTGATTTTTTGCTCTCGTTATAGCTCATTGGATGTGGCAGCAGCCTCTGCGCTGGGTTCTGGAACTTCAAAGTTCTGTCCTCGGTCAATCTTCTAAACCTGATTACAGCTCAGCCTAACAGAGTAAAACCAGTGCTCCCTGCTGCTTAGGATAGACCCGAGCAGGACTAACATTTTAGCCTTAGCTGAATAATGTACAAAATATTTCAATAAGACAATGTAGGCAACATCTCTGGTGTAAATGAAAATTTAAACTTTGTTTAGAGTTCCTATCACTCAGAATCAACGTAACCGAGTGAAAATGCTAGAAGCTACATTACAGGCGCTACAGAACCTTTACATTATAACCATAACGGACTGAAGTCTGGTAAATGTATGTAAACACAGTACACTAAACTGTACGTCAGTACACCTTCTTTGGTGTTTAAGCCAGATAAGTGTTACATTCTATTCTCTATATACTGTGTGATGCCAAAATCAATTGGATTAGTAAAAATAAGATCTGGCAAGTTTCTTTTTGTTTATTAAGCAGATTGATCTGTTCCTTTAGATAATCAGTTCAACAAAGAACTGAGGCCCAAGAACCACAATGAGTTCCACTACACTGCCCTACAAAGCCAAAGTGTAACTACATATTTGGTCAAAATTGACTTTAGACTACAAATGGAGTTTAGGACATCTTCTTTGTCTTGTGAGAAAATATCCTGGTTCAAAGTTGTCCCGTTTCAGAGAAATAATGGAGTCAAAATTCCAGTAACTAGAAAAACTCCATACTAATGCTAAAACTTTAAAGCCATTTTTCTCAGTTTCAGCTTTGGCGTAGTTACTGCACTTTGTAGGGCAGTACAGTTTAGGTTAATTGTGCTGACCCACAACAGATCAAGTTAGCTCTTAGAACATTAAGATAATTTGGAGTGATTTTGTAATTTTAGTCACTTATTATAATATGACCTGCAAATGTGTTCCATGTAAATAAAGTATATTGTATGAGCGCAATTATATTATTGAATATATTAGTAATCTCAATACTGATGGTGTGGGATTTCTCTTCACACGGCTGAACGCAGCTTTGTGATAACCTGCTGATTTGCCATTCATCACTAAACCTGCAAAGTTATTACTAAGCTAATTCATCAGAAAACAGAACAAAACTAATTATTTTTAAAAATGTCTGTCATTGATTTGAAATGATTAATTATGCTAGCCCTAAGTAAACAGAAAAAAAACAGTACTGATATATTTATTGACAGGGAAATTATGTGCACAGAATTTCAAGTCAATTTAGTGCATTACAGTGCAAAAGCATTTTTACAGTATTCATTCTATGGAGATGTGAGAAAGCAGCACTTCAGTCACGAGCTAACAATAACTTCTGACGGAGTGCTGCACCGCGGTGGGCTCCTATTTAAACTCTGTTTGCTGCTGGTCCCCCAGTTAAAAGGAAACAGGACCAAAACTAAAGTGGCCTGACAGCGGGGAAATAGCCCGGGTCTGCGGCCACGAGCAGATAAGGAGAGAAACAAAAGAACAAGAGATTAGATGGATGGGAGGATGGAGGGAGCCAATTTCCAGCCCAGTGAGAAAAACCCATCTCTATTTCACACCGCAGAAGGCCGTGAGTGCTATATAACACTCCATTTGCCCTGCCTCCACTTCCGTTCGCCTGCAAGCCTCAGATCAGCCAGCAGGCCACACTTACGGTGAGGAATGACAAGAAAACATGATGTGCACCGATCCTAGAACAGCCTTAGGGAGAGACACAGCACCGCCGATACTGGACGCAGCAGGAAATAACTCGAACAGATGAGAGGAGATTGCATCCTGTGTTGTGCCTGGCAAGACAAAAAGACAGCTCTCAGTAGAACTGTGTGTGGGGAGAGTGTGTATGTGTGTATGTCTATATGTCTGCACTGGAGTGAAGCTTAAACTTTCCATAAGAAAAAAACTGCATTCTTCACAAATTAACATCTTCTAAATAACAGCATCTCTCTCTGTCTGACTACTGAACATTCTCCCAGTTGCTATGACAGCATCGTGCTTTAGCAGAGAAGTGCTCACTTACTGCCTGAACAAAATGCTACCTAAACTGCACTTATGTGAGACATAAAAGCATTGAATGAGCAGATATCTATCCATCATCTTGGAGAAGTTTAACAGGGAATGTAGTCTCAGGGTTATCCTACTTCTTTCCGGGATGAAACAGCAATAGGACATTAAAAGCCTACAGTGTGACTGTCTTCAAAGCATTAAACTGAAAGTGCATTCTCACATTATGCTTCTACACAGGATGTTTCTGCTGACCCTCAGTGTGGGGGCAGTGCAAGTTCGGAGGTTGGGAGAAGTTTGTTTTGTTGATCATTGCGAGCATTTTGTTTTGTCCATGTGGGGGTTGGTAGGGTTTGGGTTATTCAGGAGTGATTTTGTTTTGTCAAAACTATGTTTTGTAGCTACAAAATGTGCATTTGCTATGAAATAGGTAGGTGTTAAGAAGCATCATCAGAAACACCAGGGGTGAAAAAAATTGTTTTATTACCTTGTTAATTTCTACTCTTGCCACTATGGGACCACTGTCAGCACTTGTGCAATTTATCTTGGTGCATTATTACTGTTTCTGGTACACTATTACTGTTTTTGCCATACTCCAATGCATACCTGTATATATACCCACAGTGTTCTTATTTCCACTCAGTACATATATAGATACATTTACTTAATGTGTACATACATACATATATAGGTTTACGTATACATATATATTTTTCAATACACACAGTATATTTTTAGATTATTTGTATAGTGTACTTTTTGATACTGTATTGTTGTGTGCTATAGTTTTTATTCTATTGTTTTTGCTGTTCTTACCTTTGTACTGTCCACTTTCTGCCATAGCAGTGCAAATTTCCCACGTGTGGGATTAATAAAGGTTTATCTTATCTTATCTTACTTAGTTAACAGCAGTGTATGTGCACATTATTGGCCATTTTAAAGTAAACACTTGAAGCTTAGAAAATAATTTCCACATTTTATATGAAGTGTGTGAAAGACATTAATATTTATTTGACCTTGTATGTAGCTCTGCTGTCAACTAAAACGATTGTCTCTGTCTAATAGTTTCGTACCTATATGAATGTGCTGTACAGAGGAATTCACAATCCTCAGAAGGGAGCATAGACTAAAAAGTCTGAGAAGTGCTGCTTTAGACAGTAGAAATATGCCTTTCATTAAACCCAATCTTGCTTAACGATTTAAACACTAGCACTTCAAAAAAGTAATGCCGAGACTGCAGTCCTTTAGTTGTACTTGGAAATGAAAAGAAAGTTCATTAGTAGGTTTATCCTTCCCACTATTTATTCTTCCATTAGCCATGGTTCCAGAACACTCCTACACATACAGTGAGCAACAATTAAGTTAATGACTGCACAGCTGTTAAGTTTTTGTGGGAAACATTATACAGACATTATCCTCTGTTTGGGATCCTGTATTTGTGAATAGTTTTATTTATAGAAATGAAAACAAAGCTTAATACTTTCATGACATTGCTTACTGTTGCAATGACTACTGTTTTTTTAACCCTAGTTTTCTCCCCAATTTAGTCATCCCTAATTTCACTTACTATCTAGGACTCTCATGTCATGCAATACCACCAAGACTGGGAAGGTAAAGGCTAGTATGTTTTTTCTCTAAGTCATGTGAAACCAAGTCATGTTTCTGTACTGCCGCATCTTTAGACAGCATAGCGCACTTGGAGGAGAGTGCTGGCTGCCAGATCTGTTATGTCAGCTCGCAGACACCTGCGCTGGCTAGCATCAGGTAGAGTAATGGGGGAAAGGGAGAGCTGTCCTATCCAACCAGCGAGAGTGAGGCCGGTTGTGCTCTCTTTCCTGGCCACAGGCGGCTGTAGAGCCACCGGGGATTAAACCCACCTTTTTAACCCCTGCCCTGCGCATTTTCTCTGCTCCAGCAAATCAGTTAATTACCCATCTGTTCTTGAGTTGAAGTGGGTGTGTAAACACAAAAACGTGCAGGGCAGGGGGCACTCCAGAAGCACTGCGGCACAAAACCACAGGTGATGTACGGTGGACGTGAAACTCACTGGTGGAACATCTGGTGCAATTATATCAAGGCTTGATGCCTGGAGAGCTTGGGCTATACTAACGAGTAGAGGTGGATAGCAATTAGTTGTATTTAATCAATTACATGTACCCCAGTACAGTCTTTATGGATTTGTACCTTCAAATCATTTGAGAGAAACTGTTTCTATTTTTCACTCACATTTCACACACCAACAGGATTTACTTGAATTCTTTCCTGTTGGTTTAACTTCTGGACCATTTTGCTGTTGCTCACATCGGAGCTTCAGCAAACTTCACGTCCAAGGCTGAAAGATGTTGGATGTTCCAAGAAGTGCAGTTAAATTAGTTATATTTTACTTAAAATCCAGGCTGCTCTACACACCTCTGCTTGTGGGAGCAGTGATAAGACATTTACATTTAAGGCATTTATCAGACACTTTTATCCAAAGCAACTTCTATTCCCTGACTACAGGGGGCAGTCTCCCTGGAGCAACTTGGGGTTAAGGGTCTTTGCTCAGGAACCCAGTGGTGCTGAAGGTAGGATTCAAACCCATGACCTCTTCGACCAGAGGCAAGAATCCTACCCGTTAGACCACTACCCCACTACAGAGACCTCTATAGGTCTCTGCAGCACTATCAGGAACCAGATATGTTCATCCAGGTTTTTTTCCAGGATATGTGATAATTTTATGTTTTACTGTACACTCTTGAAAACACACAGCAACTCCCAGATTTCAGAGAAAAGTACAATAACAGACTACAATAACACACTTTTCAAAAAGTATGTTATTCTGAATTTTTACTGGGAAATTGGTTTTACAACATACTGTGCCAACCCCACAGTGCCTCTGACAGAAAGCAGTACATTTACACTGACATTTCTCTCCATGTGAAGTTTTAAAACTCAGAAACACATTTTTTTCTTTCTGAAAAACTCTACCTCATTTTCACCTCCTCTCTGTCTCCCCTCTTTCCCCTTTGACTCCAGCTGTTATCTTCAAAGTGCCCTTCTTCAGAAAGCTACTGCTGCATTAAAGATGTTAACCTTGGAGACATGCTAACTGTCTGCAGGAGAAGGTCTCGGTGTCGTGATGAAGTGCGGTATATTACAACGTGTGATATATATTTCATATGCAGATGCGTTTAACCCCACAGAAGGCTCATGCACAGAGTGAAAGTAGGAAATTGTAGAGCTTTGGTCAGAGCTCACAGACAGGCAGATCCACGGGGCCTCAAATCACACAATCCGTGGATTTGAATCCCTGCATTTAAATTTGCTACAGTGAGTGATGGAGCAGAGCTGGAGCTGGATGAAAAAGAAACTCTCCCAGTTCTAATCCAAAATAAAGTGTTGCACTGAGATGAGTAGTATTTCAATGCAATGTCTTTAAAATATATATTTAATGTATTTGGAGGATTTTGTTATTTGCAGCTTGCTGGATAGGAAATAATCAGATACTTTGAGAGATCGTATTTTATGTATTTTTATTTTAGGTATTTAAAATTATTAACTATATAATGTCTCAAAAAAGACAAGAACTTTCATCATGAGGCTTACTTTTACTTTGTCCTTTCCAGTGAATAAAGGAAACAGAAAACACAGAGGGCCAGATGAGTCAACTTGCTTGAGACAAAAGAGAAAATGAATGTTCAGTGACGTAGAGAGACATTCTCCAGTGTTGTAATTCAACTCAATGTTTGTGAAATGATGACACGGACCTGCACATGGGCATCTAATGCAGGGTTTTAAAGAGTATTATTCTTTTAGTAAACACTGCTGGCTTTCGAGGCTTGTGTCTCCATCTAACTGCTGGTGTTTGCTGCTGTTATTAAAGCAATCTTTTGAGACCCTAAAGTAAATTTACGTCTGGTTGTGAAAGGTGGAGGAAATTCGAGGCAAAATTGGAAATGTGTAATCAGCTGTAGATGTAATATCTTCTCCCACTATTTGCCAGATCCTTCCATGATTTAGATACATATGCATGAAGACTGATCAGCGCATTTTGCGTTTCACCAAACATACAGCCTATAAACTGCATATGTAGGTTTGTCTGAAGACTGACCTCGTCAAGGAGCACCTTTGTGACTAACTATGCCTCTTGTTTCTGTTTATTTATTTATTCTTTCCCATATTCATTTCTCTCCATGCCTCCCTTACTTTTACCTTAACTTCTGACTTTACTTTGACAGGAGTTGTTTAGGTGTACTTAGCTGGCAGTAACTTGGTTGAATAGTGGCTGTTGATTTTAGTTTAGCTTTACAGGTTTGAAGAACAGATGTGGACTACTTGAGCACTGATTTACATTGCTCTGGATAAGAGCGTCAGCCGTAATGCCGCAAATGTAAAAGTTAAAGTATAAAACAGGGACATTACGCTTCTGATTTGCACCTGAAACTGACACTTAAGCCTAACTGCATTGGGCCCAGAATGTCATACTTATTTCATTATCAAACATCAGGTAGTGCTAAAAATAATAATAACGAAAAAAACCTACAGTGTCTATGATTTGATTCCGTTTGCAAGTTGTCTGCTGATACCCCATACTGTTCTGTGTAGCCATTTAAACAATCGAGCATGAGAGGCAGTGTGTTACCACAGATAACATCACTGCTGTGATTTGCCAACAAACAACCTTGAGTGTACTATTGTTTTATACGAAAGGGAGAAAAGACCATCAAAGAAGCCCTGAACATTGCATCAGTTTCTTCCACAAAAAAGGTAGTAGAATTTTTCGTCAAGGATAGATCCATGAAATTGTGGTTGGCAACTGGTGCTCAGCAGAAAGATACGGTTTATCCCAAATAACAGCTTAGGTGGAACACTTTTCGACCAATCAGATTGTGCTGTTAGAACTGTGTTGTTTAATATAAAATAAAATGTGTGGTACAGTGGTTTTATCACAGTTAAGTGCGTTCTTAAACAGGATGCAAAGCATAATAAAACTTAAGAGTTACTAATACAACTTAAGAGTTATTCTTGTATATTGCAGTCATTTCATGACCAACTAAACTTTTGAATGTAATGAATATATACAAATAAAACAATCTGCACATTAGTTTGATAAATAGTCTTTTCATACCAAACTATAATTTTTGCTCTGTGAACTGGGTCTCTTTCACCACAATGAGGCATAATCTCAAATGGCTCCCTACTCCATACATAATGTATTACATAGAAATTAAAGAGTCATTTGCAATTTAGTCACTTTTCAATACTACACAATTCAGTTTTGCATGAGAAGCAAAGTTTTGCTTGTAGAAGCCACAGTTTCATAACTTACATAATGCACTCAATCAGGACAGATGGTTTACCCAGAATTTACTCCTGTTTCAGGCCGATCAAACTCAATTATTTAAAGTATGTTCAAGTGATATATTTTTACCTTTTGTATTGCAGATTCACAGAGAAACATACAGTACAGTAATGAAGTCAACGATTAATGGAGGATTTTTAATTGGAGAGCCATTCAACCTGTTAGCTTGCTGATCAGCCCAGTTCCAGTCAAGTAAATAAGCTGTCAGCCCCTCGGTTTAAACAAACCTGGTTTCTTACCGTACATATCAGTTCACCTAATGGTCTGTGCCAGAAGAATAACATTCAATATTATTCCATTCACAGCAAAGTGCTTGTAGTGGCTCGATGCACTTATACAGTTGTGAGATAAGTGTGGGTTTATCTGGTATTTTACAAAGGCTTCAAACATGTCTCAGGCATTCAAAATCACTCCGGTGATTGAATCACTCTTTTAAAAATAACCAGAACTTACTTGTGAAAGGGTTGATATGGTAGCAATGTATGAAATAGCTGTGAGGCAGCACATAAATATCTAATTTAAATATCGATCTAATGTTCTGACAAAAATATACAGATTTCTATAATCATGTACAATCCATAGAAACAGCTTGGGAAAGTCAGCTCAGCTTTTAACAAACATGAAAACTTCATAGCATTTTAAACGAATAGAGCATAAATATTATACCAGGTACAACTACTACATATACCAACCACATATAAATTCATAAAGAGATAGTGAGAAAAAGAGAGGAGCCTTATTTTTTAAAAAGACCTCATGTTTATAGAAGCAGATAAATAATTTACAATCTAAATTCACTTCCATGCTTTTAGAAACTTTTGAAGCGTAACAACATGCAGTACAAATTTACTAAACACACATGTGCAACAGCCCATGCTATTAGTGCTTGCATTTGTGCCCAAATGCAGTATTGACTTGTTAAAATAACAGCTCTTTTATATGAGACTGTAATTCAGCATCATTGAAATTGTTTGGAATTCATTAATAACAATACAGAAGCTGTGACTTCAGGAAGTGGTTGTCTTATTTCTGTCCTCCCTTGACTTATAAGACCACACTCATCACAAATCCTTTTAAAAATGTGTATACGACATTCTTGGCCTATAATTATGCCTGCAACTATAACTTGGGATGTTAATGCATATAAATGAATGGTAGTCTATAATATTGTGAGTCATTAGAACTAGTCATCCTACCTGACTTACCTGAATGTTTATTGATAGCCAGTTCCTTACAAGAGCCAGCAATCTTTCTTTTGTCACATTTTTATTAAACTTGACTAAGTAGAATGAATAAATCAGTGGTAAAGATAATTTTTTATGGCTGTATTTGATTTGTTTTAAGGCTGCAGATAATTCACTTGAGGCATATGTTCTCTAGGTAGCATCACCGCTGCTTTGCTAGCCTCTAATCAAGCAAACTGGGGTTAATAATTATAATCTAGTAATAGCTATTTTGTTACCTAATAAGTGTGAAGTGCCACTTTCAAACCTATACAAAATGGGATATTGTTCCACAAGTAACCCATGGCAATCATACTGTATCCCTTATTAGTCAACACTTGCCTCAGTCTTGCTGACAGTAGAAAGTCAATGAATAAAGCTAGCCAATATAGACTAATTACTGAATCAGGGGTATTAATAATGACTTTGAACCCATGTGCTCACTGACAAGTAACTTTAAAAGTTGTGTCTAGGCAGCTTTCTCTTATTACGATCAAGTAAACAATCATAAAGTATACAGTTCACTGAAATTAATGCTTATGTTTGATTAGCCATTCCCATTATGGTATATTCCTTATAGAACTTCAAAGATAAAGACCTTCCCTTTTTCATTTCTCAATAATTTTGCCTTATGGGGAGGCAACATGAGTAGCACACCATTAATAAAAGGAACTATAAAATACTACACTGTCAAAGCACAGTACTTTAATTAGGGAACATACTCGTGTCCTATCTTAGAGGGAGATACAAGTGAGAAATAAATATCACCTTACACCACACCTTAATTACTGATAACCACAGATTAAACCAGGTAAAAGGTTTTAGTTCCCAGTCTCCTCACCTTTCAACCTGTACCTGCTTCAACTAAGCCTCCATGCCTGCCTGACCTGTCCATACCAAGCTGGAGGCCTTTGTTTGGGAAACACAGCCAGAGCTAATTAGCACCTGAGCACTACATTTCATTTATCGCTCTGGAACCACACACATTCACACACTTGCTCACTTTCACATACACTTGAAGGTTGTGTATTACCTGCCATCTGTTACAAGGCAGGATGAGGTGAGGACAGATAGGCTGTTGGATATGAGTTACATCATATCACTGATACAGGCTACACAGTACATGTACACACACACACACACGCACACACACACACACACACACACCTGTATATGTACACAGTGTTCCAAATTGGAGGATATCCTTTTTTAGTTGTCAGACCCACAGGACAATTAAAGTCATTCACCAGACTTTCACCAAGTATGATAAAGTGTAGGTAAGAGAGTGCTCACTCCTCCCCCACAACTTACATACCAAGATCACTAATATATCCAAGATCTCAATATACATGCACAGTTTAATATGGAAACCTGTATGAGCTGAATAAAGCGAGCTAATGAGCCCGTTACCACATGAAGTGATTTTTAGGTTGAACTGACGAGTTTTACATGGCAACCAGATTTCCATGGCAATAGCTTACCATACAATGCAGCATAGCCATAGGAATAGATGGAGCCTACTTGTCTTTATATATTTGGTGTCATTTACTTCCCATGGATTTGTATAAGTTTCTTTTATATAGGTAATGTAGGATTGGATTGTATGTAGTGTAGGATTACATTGCTTAGTGTAGTGGTGTGGTGCCTGGGTAAGTAGAGTATATTGTATCTTTGTAGGGATCATCATGAACCCTGATGAGCGATTGTCCACCAAGCTCTAGTCCACCAACACTGAACAGTGGTTCAGTGTCTATATAGGGGGTGTATATTGGACATTTCTAGGGACACTCTCTTCGTGATTTCTCCCATTCTCTAGCCAGTGTGGTGCCTAGATAAGGAGAGTATATTGTGTCTTTGTTGGAACACTGACCCTTGCTCAGTGATTTGCACCAGCCTCTAGTCAATGGTGTGGTTAATGGTTACATTGCTTACTCTTTCTCCAAACTCTAGTCAGTGCTGTGGTGTCTAGATAAGGAGAGTATATTGTGTTTTTGTGGGGACCCTGATCTCTAGTCAATGGTGCTGTGTCTGGATAGGGGTGCACATTGTGCCTTCCCACCGTTTCCTAGTGATATCTGCCACCCTCTTCTCAGTAGGGTGGTGTAAAGATAGAGCAGTAAATTGTACCTACAGAGGGACCTTCACCTTTGCTTTGTAACTTCACTTAACATCTAGTCAGTGGTGTCTGGTTAGAGATTCTGCATAATATAAACATACCTTAATGTAAAGACACATAAATAAATAAATGAACTGCACAGCGGAAAACATTGCAACACATGAAGGCATGTGCTGGACGATAACACACACAGACATATGTTTTTGTACATAGATAAAAAAAAGCTGTACATGTAGCTATGTTTAGAGCTATGCTTACATTAAATTACAGGATTCTGTCAAATAGGACCTACTTATGAGTCCCTTGAATCTCTAAATGGATGGTTCCTCTAGGAAGTAATTTGGAACGTATTGCTGAAAAGTATACATTTTGAAAAACGTAAACAATGTATTATAGCTGCGCTAAATTACACTTTGTTTTCACCAAGGCAGCTATAAATATGTCTTAAACTATGACCTTGAATGTTACAGGAAGCGTGGTTGTACTCTATTTCCCGTTGAAGTTCTTGAGAAAAGGCCTTGGGAACTAACAAATGCATGATGTTGAGGAACATCCATAAAACATATGGAGGCAATGTTGAATAAACTGATGCCAAGGACCCTGAGAAAAATTTCATTGCTGTCAGAGATTTGAACAGTGCAGACAGCCTTGCTCCAGTGAAGCGTGTCCAGTACATGTGATTAAAATCATTTCATTCCAAGCCCTGCACTCACAGTTTTCCCCTTTCTCTCTCTCTCTCTCTCTCTCTCTCTCTCCCTTTCCCTTTTTACCTCCCTTTTCCTCTCCACCCTGTCTCTTTCCCTCTCTCTCTCTCTCTCTGTGTCTCCCTTTCCATCTCTCTTTTTCTCTCTCTCTTGCTTTCCCGTTCTCCCTCTCTGTCCCTCTCTCTCTCTCTCTCTCTCTCTCTCTCTCCCCCCGTCTCCCTTTCCATCTCTCCCTTTCCCTTTCTCTCTCTCGCTCACTCTCTCTGTAAGGTGGGTGTCTTTTAGCACGGAAACTTAAGGAGAGGAAAGAGAGAGGGATTGGAGTGCAGTGGAGGGGTGATGGAGAGAAGAGGTGAAGGAGGACATGGCACTGTTAGGATCGCAGGTATTATGCTAGGCTGATTTTCTCTCAGCTCGGAGCTGGAGATGAAATTTCTGCTTGCCTGGCAGTAACACAGCGACAGATTACTCTCCTCGGAAAGAGACTCGTGCTTCATTTCTGAAAGACAAGCAAAAGATGAAAAGCCCAGACTTTGCCGTCTCTGGGGAGAATCGTTTACCGTGCAGAGGAGATATTACTAAATTTTGAATTAGAAAAGTTTTCCTTGTTTGTTTGGGAATTAGAAGCAGAATCACACATCTAACTGTGCACAGACTCTTTCTTGCTGTGTCATGCTGGACTTATGAGGGGTTACAGGTGGCTTGAGTGTGTGTGGAAGTGTGTGTATACATCCAGATTCATTTATCCTATGCAAAGACCAAATGAAACTAATCTGCCCTGTGCATTTGTGCTCCTTGCAGTGGTCTATAGTTAAAGATCCATTAGTATGAGACCTCAGTGATCTCCAAAGGAAGTGTGTGCAGTACGGTACAGTAGATACTCAAATAAAAATCGCTTTCATAACAAGATTTCATCATTAAAAAAAGCAGCCCTTTATATTTTATGTGCATTTGACAATAAATAGACCAATGAAATGGTTCAGAATAAATAAATAAAATCTTGTTTCATTAACCCATAATCCTTTATGACTCACAGTTAGTCCTAGGAATAACAAAAGCATGTTCAATATTAAACATTTCTTGTTACTCCCTGAAACAAATGCAGAAAGTCTCCCTGAAGTGCCTATTCTAAACCTTCGATCGATTTTGTTGTGTAAAATGCATATTGTCAGAACAAAACTTTATAACAGTAGTTTTACATAAGAAGATAAACAAAAAAATTCCCAAATTGCGATAGAAGTTAATGTAAAAACATTTTCTATTTTCTATAGATCATGATCAAATTTTGACACTGAAAAGAGCAAAATCTACAGATTCTATAGCTGGTAAAGTTCCTGGTCAAACCAAGTTCATAATCAAAAGTATTAGATTTCGGTTTAAGTTCTAGCTAGAAGACTGGAGTTAGGGTTAGGTTTAGGGTTAGATTTAATAGAATTTAAACATGAAATAGAATTTTAAATTGAATGTTAATTTAAATACAAAGGGGGCATCTACAAAACATTTGCATGGGCTGCTCAATATAAAGGCTTGCCATGATCAGCCATAACATTAAGACCACTGGTCTAATATTGTGTAAGTCTTCCTTGTGCCTCCACAACAGCTCTGACCCATTGAGGCAAGGACTTACATTTACATTTACATTTACAGCATTTAGCTGACGCTCTTATCCAGAGCGACGTACATCAGTGCTCAAGTAGTCTACATCTGTTTCTTAAACCTGTAAGCTTTTTTTTTAAAGAAATAAGCAAGCAAAATGAGACGTAGTTAGTCCCCATGGTGCTCCTTGAAGAGGTGGGTCGATGGGACAGCGAGGGACTGCACAGATCTGATCAGAAGAGGGAGTTCGTTCCACCACTGGGGGGCCAAGACTGAGGACCTCTGAAAGTTTGTTGCAGTATCTAGCACTAAGACATTATCAGCAAATCCTTGTGCAAAGTTGTGAGGTGGGGGCACAATGGATTGGACTACTTTGTCCGGCATATCCCACAGATGCTTGATCAGAATGAGAGATCTTGGAAATTTTTTGGTTATGTCAACACCTTGAACTCTTTGTCATGTTCCTCAAATCATTTTTACAATGTGGCAGAATGCATGATCCTGCTGAAAGAGGTCACTGTTACTAGGGAATCCTTGGACCACTTTTGGTAGGTACTGAGCACTGCATATCAGGATCAACTCATAAGACTTGCTGTTTTGAAGAAGGTCTGACCACCACGAGTTGTCAAGCCACCACAATTTGGACCTTGTCAAAGTTGCAAAGATCTTTACAATTTCTCATTTTTCTTGCTTCCCATATGTCAACCTCTGGCACTGACTGATCACTTATAGCCTAGTATATCCCACCCTTGACAGATGCCATTGTAATGAGGTAATCAGTATTATTCACCTCACCTGTCAGGGTCTTTAAAGTTATGGCTGATCAATGTATGTTGCATTTTTATGGAATCTGTTCATAGAAAAAGGGGGAAATATAGACTTCTTTAATTGCAAACATACACATTTTTCAACAGTGGCAATAAGAATATATACGAAAGCAATATGGTCAGTTATTGCCTTTACTAAGACAAAGGGAAGACTGCACTGTGTGAAAGCATCAATTAAAGCAACAGTGCTATTATTGTTAGCTCAGTCATTAGTCAAATTTGTACTATATTCTTAAACATTTCTACATTGTTCTTTTATAATTCCAGGAAAAAGTGTTTAAATGGTCTACAACATTTACACTTGTAAAATGTGCTCTTACAGTTAGATTTGCTACCTTGTAAGCCCACCAACCCAACTTGTGGGAGCTACATTTTATGGACACTCCACCTATACCCATTACCACAGTCAAATAACATTTTGCACATTTTGTTTTAATGTTTTAAATAACGTTTAGGATTTTTTGTACACAAATACTTTGCAATGACCTGCTAATGTAAGCAAACTGTTATAGTTGTTCAAACTTGAGATTGCATTTGCATCTCCACTCATTATTTCTATTGAACTATTGAGGTTAACACAAAGGAAGGAACAAAAATAAATAATAAAACCAACAAAAATGGAGATACAGAGTTTTGTTCTTTGAGCAGAATGTATCTGATTTGCGTCCGAAACCGTGTGTGTATGTGTGTGTGTGTGTATATGTGAATGGATGATGTCATTTTGAGGCTTCTGCAGGCTTGTCCACAGAAGTAGGAATTCTCATCTACGTTGAAGAGGCACCATTCAGTCTCCTTTGCTCTTCAACACACAAACAGCCTGAGGGCCAGCTTCAGAATTTCACACAAAGTGGTTTTTATGCGTGTGCTGCTGATGACTGTTAACTGCACAAGCCATCTCACAACTTATCTAAAGGCTGCCTGATTAAAGCACTTTGTTCAGTGAAATGGCTCTTAGCATACACACAGACACACACACACACACACACACACTGAAGCCCAGCACCACGCAGAGTGACACACTATCAAAGTCGCATGAGGGCACAGCCGGTTCGCCCACCCTGGGTCTTGTGTGTGTGTCTGTGTGTGTGTGTGTGTGGAGGGGAGCTGGAGTCACTCCCTCACACCTGCAGGAGAGGAATTGATTTCTGTCACATTCTGCACACACACACACACACACACACACACCCATGCTCCTGCAGTCACACTCTCTTGAGGGACTGCAGGCGGGTCACCTAGGAACCAAACTGTGAGCTGTCACACAGACACAGAACTTTTTTCTCTGTCACACACATTCTCAGGAGACTTTCTATTTGTGTGCATATACTGCCTTGTGTTTAGCTTTTTGTGGGGACCAAATATTTTCATAATAATAGGAAAACAGAAATATGTAGAAGTAAGTGTTTTTCTGGTCCACATTCATGCTATGTCACATGTGTATGAGGGTAAGTGGGTTTGTATTTAGGTGTTTGTGGGGAAAAAATATCCACACAGTGATAGGAAAACATGAAAAAGTAGGGACATTTTGCTGGTTCTAACACAGAAATGTGTGTGTGTGTGTGATAAATTGCATGGGTGGCTTTGGATTTAGATCTTTGTGGGGACCAGAAGTCCTCATAATAATAATAAAACAAGAAATCATATGGACACTTTTCTAGTCCTCAAAAGGAAGCATGCTGAGTTTTAGTGAAAAAAAACTTCCTCATAATCATAGGGAAATAAAAACAAAACAAATAAAAAACAAGTAGTGACTTTTCGTTGGTCCTCATAAAGAAATGCCTGTGTGTAGGAGTGTCTGTATCTGTGCTAGTGGGTCTGAGGAGTGTTGGAGTCACTCCCTTGCACCTGCAAGGGGGTAATTGATTTCTGTCACATTACACACACACACACACACACACACACACACACCACGTGTGCATACACACATACATGCACAGTGATGTGTGTGTGTGTGCATTGTGTAGTATGGCAACATTATTTAATAGAGCTTCAAGATGATGCATATGCAGGTGTGTGGTGCATGTGCTGGTGTGAATCTAAAAATCGCTTTTTGAGTGAGCAGAAACGTCATTTATATGATAATACGACTGTATGAGTTCATGAATAAATGCAAACAGATTGCAGATTAAAATGCAGGCACATTTCCCCAAACTGTGTTTGGGCACGGAACCACGGAACAATTAGAAATGGCCTGAAGATCATTTGAAGGGCACACAGTTCAGTGCTCTGGTGGGATGACACCAGCAGATGTGGAAGCATATGCAGCCTGTGCTTCCGCAGGGCTTAGCATGGACACATAGGCTTACATTCAGAGGAGCTGTGCGCTAATTAGAGACTGCACAGCAAGCTTTGCCATTCACCGGCTGAAGCGAACACCTCGTTTGTGTCCCGCCGTGGGCCGTAATGACTCGGCCATACTGCTGCTGCTACACCCAACCACACTACTAATGAACACTTGCTTGGTTAATGAATTAATGTATGCAGTTTATTGAATTACAACAAGGACACATGTATGGAGAAGTCCCATGAGTGCTAAAAACTGTGGCACAACTTCAAAACATGCCCACATGTTTATGAGAAAAGGAAATGCACCTTTCATAGAAAACTATTAATTTTTTTACTTGCGAGTTATGTGATGCTCAAGCTGCAAAAAGAATTTAAATGCGAAGCCACAAAACAACACATTGAATACATTGTGTTTGTGATGTCACAACAACCAGCACTTTTATACATATCTGTCTATTCAGCCTACAGCAGTTTAGCCCTACCCCAGTTTCAGCTTTTTAAATGATTTTTTTTGAAAATCTTAAATGGCACAGTAACACAAGGAACCAGTTTGTTGAAAACTGGCCACGAACTGACAAAAAAACTCATGCATGAACTTACTTGAAATAACTCAGAGTGTGAGTGTGTGTTCAGGTTTTTTAACAAGGCTGTTTGAAATAACTTTGCTGTTAATCCATCAATCTGACCACTTTCCTTTCTTTTCTGATCAACCTTCAAAAACAGCTCTTGCTCTCTCTCGCTCTCTTGCGCTCTCTCTCTCTTGCCCTCTCTCTCTCTCTCTTGCTCTCTCTCTCTCTCTCTGTCTCTGTAATGTGGCTGTCAGTGTGGGGCCTCAGTCAGCAGAGTGATGGCTGATGGATGGATTTGTTGTCAGTGAGATTTGGGGGCAATCAGAGGGGCCCTCTGTAATGACTGCCAAGGGACTGCACCACAATGAACTACATGCTTCATATTCACCCTCACACTCCCCCCACCCGCCTGCAGTCCAACAATGAGACCCCACCAACCATTTGTGTCTGATATGCTATATGTCAATCATTTCTGTGTGCGTATGTGTGTATGTGTGTGCGTGTGTGTCTGTGTGAGTGAAGAATCGAAACCTTGGATGGAAATGGAACAAGGATATATAATCTGTTTTATGTCCAGACCTTCAGACTTTCCGAGGCAGAACGGGCTTTCGGGAAGTTATTTGTAAAATAGGGTACCATACATTCATTCGCATTCATGTAAACACATACAGTCCTGTGCAAAAGTCTTCGGCACCTATACAAATAGTTTAAAGCCACTTTTCTCAGTGTGTGATTGTGTCTTTCTGCTAGTGAAGTTAACATTACAATAAATGCAAACAAACAAGAAAGATTGGTTTTGTTTGTAAAATAAGCAGGTTAGGAGAACACGGGTTTGGTTCCAGATTTCTCCTTGGTTCCTCCAGCCTTTGTTTGGATTCGTGCAATTCCCTCAGCAGCTCCTGGTTAAATTTATTGAAGGACTGATTGAGTCAAACTAGATTTCTGATGGTAACTACATGTAATACCAGGCTTCCACAAGGAACACACTGATATACAGTACATACAATCACTATTTACTATATAATATTATTTATATTCATTCTTTTTAGTTTTATATAGTATTTTTAGTCATATTAATGTGAAAAATCAATAACTGCTCATCTAAAACGTTTTTAATATTATTTTTGCCGGTGCCTTTTGTACAGTACTTGATTTTTATCATGTACAAAAAAAATGACGAGATGAACTAGTGACTTTCCACTTAATTCAAAGAAAAAGTGTCGTATGAATTCCTCACACTACAAAAATGTGAAAATAATTCTCTAAAATCTCACACTTCCCAAGCTATAGCAAACTAAAGTTTCTGTTGTCAGGAAACAGCAAGGCAAGTTCCCACATGTGCTGAACAATGCAGGTTTATTCCTGCTACTGTATCCATCCACTGCTGCTTATAGTTCCTAGTGCATGTGCTGGTACTGTCCTCCGGCTTACACCAGGTAAACACTCCACTCGTTCCATCTCAGTGCCTGACATTTATTGTGGCTGAGGCAAATCACAACTGTGCAATGACAGCTAATGCCAGTATATTATTGCATTTTGTAATGTAAATAAGTAAGATAATTTCTAAACATATAAAAATAGTGGATTCACTCAGCTTTTTATTGGTAAAAACAATTCATCACTTTACAGAAAAGAGATAAGACTT
The DNA here is from genome assembly GCA_037974405.1 of Brachyalestes nurse. Classification (NCBI taxonomy): domain Eukaryota; kingdom Metazoa; phylum Chordata; class Actinopteri; order Characiformes; family Alestidae; genus Brachyalestes; species Brachyalestes nurse. Next base: position 13,003,878 of record JBBPCY010000018.1, read on the forward strand.
TGTTGGTGGGTCCAAATTTGGCAGATGGTTTGTCAGCGCCTGAGAGAAAGTGTGTGTGGTCTACCTTGTTTGTGTGTATGTGTGTGTGTGTGTGTGTGTGTGTGTGTTTGTTTGTTTTAGGTTTTTACCTCTTAACACAAAGCTGCTTATCTTCTGCCTGTGGGCTTCACTAAAGCAACACACTCCAGATTTAAACTACTGAGGGGACACACACATACACCCATACATACATAAACACACACACACACACACACACACACACACACACAAACACATACAATTCAAAAGGGAGAATGCAGAAAGTAGCTGTGTTTCCACTTCTCTGCATGTTGTATAATGTGACAGAACAAAGGCATTACAGTATTGCAGTCCCAGTAATGTGCACTAGTCTGTGGAGAACTGGGCCAGGCGGTGGGGTGGGAGAGGAGAGTGGAGGAGAGGAACGTGAGAGAAAACAGAGGAATGGAGTGTGGAGTTGAAGAAAAAGGGGATAGGAGGTAGAGACGAAAGGTAGAGGATGCCCTTACACACTGCAGACAGACAGATGAAGAGTCTGAAGGCTTGCTGATGTGATCACACGCTCTCAGACATGTCAACATCTTCTGCCATCAGCTACTTTCCCTCAGCAGGCGAGGAATCAAGAGGAATCAACCTCTCTCTCTCCCTCTCCCTCTCTCTATCATTCAATCACAGGTTCACACACATACACACACTAGAGGCTGTCACAATACCAGTGGAATTCAGTATCAGTATCAAGTGCAGCATCACAATGATTGGGGCGGTTTGTTGTTTACTAAGCAAGTCTTACACATACTAGATTTACATACAATAACTACTGATTAATTACTGAGTACATCAACACAAATTTTTTATTCTTAGGCATTTAGTCCTACTAGTTACCTATTAACCAATTATGGGCAGCCATAATATTAGATAAGGATGTTAACCTGTTAGCTACTAATGCCTATCAAGACCTAACATGATGCAGCACCAAACTGGAGAGGCACTTATCAGATACAGCAATAAAACCACAATGAGCTGTCTACTGACAAACAAAAAATCTACTGTTTATACCTCATGAAACAGTAACACACACACACACACACACACACACACACACACATACACACACGCACACACACACACACACATGCACAGACACAGTAGTGTGCTTGAGGCATAATGAATTTTCCATTAATACGGTGCTGAGCCCACCCTTGCAGTTAAAAAAGCAGAAAAAAAAGCCAGGAGATTTGAATAAACCTGCCCTCAAACCATCGTCTCTCTGTCTGCCCTTAGAACCTCCCCCTGGTGTCTGTCTCTCAGCTTCACTTTCAGTTTTCCTACCAGTGCTACAGCAATATAGCTTCCATCTGTGTGCTAGAAAGACTAGTGTGCTAATGACCCAGAGCAGGTAGCATTAACGACTCCACCAGGGTCCAGCTGTGGGTGGGCAGCCCAGAAAGGTCAACACCATCTGCAGGTGTCAGGTGTTCTGGGGCTCCCATCGCAAATAGTGCTTTAGTGTCCAGACACACAATAAAAAAAATCCCCAAACAGAAAGCCTTTTTCCTGCAAAGAGCTTTAAAGCGCAAATGGCTAGTTATTGCCTCAAGAATTAAGATACAAATGGTTCCAAATAAAGGCTGAGGGCCTTTATTTTCTAACCTTCTAGTACCAACAAAAAAGTTGGATGTGTGGATTTTATCTGACTGCCAAATTTAAAATGTGTTCCCCATGTAAGAAGAATTTCAGTCCTTCTAATGGAGGCATAACACACCTCGCAGCCCAGCAGAGTTAAAAGCAGAATGCTTTTACGATGCATTTGGTCGTAACCACAGCTGCTCTCCTGCTATTCCTGATTAATAATGCAAAAAGTGCCACCACACCAGCGACTCTGGTTAAGGACAACCTGGCAAATTGACCTCTTGGCGTTCACAAACTGGTCATCGTGTCCAAGCATAACTTAATAATAACTTTAATTTTCAAGCAGTTATTGAATAATAAGTCTGGGGATAATAAGTATGTAGAAAACAAAGCAATTTGATTGTGGAGTAATCAGCAATAAAAGTTAATCATTGTTGCACCTTTAATTATAATGTATTTGAAGATTACAATAATGACGCATTGGCATTTTCAACCAAATTGACCAACTGAATGGCCTCTGATTGGAGGCATTTACACACAGCCACTCGCATCACTGCAGGCAAATCCTCGGCCAGCTTTATTACACAGACCTGTCCTTGACTAAATCAATATATTTGCTAAACATCAGATATGCTGCAAAACAAAAGCAAACCTGCAAATAAACAGAGGTCAAAGGCTGGGTTAAAAGGAAAGCACATCATGCTGAAAAGGTTAAGATGTGAGTACATTATTTGATTGTTCAAAAAAGAGGATGATTAACACAAATTGTGCAGCATCAAATGAATTTGATGAACATGTAATCCACAAGAAAGATATATTTACTAAAGACTATATTATATATGCATGTCTATGTACATACAGAGTGTTTTGTTTAGAGGTTTGAATTAGTTGAATAACTTATTAATTAGATTTCATTAAACCAAAAATCTGTAAATGTAAAAAGTCAATTACACTGTACTTTTATTGGTAAAATTAATTTGTAAACACTCTGACAAAAAACTCATTATTATTACCAGTTGTGCTTAGGCTCATTTAATGGGTATACTGAAACTTTTTTATGTTTGCTTAATTTTGAAATGTGCTGCTGAAAGTTCTGTTGAACTGAATTGTCCATTCTAACATTCAGCGGTCTGATATTGTTGGATGATGTGCATTATTGTATTAGTGACTGCTGTCATTGCCAAGGAGTTTTGGGCTCCTGATTCACATTTTTCGCAAGTAGTCCATTCGCTTATTGTAATGAAAATTCATGATCCTTTGTATCCAACAATAGTGACCCACATTACAGTTGTGATCTGGCAATGCATTGTGCAAGAAAATGATCAATAACAAAAAAGATTTTACCCACAATTTCAGTTTTAGAAAGAGTTTGGGATCCTTGAGCACTGGTGGCAGGCCCAGTTTTCAGAAGAGAAACGGAAAAGGAAACTAGCACTCAGAGGGATAACGTCTAGGATGAGGAAGATGTTAACGTAATAGCAGGCAAAAGAAGTACTGCATCGGCTCCTGGAGTTATCATGGCCTGGTTAGTGGAGAAAGGAATGTTTGTAAATACTTAAGCTTTGCCGTCATTTTATGTCTAAAATTTTATCAGTCTAAAATGAAGTAACATGACGCATACGGTTTTTGTCAACTCACTTTTTGAAAACAGATTCAATTATCCTTCCATTTACAACTCCAATTATCTGAGGTACAATACAAATTATCTTGACAAGTAATGACCTGCTTTGCATCTTTGACAGTATAAAGGTACTCTAGCTAACTTTTGTTAATGAACACAAATAACAACTTGATTTGTTGACTCTCTGTGTACACAATCACCTCCCTCTCTTTCATTTGCATACAGTAAATGGGGTAAAGTTGGTTTGTTCCGCCAAGGTTCTAAGAACAAGGAGTGACAGAAAGACAGTGACATACTATGAGACAAACACACACTCTCAACCGTGTCAAACAATATCAATAACAGCCCACAGTGCGTAGTGTTTAAATATTTACTAGCTCCGTCTCTGACAAAGCTCAGCGACTGTGGCTCTGTTTGCATGCTCAACCGTTTAATACAATTGATGGCTGGATGATAGCTGACAACACCTGAAACCAGCACCACTGTACTGGCTCTGAATCAGAAACTGCTCTTGTGTGGAGAGCGGTTTTTTCACTCGGGCCAGGCTGTGACAAAAGTCTTTATTTAATCCCACAGAATATATATATATATATATATATATATATATATTTACATATATATATATATATGGGGAGAGAGAGAGGGGGGGTGGGGG
>JBBPCY010000018.1:13021219-13052154 GCA_037974405.1 Brachyalestes nurse
AACCAGTATATAGAGAAAAGAGAAGTGGTCCTAGGACCGAGCCCTGTGGAACACCAGTGGATAATCTTTGTGGAGCAAACTGGGTGCCTTGCCATGCTACCTGGCACCTCCAGTCATTGAGGTAAGATGCAAACCAGTGCCAGGCTGTGCCCAAGATCCCAAGGTTGGAGAGAGTGGCAAGGAGGATCTGGTGATTGATTGTGTCGAAGGCAGCAGAGAGGTCAAGGAGGATCAGAGCAGAAGACAGGTTAGCTGATCTCACCGCATGAAGTTCTTGTTTAAGTGGAGTGTGCCATCTTAAACCCGGACTGGTTTTGAGAGAGAAACAAGTTGATTTGGTTATAAACGGCACGTTCCAAGACTTTGGAAAGGAAAGAGAGAAGGGATACTGGTCTGTAGTTGCTGACGTCTAAGAGTCCAGCGAGGGTTTCTTCAGAATCAGTGTGACCACAGCAGACCTGAAAGCAGATGGAACATGGCCGGTCATCAAAGAGCTGTTGATTATGTAGGAGATCTCATGATATCATCAGGAGTGTGCTCGATGGGAGAGGGTCGAACAGAGACGTGGAGACACAATATTAATCTACAATGTAGCCAATAATAAAAACAAAGGAAATCGTCGAATGAGAAGGTGTGTCTAAACTTTTGACTGGTAGTGTATAAACCTACTGTACGGGGGACTCGAATATCAGACGTTCTAAGGAACAGACAAAATCGACTCCCCTTTCCATGGAAAAGAAATAAACAGCTTTGTTGAATCTCGACTCTGACCTTATTGCTATTAGAGAAAGAATGGTCATAGATATTTTTCCACCACAGGGGCCACCACTGAGTATGTGTTTCTATTAAAGTAGTTGATAACACACACACCCTATTAATTACTTAGTATGGCTTTCATGGGTAATGTGAGTTAAACTGACTGTAAAAGGTCTGAACATAGCAGTAATGCTAAACTCAGTGAAAAAAGAAATGCTTAGAGACATATCACCACATATATAGATGATTTAGATAGTTACGGACTCCCAAATGTGACTATTTTTGTCCTTGCATTAAAACCGTGTCAGATGTCTGGCTGTATTATTTCAAAGCAGCATAGCTCAGGACCATGGCACATGTACACTAAGTTGTACTTGCATCCCTGAGAAACAAAACTTGACTGAAATGGATAGAGTAGAACTGTCACACCTGCTTGGTTATGAAACCATGATAGCATTAGTTCAACACCTGCACACAAAAGTTAGCTGACTTTTTCTAAAGTGCTGATGCAGAACTATATGTGGATCAGTTTTACACTAAAATATGGAATAGTGGACTGGTAAATTTCAAAGTTTGTTTGTGTCAGTGGACAGAGTGTGGGTGTACACTAGTTTTAAACAATAATGCTGACAGGCTGTAAAGACAGGGCTTTTATGCACCCCCTACTCCCCAACCCCAGCTGGTTCAGTGATCAGTTCCAGCTTCATTAGTCTGGTGATCGGCAGCCTATATGGTTACACAGCAGCCTTAGATCCACTCTGCTGTTGTCTATAGTCTGACAGGTAATCAATGTGATAACTCTGTTAAGTGAGAAAGAGAGAGGGAGAGAGAGAAGGGGGAGAGAGAGAGAGATGGAGAGAGACAGGGGGCAGGGAGAGAAAGAAAGGCATGCAGATACCTACGCAATCTGACCAAAATATTTAAAATGAAAAAAAGAAATGTGATTATAAAATTGTTTATTAGTTATTTTAGTAGTAGTGTAGTAGGAGTAGTAATAGTGGTTGTAGTAATATTGGTAATATTTTCAGTAATAGTAGTAATGTAGCAGTAGTAGATGTAGTAGCAGCAACAGTAATGTAGCAGTATTAGTAGAAGCTGAAGCAGTTGTAGTAGTAGTAGTAGTAGTAGTAGTAGTATAGCAGTGCCAGTATATTAGCTGTAGTAGTATTATTAATAGTAACAGTAGTAGTAGATTTGATTTCAATTTGAATTTGCTTGATCTTCAAATGACAAATAATTACTCCTTTTCGATTTTCCAAGTGAAAGAGATAGATCATCCTGGGATTTCTTTTGTGTTTGTTATGCTTGAGACTGTCACCTAGTTCCTGTGGTGTATTAGCTGGATAATAAGACAGCAGTTTGATCCTAATCAAAGGCATATGGTCCCTAATTTAGCAACCAGTTCAAACCACTCATCCCTGTCCCATTAAATGAGGGTAATTTGCTGAAATGTCTCAAACACTGAACGTTTTGTTCCAAAGACCATTTTATTTTGATGATAGTAAATTGTACCCTTGCACAAAATTCCTGGCACATTTTTTCTGTTTTGAAGCCCCTTTCTTAAAGCTGGAGCTGCTGTGGGCCTTCTGAGAGATCCCTGGTCTGATGTTCAATCCACTGAAGATTAGCGGTGGTGGTTGTGCTGAATGAAAACGTGTTGTCTGGCTACAACAGGCCTAAAGCAATCTATCTTTAACCATCACCTCAGAGGCTCATTCCCCCAAAACATTCACAATAATTCCCCAGGCTTTCATCCCAGCGTTCCCACTCTGCTCCCCAATACCAGGCCCACCTTGGTAGTGGGAACATCCTTAACAGCACATTTTCACGCAAATTGCAGGCGGCCTTCCTCAGGCTTAAGACAGAGCACAAGCTCAGATCCCATCAGTGAGGGGATTTTTCCCTTTTTGTCTTTATTTCATTTTACATTCATCAAACTGTCCTCCTCTCTTTCTCCTCCCTCCATCCACATGCCACACACACACACACGCACACACACACACACACACACACGCACACACACAGTGTGCTGCTGCAGAGTGTGCTGCTGCACAGGCCTAAGGCTGGCCTTCTAAAAAATATACAACAATAGCTAATTTAACAATGTTTAATGTTGTTTAACTTGAAGTGATGACATGGCAACACAAATATTTAAAAGGGATTCCACCAACATTTCAATATTTCTGCAAAATCCAAATCATTAAGCAGGAAAGAAAACCAGAGTGTCTTGATGTGAAATGCTTCTTCTAGATAAACTCACTGATTTAATCACAGTGGTGGTGACTGCAACCAGATATCTGAAGCATGAAATGCCTCTAAAAACGACACACAGACGTGCTGTAGGGTGAAACAGTAGCTGAATACAGAAGGCATGGGTTCACTGGAGTTTTAGGATAGTAAATAAAATGACCATATTGAGTTGTAGACATATTTCTCTGATTCCCATCACCACTTCTGTAAAAGACGCCCAGATCAGTTTCTTTAGAGTGTACCATTTCAGATATCTTTCTTTATATCTGAATTATGCAGCAATTTTGACAAATCGGCAGACCCTGTTAAGGAAGTAGTAAGGAACTATCTATAGCAAAAACTCATATCAAAATCTATCATATATCAAAAATTTCATGCATAGAAAGGGACATAAATGAAATATTCATAGCAGTCTGCTTCACAGAGTCCCTTCGTGACTCTAATCTCTTCCCTGATCCATGCAGAAGTGACTTTTTTTTACAGCTGGTGTCCCTCTTCACTCCCCATTAGAAGGACTGGCCAGTGGACACTGATACCAGCAAGAAGAAAATGGCTGATTACAATCGCAAACTGTTTACTCAGAATTCCCCCAACTCGTCATGCACTCGTTAAGCATGCCTCCACTCATTAGGAGCCTCTGCTTCGTTTCTGCAGCAGGCAGCTTGGTGCAGAAGCTGGAGATCCACTCTGCAGCTCATGACTTAATGAACTCATTAACAAACTGAAGAGATGCGGATAGAGAGAGGGGCCTGCAGACTATTGGCAGCATGCTCTTCACAAGAGTGAGTGTGTGTGTGTGTGTGTGTGTGTGTGTGTGTGTGTGTGTGTGTATGTGTTTATATGTGTGTACTGCTTCTTCATCTATTCCAACCGTTCAGTACACTGTCAGCTGTATATACGCTCTGCAGACAGCCAGGTCAGACTAAACAACAGGCATTCTGGTAGGTGCGGTTTACAAAGAAACTTGAGTTTGTTTTTCTACATAAATGTCATAGTTTTCCCATTCTGACTCTGCCCTTTTCTATTTCTGCACCAGTCTAGCTTGTCATCCTTGACCCATGTGCTTTTGTTGTTTGTTTTGTTTTTTGTAACCTCCCTTTGTTATTAAATCCACCTGTGTTTAGTCTGTCGCCCCACCTGTCAGCCTTCGCAGGTGTTTCTTGTCCGTTTCTTGTACTTGTACATCTCTATGTTTGCCCTGCTGTGCATTAATGTTGGATTGGTTAACACTGGGTTTTGTGGTTTTGGCATGTTTTGTTCCTTTGCTTTGTTTGCTCTCAGTTCCAGTTTATGTGAGTGGTTCCTTGTGTCTACATGTTTGATTGACAACATGGACATTAGTAAAAAATATTTGCTTTTATTCTTTTACAATAAACTATTCCAAATAAAAAACATCTTTGGAATTTTTCAACAATGACAATGATTATGTATTATGTTTGGTTTGCCTTTATTTCAGATAGATAGGACTGTATAAGTCATAGAGCAATAAATGAATACATTAAAATATAAATAAATGAATCTTAAAATAGTACAACAGGTACAATAAAAAGTAATTCACTTTTTACTTGTTATTGTCCAGAGCTGTATTCCACTACAGTACAGACAACAGAAACATATTTAGAACACAAGTAGAATCCATCTGGATAAGGCAGCGGGGAAAAAAAAAATCAGCTATTGTTAATTATGCTTAAGTCACACTATTCCTCATTGTTATTGACAAGCAATTTCAAGAAAAAAAAACATTTAAATGATGCTCTGAATGTTTAATACTTTTTTTGGTTCTCATTGCTTGCTATAGTCCACAGCTGCACCTACAAGTCATTCACAAGCCTTCTAAAAGTAAATGTGTTAAATTGTGTGCTATATTACAGATCCCAGAACACAGTTAGGCACATCTGTTGTTTTTCTTGTTTTTAATTCATTTGTTTATTTTTATATTTTTAACATGTGCTTTTTTGCTAAACTTGCCTTGCTAAAAATATTTTTTTCAACCTCAATAACTGAATCTTTTATATTTGAATATAAATTGAGTAGTTATGTAAAGTTCAGTTAATGACATGTATGTAACGTGAAATGTATGCACAAACTGAGTACAATTGAGTACAACATCAGCGCTATCACTCCTTAACATGTCCATGAATAATGAGACTGTCCAGTTTATCCCTCAAAGGAGCTCAGTAACACTGAGATAAATAACTGGCACATCACACTGGTTTATCAGTTGACTCATGCTCCAGCAGGGTCTTCAATGTTTGTAGAGAAGTTTGGTTCAGTTCCTCTTTACAGCCCAGGAAATAAGGATTTGTGGTGTCTCTATAAAATATATTTGAAGTATGTTTTTTTTCTATACTTTGTGAAATAAATGTTAAAAAAATATTATCCTAAAAGTGTTAAAAGTAACTGTATTTTGAATTCTGCCTTTGAAATGTAACAAACTGAACACAATATTTCTCAACATTATTATATTACAGTACATACAAAAATGGGTAACATATTAGGTGTAAGAGTGAAAACATCATTCATTCCGACATGGTGCCATTGTGTCCAGCATGTTCAATACATATTTGTACACAAGTAAAATGCGCTTGACATTGAATGTCACTTTCTAATGGGTTGTTGTTGGCCAGTCTGTGAGCATCTGTGGGCTATGTTACTGTGACATACTTTAGGTTGTCTAGAAATGATGCTGACATGTCATGACAGTGTAGTCTGGCGGACTGAATGAAGTAGTCGGGGCAGGAACAGAGAGTGCTCTGGGAGTTTATAACTGACAAATAGGATCTGGAATGTAACCTAAAAAAAGAGATAGAAGAATGGGGTTAAAAAACATGGAAAAACTTCACAGGCATCAGCTTGAGACTGAATTCCGTGACTGTTTGCTACAACTAGACCACTATGACCTGTGAGTTTCTAAATGAAAGACCCTTTCATATGGACAGGTGGAAATGTGCAGGTCAGCATTTGAGCTCGGTGACTGAGGCAGGGCTTATACTAAAGCATGATGGCCGTAGCCTGCCTCTGATATTCTGTTAAGACAGGGCCGTGGATGCGGGGCAATAAAATTCCATTTGCAATTTCATGCATGACTGTGCAGCCTCTGCTAGACTTGAGCTGCAGTTTTTCAGCAAGACAAGCATGTAAACCTCAATTACTGAGACTTTCCTCTCGCTCTAAACACGGAGGAAAGGGGAATCACTATTAAATGGAAACCAAGTGACTGTAGCGGTGTGTGTGTGTGTGTTTCAGAGAGAGAGAGAGAAAGATGAAGGTTATTCCATAAATGGAACAGTATTATACTAGGCTTCCCTCTCTGTTCCAGCCAATTGTGAAATGATATTCATGTAAAATACTGCTCTTCTCCATCACTGCTTAAAGTCTTACTATATATTGTCATTTTCAGAACAAAACCTTTTATCTTCCAAAAAGTAACTTTACAGATGAAGAAAAACATTCTTAACTTTCAGTGTGAGGTAATGCAAAAATTATTATTTCTTTCTTAAAGCCATTTCAACCATTTCGATGAAGCCAGTCAATATAAATCTTTGACACAGTCTAAACAGCAACTGATATTTACAAGGTTTTGTTCTTACATTGAGGATAAATAGACAGTGCTGCTATTAGAGTGTGCAGGGCTCCCTCCTAACAAGGTCTCTGTCTACAAGCTCTTCATTCCTGAGTCCCATAGACCCCAGGATAGATTCCTGGTCCCCGCGACCCTAGTAAGGAATAAGTGTATAGTTTCTATACGTTTGTGGAGGCATGAAACTGGACATGAATTCATTAAGAGTGGGAGTGCTGACATAGAATGAGGTTCTGTAACTTACAATTACTTAACCGGCACTGATCTACACTCCTACTCTCAGAAATGTTATGAATAATGGCCCTGGTGACTGTAAACATCAACTTCAAGAACTGACTGTTCACTTGCAGCCTGATATTCCCCATCCCTTCACAGATGCCATTTTTAAAAAGATAATTAGTGTTATTGACTTCACTTGTCAGTGGTTTTAATGTTGTTGCTGATCGGTGTCCAATAATTAAATTTAGTATGATTTGGAAAAATCCCACATAACTTTAGGCATGAAATCTGTTATTGTTATACCTTAAATGAGCATCCAGCAGCACCCATTTGAAAAATGCTGATTATGTGTGTTTTCATACTTTAATTCATTGTATTAATCCAGTTCAGATCCAGCTAGTAGACAAACGACATTATACGTAATTCACTTTTTAGCCAAATGGTTTCACTGACCTCTTCAGATTTCACTCAAGTGAGCTAAAAGAACATATAGACCAAAGGGTTCCTGTAGTAGCAGTTTGTGACGACATCTCAAGAAACTGCTATTCCACAGGCACGAACATCTATAACACCATTTCAGCAACACTGATAAAGTGATGACAGCTACTTTGTGAAATACACTCACCTAGGCACTCAAGGGATGTTGCACCTATCCCTTGGTGAAAATGATAAATTCACAATATATTACACCATTCTACTAAGAAATAACACCCTCTTACATTTGCAATGCTAACGGGCGGTCTTGAAAAGCAGGAGGCTTTCAAGTCTTGTTGTAAGACTTCAGATGAGAGAACATCAGAGCATTAAAACATTTCATTTACCTTTCAGAGCCAGAGCTGATGTTGCAGTCATCAAAGGTTTGCCAGTCAAACCAAATAACACTTCACTTTCAAGCTGTAGGGACAAAACACACACCTATCCCAAGGCTCTGCTGTTTAATGTATAGAGCTTATGCATAACACAATAAAAAAGAAAGGAAGAAGGCTGCAGATACTGCAGTTAGTGCAATTGCAGTGTGTCTGTGTTGGAAAAGGGCTGAAGGGGTGTGTGTGTGTGTGTGTGTGTGTGTGTGTGTGTGTGTGTGTGTGAGTGTGAGTGTGTGAGTGTGAAGGAACTGAGTAAATCTACTTTAGTGTTCTACACTTGAGCAGGCAGCAGTAAGTGTCCCCCACATTTCCATACGAACCTTCAGCATTATATCACCGGCTCTCTGCAGGAGAGCTTTGAAATCCTACAAAGCAAAACAGATGCTGTCCATATCATTGCCTTGTAGAGAGCAGAATAGGAAGAAAAGCAGACTATAATTTCAGATTCCTCTTCATATAAAGACTGTACACCAAAATGCGTAATGTCACACATAATAACCTCACTGAACCCAACTGCAGCTGCTCAGTGGAGTGTTCTGGATAATTAGACCAGGTAGAAATGGTACCACAGCTGCGACATGTTCAGGGTGATTGTTATGATCCAAGAAGCATTCAGGTAATATTGCTACTCCATAAAACAGACATCTCTTTAGTTGTACTGCAGGGCAATCTATTATCTGTACTAGTATTGGTGCAATTTAAAATACTGGTTTTTTTAGTTTTAGCCAGTGGGGAACATTCAGGGTCATTCAAGTTTTCAGAGTAGGCCTATTTTTCAGGACCAAAACTGTCTGTACTGTTAACATTACATGTCTACAATGTTTAAATGTTTACATTTATGCACTGTAAGGATCAGGGCTCTATATAGTCCCAAAGGGTTCTTTGACTATACAGTAGTCAGACCCTTCTTGGGGATAAAGTACATCGAAAAAGTTCCTCAAAGAACCATACACAGCAGGTTTGGCCTCATAGAGAAGAGCCAAATCATGTAAAGAGACTTTTGGACATCCAAATGTTTCTTTGAGTTGTCATCGTAACTGCTACCTTTACTAAAAACCCTTAAAGAAACTGTTGTTAAAGGGGTGTATTCCATTGTTAAAGAGTGAAATTCCTCCCTTTGGTTAGGCCTTTAAAAACTGTGTGAGTGAAGAAGCTTTTAAAAGTTTAAAGAACCTCATGGAGTAAATGTTCTAGGAAGAATTTAAACTTGCAAAGAGACTTTATGTTTTGTGGGTTTTCTTTAACATTTTAAAAATACTCTCAAAATTGTTTTTCAGACATGGTTCTTCAGGGTCATTTTTAGAAGTATACAATTGTGAAATCTTGTAACAACAACAAGAACAACAACAATACTACTACTACTACTACTACTACTACTACTATTACTAATAATAATAATACTCCCATGCCAGAGGTAATAAAGAGTAGTGAAGATTTGACTTGGAGTCCAATAGAGCTCAATCCAGTGGTGCTTATTCAAGCAACTCCTTGACCTGCAGATAGCAGCTCACCAGAGCCCAGACAACAAAGCTCAGCCCAGTAGAGGGATCTGCCCAGTGAAGTCCATCCAGCAAATCCCTGCACAGTGAAGCAGAGCCAAGCACAGGCCAATAGAGCCCAGTCTGGTGGAGCATTGACCACCGGAGCTGAATGTAACCATTTCTTTGACCCAGCGTGGCTCAGTCTGCCTGCGCAGCTGATTAAGAACCAGAAGCTGAAATGACAGCACCTCACACTGCTAATGACACATGGTGAAGGAGAGAGAGAGAGAGCACACATCTCATTAACTACACAGACACAGACACTGACACACACACACACTGTGCACAGAGGAGGGCTGACCAGACTGGACCTTCACAGGAGGTCAATGAGGCAAGAGCAGCTTCTCTGTCACCTCCCAACAGAAACACATCATTAACATCTCTCTCTCTCTCTCTCTTCTATACACACACATGCATACACATAGATATGAACGCAAATGGACACACAGACCTTCTTCTGCAGGTTTCAGCAGATGATACGAACTTTGATCATGCCTCTCTTGAGTTGGAGAGCATTAAAATGCAGTATTTGTCACTAATTGATTTTCTCAAATCCTTCCTACATATTTTCTGATGTTTTGCTTCTGATGATCTTTGATGACCTCAGTAGCTCATGACCCCGTCCACTGCTCAATCAGAGTTTACCATCTCCTGTTTCCTACCTCTTTAATGTGACCATGTGTTCAGCTCACAGAACTCATAAGACACTGTTTTAGTTGGGCATGTACAATACTACACATATTAGCTTCATAAGAGTATCATCAAATTAGCAATACTAAAAGTGTAACAGCATTACAAAGGGGTTCCTTGTTGCTCTGCTGTTGATTCAGTTTTGATCCAGGATGCTTACACTGGAAAAAAAATCTCCACCGCCCCTAAACTGTACAGACGTATGACTACAAGCAAGCTAAGGCTTTTTCTTGAATGTAAAAAAATGTTAAACTGAGTGTTAGGAGTTCATCATTGATCCACTTTCCCATATTTGTTTATATGGACTCCATAATCTACAGGGTTAAAAGAGCAAATGCCATTGCTTATTAATTGCTTTACAACCTCTGCCAAAACTCCACAATCACTACATGTATTTTCATCCACCTTTTTATAGCAAATGAACAAATCACAGATATAACAACTTAATTTGTTTTGTTTTATTTGTTAATTTAATTAATGGCATATTTAATTAATCAAGTAGAGGAAATTAGGAATCACTCAATGTGAAGGAAAAATTGATGAAAACATCGACAGAAAAAAAATCAGTAATTTGTTGCTCCTCCTCAGGCCTGATTTTTTGAGGCATGGATTTCACTAATCAAAAACAATATTCTCCATCATGTTAGGTCCAGCTTAGTGGCTGAAAGATCAGCTTTGCAGGATGGAGTATTGTCATTGACCATTTTTTCTATTTCCATAAAAATTTCATTTATTGTATTGATTTCTATGAATAATTGCATACATTGCATGTTTGGGTTTGAACAGCATTTTCAATAAACTGTAAAATGTATTTCATTGTCTCTTCTTTTTTTAGAGTTCACACTGACTTTTCACACTGATGGTTATGGCGGCACAATGACATTCCAAATCTATGGGCCATTACCTATGACAGTGGGGAGGGGAGCTATTACAGGTGTGTTGACACCTACCTCATCAATATTTATTGGGTAGACCACCGGGTTTGGAAACATAGTGTAACTCCAATGTTCTAATACTTAAAGAAATAAACTACATGAGAATTTTGAATGCTTTTAACACCTGTGTGCTGCCAAGATTCAAAGCTCAAGAAATGTTATAATGTTTACTTTTTACAGTACCTCAGCTATGTTTTTGTGACAACATATCAATATCTTGGCGCTGTGCTTTTACTGAATATAAGAATATGTAGCACATTGTGATCAATGTATTTTTAGATGAAATGTCAAGGCTTTGTTAAACTACTAACAGGCCTCAGACTTCAGAGGGTTAAAGAGTTTGTGAAGAGTGCTGATCGCTGTGCCTATGGATGCTGGGAGCTGTGGAGGGATGGAGTTAATGTGGGGTGAGGAACAGTGACATTTAATGTGCTGGGGGTATTTACACTGACATTTTCGCTCTTCTGTTTTGTGCTAATGCCACTGCGGCTAGCATGATGACAGCTAATGCCACAGTGACGCGGCCTCTCCTCCATTTGTCACCTGCCACCACAACAAACTAATTAGAGTACAGCGCATTCTGGCCACTTGATTGGCTACCGCCGCACTTACAACTGCGACAGTGCTGTTAACATTATGCCCGCGTCTGTTTAACCACACTTCCTGTCACACACACAGACACACATATACAGCCTCACACACACCCAACACAGCTTTTCTCACTATATACTGCACATCAACAGCTCTAGGGTCAAAGATAGCTAAATTTAACCTGACTAAAATTTAACCTGACTAAAATGATTTCCATGGAGGTGCAGAGAGCCATCAGTAACAGTCAGCAACTGCATAGCTACACTCACCTACAGCCTGAGTTTCACTTGGATTTGTGCACATTTGGAAGGCAGGGGCTCAAGAGGGGAAAAAAAGTATACACGAAAGTGAATTAAGCTTAATTTAATTTACAGTATATCGCAAATGTTCTTATCAAGAGAAACAGTCTAATCATGTTTCAAAGGAGACCAAGCATTACGTTTTTCCCAAGGCAGGTAAAAATGCTAGCATTACTGACTAAACAGGGATTTGAACTTCCATCTCAAATGCACAAGGCTGTAACGTTACCCCAGAGCTATCTACAGTGCAGTGAAAAAGCATTTGCCCAGCTTTAAGCATATTTGCCTACTTAATGTATTCAGATCCTCATACAAAATTTTAAATATGGAGAACACTGAGAAATACAAAACACAGTTTTTGAATTATTGTTTCATTTATTGAAGGGAAAAAAAAAGTTTTACAACACTTATATTGCTCCTGTGACAACATAATTGCCGGCTAAACTTAATAACTTCTTGTGCCACCTTGTTATGCTACGCTCAGGGCCTTAAAAATGACTTTGTAACCCTTTCCAGACTGATATATTCAAATATATGTTTCGGTCAATCTCTTGAGGTGATGGCATATTATGCTGCTTGCTGTGACCTTATAACCTGCTTCATATTGCTGTAAAACTTTTATTCAAGTGTGATTTTGATTCAACAGGGCTGGCAGTAATTAATCCTGGGTAATGTCTAGTCTAATTGACCCCAATTATCAAGTAAATATGGCTAATTGGTTGACTGCATAATTAGAGTAGGGATGAATTATTTGAAAAAGTGTGACAAACTTATGTGTCAAAAACTACAAGAAATCACTGCACTGTAATTGCTAAAAACTGCCACAATGATTCAGTTTAAGAGTCCCATATAGTCTGACACCAATCTCTGCTTTTACACCAAAAGATGGGATTTAGAAAGTTTACAGCACCGTTTACATTCGTTTTCTTGGTCGTTGTTCAAAATTTCCACATTATGAAGGCTTGTGGTGTAGGGTTTCATATTTGATGCTATGACTTTTGATGAAATTAGCATATGACATAAATGGTTATGACATTACACATTGCAGCATCTGCCCTGACAATAAGCAGTAGTGGTCTCTGTTGTATTAACTGACATAATCTGTCATGACAACATATGACATCTGCCATGACATTTACATGACATGGTTACATTAGTGTGATGTAGCAGAGTTCAAGTACAGTGTGACCCAATTATTACTGTAATTACTATTATAACTGGTGCATGTTATTTTATAGCCATTTTCTTTTCAATACAATGTGTCACACCCATCAAACACCTCTTAATCATTGTAAAATCAGCGTAATACATGGTCTCCCATGGCTTCTTTCTTGTATTCACACTTCACATTATGCATTTCTGGTGAAAATGGAAAATGTTTGCTTATATTGTTGGCTACTCTTGAAATAATAGTTCATAATAGTTTGGAGTTATATTGTACTTTGAAAACACCAGGCCATCCCCAGCCTCTCAGCAGCAGAAGGCAATTTGAATGTAATTTGGATTACATTTGGAACACAGTTAGGTGCTGCAAATGGAGCTTCATCCATGTGTAAAAGTTTACAAGGTTAGAGTAATGTTGAACAATCATTTGAATGACCTTTAATAAAAAAAAATCACAACACAAACATACAGTACATCCATGCATGCACAGTGCGTTTCTAACAGATGTCTGATTCTGATAAATATGTATTATTTTTTTAATTCTACCATCTGTTCACACAAGAGATGGACTAAAGTGTCGATGTGATGGTGTGGAAGAAAGAAGACAGTTAGACTGGAGAGAGAGAGAGAGAGAGAGAGACACACAGAGACAGAGAAACATACATACACACTCTCATCATCAGCTGTCAAAGAGCTGAGTGAACACAGCAGATGGGCCTCCCTGCACGCTGATTGGCACACTATGTTTTTAATAAAGAGACGCAGTGATGCGTAAAACTTTATAATGAAAGAATTGTAGTCTGTACAAGTTTAAGTGTAAGACTGCAGGAAGGCGTGGCAGAAGTGTCAAAGGATTAAACATAGATATGGGCTATTCTGAGTTCTGATTTCAAGCTACTTTTGATATTTATTTTGGGACCACCGATGCTGTTTGCACTTTTATATGATCAGATACTCATGGAGTAGAAAAAAGGCTGTCTGCTGAACTGTGAGAAGACAGAAAACAGACACCTAGTGCAACCCCAAAACACAATAATGCATCTTAATATGCCATAATGGTGGCTTGCTAATTATAGTCTTCATATCATGTGGTGTTTAAGGGACCATAACATACAAATGTTTCTTATTATTTTACTTAAAGTCCACTTATAACAACAATTTGTTTGCTTCTATGTACCAAAACACTCTCATTTCATTTCTTTATCTCTTAGAATTAAGCAGGCTGTTTTTATTACAATGCGTTTGTCATGGGTACATGCACATGGCCTCTGTTCTGACTGGTTGCATTGTACTATGCAATCCAATAAGAAGTCAGGTTTGGAAGAAGCTTTTTACTTTAGGCTGAATTCCTCAGGGATTTTAGAAAACATAAACTTCAGCTACTCCTTTTTGATCTGGTGAAAAGCTACAATGATATGTTTTTTACTTCAAGAGCAAGAACATGGTAAAGTTTAGCTGTTTTCCTACATCCTCCAATAACTCAGCCACAGACTGTGAGCTAAACTGCAGTAGGTTGAATGGGTGGTCATGACTACTGGGAGATCCAGTTGTGGCTGATGTTTTCTAACACAGGGAAATCTCAGGTAGCAATAATCTAATATCAAAAAACTCATCAACTACCAGCTACCAAAAGTTTGAAATCACATGCCATATTAGGTCAATAATACTTTATATTCAATAGTAACTGATAAAATGGAGATATATATATTATAAACTGATATTCTGATATTTACTCAATATTTAATCTTTTTAAAATCGCTATTTCATAATACTCAAACACTTCACACACCTTGCAGTACAAGTGCACGGTTTGGCTACACAATGCATCTCAACTTCAAAATGTACTACAACCAGCAGATCATCTCTTTCATGTGTCAGCAGGACCACTTTATTAAACAAAAAAAATATCACACAACATTACAAACAATACAATACGGATGATGATTGAATGACTGATTGTATTTTTACAACAACCAAGACGAAACAAAAATACAATTTTTGAAATTGTATGAAAACACACACACACACACACACGCACACACACACACACACACACACACACACACACACTAATGTTTACTGTAATGTTCCTTGCATCATGCTAGCCAATCCACATCACAGCTAATGTTCACTGTAGCGATGCATCTGGGGAAGTATCTTCGAGAATGCCTTATCCAACCTTGGCAGCGCTCAGTAGGATTATCTTGGCACCCAGCATTCATAGGGAAATTTGGTGATGTGGATGATGATTATAAACCTTCTATCTCAATGGAGAGAGGAATTTCTCTGTAGGGTTCCGGAAGGGAGAGTGTGGTGGCAGAAACAATGAAGACATCCTTGGGCCTGCAGCAAAGTGCTCTGTGACTACAGTGAAGCAGTGGAACTAAATTATCCCATGACACAACAAATATCGAAACATTTGCACTCTGTCACCTTCTGGTACCAGTATTCTGTACACTTAATCAAGGAACAAGATGAGGCGCTCTGTGTTGTCTGGGCCAATGACTGAGTTCTGCAATAGAAGACCATCACTGGATATCGGTGCACACGCTGGGATATTTATCTCTCTCTGGCCTGGACCTTGCACTGTTGCTCTCTGTCCTGTTTTGTTTTATCAGCTGAAATCAAGTCACGTGCCAAAAGTTTTGAAAAGTGGTTTCAGTTTTGCAAAACATGGTTTAGCAGTTGTAAAAGACCATAACATATTAGGACAAATACATACGAAAAAATATATTTATCTATAGAAAATTGTCTAATTTTATTGATAGCATCAGTCTTTTAAATGCATAGCTCCTACATTACACATTTCTGAGATGTTGAGTCAACAGTTATCTTCGCAGATAAATGAAAATGAACAAAGTCTTGGCAGTGTACTCACAAAGATTTCCAAATGATGATGGACTAATGACTCCCCTGCAACATTGATGATGTGCAAACCAAACAACGGACTGTTGAAAGTCTGAGAAAGTTATGCGCCAGTGTTGGCACTGGCAGTTTCCAGTCGAGATCTAACCCCTTTAAGAACTCCATATACAGAAGTCATGCTTCTAGGTGGGACAACAATCTGTAAAAGTCAAATAAATGTTGGGATGACTTTCATACTCAAAAAAGCATTTGGAAGGAACCCAAAATGACACTGTCAATGTCATGTCCAATACGTATTGATCTTTGCTCCACTAAACAGCATGGATTTGAATCTGCTATAAACAGTGTTTTGTGGGTCTACATAAATAAACAAACCACCCTGAGAGTAGTGATATAGTGAGCACATGGATTGAGGTGTGAACTCCAACAGCGTCTACTTAGCACTTGAAAATCAAAAAAAGCTATCAATTTTTCCTCAGTATTAGCCATTTAAAAGGTCCACAGAGAGAAATAATGATCAACAGTGTGGCCTGCTGCTACAGTAAGCAGGTGCCACATGGGATGTATAATAAATAACGCTGCTGGTGGGATGAGGGCGGTAGGGGTGACTGTTAGCTAAAGCTGATAAGAAGGACAGTGAAACTGCCTGACTGAGGGAAGTTTTCCCCTAGAGTACCCTTCCAAAGGCAGCCTCCTCTCCACAATTTCATCTTTAATCATCATAAGTGAATGAGCAGCATTGGTCTCTGAATGTCTTGTGGAACACAGCAGCTTTACTCCCTTAAGCAATACAACACACAATACACACTTCTCTCCACAGACCTTTTTTCAACATGTTTCTGGGGAGATTGATGACTGGATGCTGCCTACTCTCTTCTTTTTTTTACTATCCCAGCCTCCCTTTCTCTCTCTCTTCCACTTCCTCCCTTCTCTCTCCCCTCTTTCTCACTCCCCCACCCACCTCTCTTTCTCTACCCCCGCTTTTTCTCTTTCTCTCTTTCTCAACCCCTTCTCTATATCCCCAGTCTTCCACTCTCTCTCTCTTTCCCCCTCTCTGTTACTCTTTCTCTGCATTAATAAGTGAGTTGTGTAATCATCATTAGTAAACAATAACCAAACAACACCACCAAAGACTGAAACATAACATAATTGAACCTTATTGTTAGCCTGTTAAAGAATAACAGTCAAAAATACAAGGCAAAAACCTTTATAAAGAGTTTTCCTTATTGTGATAAAAAGTAGAACAACACGCTAAGATGACAGCTGACTCATAAGATGTATGAGAAGTATGAATTGTAATCAAATAATTGGAGCATTAGAAGAAGGCACGCTTGCTATCTGAGTGCTACTCTTCACACTGAATGAACTCACAGCACCCAGCTTTAGTTTAGCTTCCTCAATAAGTCCTTCTCTGCGCTCATGAACCAGCAGGACCTCCGGGGAATTCATCTGCGTGTGAAATCAAGGCAATTTCATCTGTACACTCTTTGCCAAGAGGGCATCAGCGACAGACAAAAACACAACTCCAAAAAGAGCAGGCGGCGCTTATGACTACAGCAAGCTTATGTCTAGGGTATTGTGAGCTCTGGTTTCGATGACAGGAACTGGAGATTTTCTCATGTCTCAGCCAATGCGCCAGTCGAGCCTTGCAATTATTTCATGCAGAACCAAATACAAAGCATGCCCACACACTGTTTTTCACTTCAGCATCTCCCAAGGTGTTATATTCTAAGGAACATCATTAAAACTTAGCTAGGTGGCCTCAGCCAGTTGATTTGGTTTATTAGTAGCCTGTACAATTAGGCAATACGTGGAAACGACACAATCAAAGGCAATTTTAAACACAGCCATGGGAGAAAGCAAGGACTCAAAAAGGGTGGAGAGGTTGCATCTATATGGAGAGGAGAGGAGAGTAGAAAAGAAGAGAGAGAAGAGGCAGAGAGAGACAGAGAAAGTAGTCTCTATCTCTCTCACACATACACACACACACTTGAGTGAGCCACCTCATTTTTACCCGCAAATATCCACTGCTTCTAACTACACACACACACGCACACACATTTATTTTATGCCTTGTCAAGACATAAATATCTTATTTACCTCTCTAGCTTCAAAAACCTCCTGAAGACTCATCTGTTCAGAGAGCATCTTCTCTCTCGATGCTCTTCTTCCACTACTCTTACATAAAGATTTAGCCCTTAATACTCTCCTCTGGTTCTTGTGTCCTCTTATTGTTAGTTGCTTTGGATAAAAGCATCTGCCAAATGATTGTAATCTAATGTAATGTAACATATCTGACCGCCATAATAAAACCTTATTTCTCCAAAATAGTACCTTTTAAGCAAACAGAATAATACATTTTATTCAACTGTTTCTATAAAGTGCAGTGAGTGTTTTCCATTAATAGTCCGACAGTGACAGGTTCAGTATTCCATATGCATGCAGTGGGGTATGTAATATATAATGGGATATAGTAGGATAGCCAGCTCTATAGTGTAAACTGAGCTTTTTTGTGGTAGAACCATGGCACAACAAGAAAGTGATGCATATTTTTCACTTATGGCGATTCCATTAAATGGTTATGAAAACTGTGAGCTGACTCCAGATCAGCATTCTTATTTTGTTGACATTAGCCACAGTAAGACACATTTCCACTCCTCAAACCCTATCACAAAATGAAATTTGAAGCACAGATCCGCCTGAGTCTTCCTTCCCATTTTTGTATCAGAGTTCTCTTCGTAGGTTATCTGTTTCACTACCACTGTGCCCTTTTCAAAAGATGACTTGTGCACCATCAAACATCAGAATAATCAATGAACTTGTCACTATATCTCTCGCATCATTCAGGACATTGTGGAGACATATAGATACATACTGTAGATTCAAATTACAATTGATTTGAGACTAAGACAGCGATATCACTGAATGAAGCATGTGAGCACATTTGCACACCCACACACACACACAATACTAAATATGTGTATGCCATGCTTTTACCTTCTTCATGGTACTATAATGTATAATATGTACAATATGTTTCTGGTGAAATTCATTACCTTTTTCGTTATTTAAAAAAAAAATTATACATACATATATATATATATACACACACACACATAACTCCTGAGCAACACCCTTAACCCCAGGTTGACTGCCTCCTGTATTTAGGGAGTGAAAGTAGCTTTAGATGATAGCGTCTGCTAAATGCCGTAAATGTAAATAGTTATCAAGTCCACTACTGAGGAAAATGTACAGTCCCTCCAAAGAGGTCTGTTCCACTGAGATAAATAACTGGCTCACCCTGATTTATCATTCTGCTCAAGAATGTGTTTGCAAAGAAGCTGTTTACTGAATTCAAAATATGTTGTAATTCATGTGTTTGGAGCTCAAATCTGTTTATTCTGATATTGCCTTATTCTCCCCTACTTATTCCAAATACCTGTATCCCATTACATCCCAACCTTTCTCATGCCTTTCAAGTTTTCCCTAGGAAGCTTTTTATTCATTTTAGCAGGTGAAGAGAGTGCGATGAATACAACCTGGGTGTGTGGTTATCTTACACGCTCAGACCTACTCTTCAGACGTTTCTCTCATTTACTGCTCTTTCCTCATTCTTCTCAGCCCTATTAATAGCCATTTAAATCTTTGCTCCTGTGCTTTAGAGGAATGGGTGAGTTCATGACTGTTGCAATTCTGTCAGTGTGCTATTGCTTACCAAGCTATTGTCAGACTAGCTAGGCTCAAGAGGACTGGAACAGGAGCTATTTCTTAAAGTGAAGGAGAAAAGAGCCTGCTTATATTCAGAATAGTTGGTACTCCAGGTCCAGTCATGTTTTCTTGATAATTCAGCCCAGTGTTATCTTAGCCCATTAAACAGCAGGGGCATGCATTTGGCCACAAGAAATGGACAGAATGAGATAAAAAAACATATGTATTTTAACTAATGTTACTATATACCAATTTCATCCCAAACAGTATTTAAAAGAATCCCCCCTCAAGGCTAACAAAAATGCTCACCCTACCCCACACCAAATACACTCAACATAGTCCCCACCACCTTTTGAACTAAATTGATGCCTGGGGCTCTGACATTGTAAAAAAACATTTTATCAATTAATCCTAAAAAAGTCCTTTGTGTGGTAATTAATAATATTTCTAGCTTAATTCAAGTCAAATACGTAAACAATAAATCAGAAACAGTTGGGACAGTGTACAAATTGCAGATAAAAGAGGCAGTGATTCTTAAATTTACTTTGACTTTTAGTTTTTGACAGACAGTTTAAAGCCAAGATATTTCATGCTTTGTCTAGTCAACTTCATTTCATTTGGTAGTATACACCCATTCTTGCATTTCAGGCTTGCAACACATTCCAAAAATAAAAAAGAAGGAGCCTTTGACTTCTCTGGGCTTGGAGGCATCTGGTGTGAACCATCACACTGTGGAAACAGTGGTCATATGAATCAGTATTCCAGATCTTTTTTGGAAGAGATAGATGCCATGTGCTCCAGACCAAAGAGGAAAAGGAGCATCCAGACTGTTATCAGCAACAAGTCCAAAAGCCAGGCTCTGTGGTGGTAAGGGGTCATGTCAGTGCTCTTGGCAAAGGTTATTCATACTTATGTTATGCAGAAAAGCACATTGAGATTTTAGAGCAACATATGCTGTCTTCTAGATGACATCTTTTAAAGGAACTTCCATGCATTTTTTTAATAAGACAAACCACATTCTGCACACATTACAATAGCATGGCTGTGGAAGAAAAGGGTACTGGACTGGCCTGCCTTCAGTCCTGACCTGTCCCCAATAGAGAATGTGTGGACAATTTTGAAGTGAAAAATGCAACAACAATGCCCTCATTCTGTTGCACACCCTAGGACGTATTTGCAGGAACAATGGGGTGAAACAACACCTAAAACGCTTCATCACTTGGAATCCTCTGTGCCAAAACATCTTTTTAGTGTGGTGAGAATAAATGGCAACATTACAGATTAGTAAATCCATTACTGTTTTTGGGGATGTATTGCAAGTAGTAATGAAAGAATGGATGTATGTTAGCAAACTAACCCTTCAATGCCTAAACCAAGAAATAATGTGCAGAATTTTAAAAAAAAATTTTAGTCTTTATTAGGCCCTTTAACAAAATGTAAAATAATAATATAATTAATAATATAAATAATATAAATAATAACATGTTTTTTGTTTGTATCGTATTTGATACTTTGGGCATTACAGCAATACAAAATTGTTTTTGTTTGTATCATGTTTGATACTTTGGGTAAAAACACCACCCATAAATCATCATGCTCTGCAGTGGGAGTCCAATTCGTCATCCGTCTCTACAAATCCCTCTATCTCACTCAAACTGCCATCACGGAAGCGCAGGACATCTTAAGTAGTGAACCTCCTTTTAGAAATCTATAAATTAGCCATAGCATAGATATTTATGAATTCTGCTTGAATTATTTGAAATCTTATGGACTATGGAAGACAAGTGTATATAACATCCAGAAAAAAATAACAAATGATCACTGAGGGATTTACCAATAATCTCCCTTTATACCTGCTGTATCAATTTTGATACCAACATTTTCTGCTCGGTTTTATTACAAACTAAACAAAAAATGTTTAATTAATTCTAAGTTTTTTGAACAAAGTAAGTTCTTATTTTAAAATATTGATAAATATGTAAAGGAAAATCTCACCATAAAATCGTCAAATGACCAATATCCTACACCTTGATATAATCAGTAGGGAGCTAATCAGATTCGGCCATTTTGAATTCCAACATACCACATGTGAGAATTGTTGTAGAGCAAAAGGTATCCAACAGAGGGCAGAAGACAAGCATCAGACCATATACAAAAGGGTTTTATGCAAAGTTTATATCTCAGGGT
Organism: Brachyalestes nurse; assembly: GCA_037974405.1. Classification (NCBI taxonomy): domain Eukaryota; kingdom Metazoa; phylum Chordata; class Actinopteri; order Characiformes; family Alestidae; genus Brachyalestes; species Brachyalestes nurse. The sequence goes on from JBBPCY010000018.1 coordinate 13,042,871, forward strand.
AATGCAATGGGTCTCAAAAATGCATGCATCAAATATTATACACACGGTATTAAAGGGCTAAATAAAACTGAACAGACAAAACATGAAATATCTTAGCTTCATACTGTCTGCAATTAAATAAAGTCAAAGCAAATTTAGGAATAACTGGATTTTTTTTACATACCATTGTAACATTTAAATCAAAATATGTTTATTAGAACAAACTGACAATTTATAAATGTTAAAAACCCTGCAAATTAGATTCTACCCTGTTCCACTTTTTAAATTTTGATGTTTATCTCTTAGTTTCTATAATCAATTTAGAATAAAAAAAGACCTGAATGTGTGCGCTGACAGCCTATCTCACTGAGCAGGCATATCTCAGAATGATGTGTAATAATTTACACATTAATAAAATATATGAGTATAAATATTGTCAAAAACATCAAATTGTGCAAATATTATTATTATTGTTGTTGTTGTTATTGTTGTTTACAAGGTAAAAAAGGACAAGGGTTGTTTTACTTGTATTTAGAATAACTTCTAAGATTAAATCAAATCAATACAAATCTGAAACATGCAGAATTTTTAACATCGACTTATTTTTTTCTATGAAAGAGGTTCACTTCTGAGCCACAATGGAATATAATGTTTGGAAACAGAAATATCAATATCACTTAGTACACTGTCCTTTCAGTGCTTTCAGACTTTCCTGATGGATCCAGTCTCTTGAAATACTATTCATGAACACTGAATTTATTCGATCTCAACCTTTTATCTGTATAAATAATCAGAAATGAGTAAAATGGTTCTCCATAACTTTTGGATCAAATTGTACAAGAATGTTAGCTTATTGTAAATTGTCACTACTGAACCATAATGGACCCAAATGCAGAAAGGGGAACAAAGTATATTCCAACAAGCAAAGAGTAGTGAAAAACAACAGAGATGGGCTGTGTTCCAATGCCATAAAACAGATCTAAATCGACACACAGGAGAACAGTCTCGAGTCATACATTCTGGAGTCCAGTAAAGCAATCTGAGCAAACAGAGTAGACATCAGACAAAACAACAAACTTTTTTGCTCAGTTTGCATGATGAATCACTGACAATACTTTGCATGGTTTACATGTTAACTGAGGTGTACTTGTACTAGTGAGGCAGGTGATTAGAATTCAGGTGAGTCTGACAAGGTCTTTGTGGAGATGTGGACTGAGGGGTTAGTGAATTGAGGGGTTCAGGGAGAAAATGAATCTCTGGTCTAGAGCCTTGCCGGAACCTGACATAAATAGTTTGTTTTAAAATATCGTGTTATATCTGTTGTCACTACAGTAGCTTTAATCAATTAGAATGTGGACCAAGAACAAGTGGAACAACAGGCAAACAAAGTAGAACCAGTGGGATGGCCATACAGCACCACATAAGAACCTGATTCAACCACAGAGTTTGTGTGTGTGTGTGTGTGTGTGTGTGTGTGTGTGTGTGTATGTTTTTCTCTGATTAGCATTTACAGATGGCCCGTGAGCACAGAGACTGGACGGGTGGCTGTGAGGTGGTGGAGTGTAGAAGGCCAGACAGGCAAACATCTGCACTGCCTCCCTGAGGGCCTACAGATATGAACGCTTGCCAATTTGTACACTACTCTCCCAGCTGAGAGTTTGTGTGTGTGTGTGTGTGTGTGTGTGTGTGTGTGTACGAATGTGTGGTCAAGTAGAGTTCAGAATCTTATGACACATTTCTGTCATGTTTCCAACAGTCATGAACAATAATCATAAAACTGCAATATTATCATCTGACAACTGCTGATCTTCCATCAAAAGGTTTCCAGTACATATGACCAGATGAGCTAAATTACATGATGCTGTGCATTTACTTAAATTTTTTTGGGAAAAAGAAATAAAGCAAAGCTAACCTACATATTTCATTTTGTAGAACTGAAAGCGTGAAACGATCTATTTTGGGTATTGAAGTTAAAATGACTTTTAGATTTTTTTTAGATTCCCCACCACTATGTACAATTTGAAAAAAAAAACTTCTTTGCACACCTCTTTTGCGGGCAGGTGCGTAGGAAATAACCAAAGGTCACTAGTCAAGAGAAACAATCCCGCACACTTTTGGTCTTTGACCTTCATCAGGTATTGTTTATAGCATTAAAGAAATGAATCGTATATACTCAATATTTTTTAATAGTCATAGTAGATTTGAAGAATTTATAGTATAGTTACTGAAAACTGTGAATAATTTATAGTACTTACTGATTTTTAAATAGTTACTCAACACTTTACAGTGTATATTGAGTACTTTTAATAGTCAATCAATTTAGAAGTTACTGAATAATCTACATTAGTGTATATTAGTAAATTAATTTGACAATATGAAGATGACTTTGGAGTTCCAACCAGCAAACAAACTTGTAAACAAACTTGTAAATAAACTCATTTGTTTTGGACAGGAAAGGAAATGTGGAACACCCCTCACAAACCACTAGCTGGTAACACATGGTGCTTTGAAAGAGGCCCAACAGGCAGCATGTTGTTCGTTCCAAAACCCAATAAATTCGCAGGTTTATTCCATCCTAAGGTTAATTATCAGGTCTGCCTGAGTGAATCTTGAGAAAAGGAGTGTGGAATGGAAGCCTGGTCCCATCTGAAGCTCCAGGCCATTACTGAGAGTAATTAAACTTCCACACAGTACCATTCCCACCCTCACACTCCCTTCCAAATGGAGCAGTAACTGAAACTAGGTGGGATTAGTGGTCCAAAGAGCTTCATTACTCACAAGACTTACTAAATCTTGTTAAGCACAGCACTTATTGAACCAATTCAGTTTTACAAGATTACTCATGTTCTCATTAGAAATAACAACATGGGCGAGTGCCATCGCATTACAACCCTGTTTGGGTTTAAAACAAGCCGAGACAAGTCTGAGAGGTGTGAAGAACAACAGAGGAACCTGAGAGCCTTTACGAGCTTTTGTTGGGCCCCATGGGAATGTATTGTGTTTCAAAAGGTTTCAAATGGTCAACAATGGCTATAACACTGGCAAAGACTCAATTAAGTGAATGAAAAACTTTAGTGACTCTAACCTCTGAAAAGAAGAATTCGTGCCAGCATGCATTGTCTGGAAACAAGAAAACAACTGGAAAGAAGCAGAACTTACTTCTGAGGTCAGGAAATCTACAGCAGGAAATGGTCTACAGGACGTACATCGAAAAGACTGTGGTGACACACAACAAGCCTGGCTTATAGTAGGAATCTGCCGTCTGATTGGTCGCCTCAAGAATGTCACTCAGACTTGGCCCAGCCCCAAAACACAAGCACCAGCCACAACAAAACAAAACCAACCCCTCCCAAGAGGCACGTTTTAGTGGCCTCCAGAAAACCAGCCAAGACCAGGCCCGCCGGCAGCCTGCAAACATTAACGCTCCACTTTACCGCAGAGTCTCTGGGAAGCGAGCTGAAGGAATCCGGAAGAGACCGAGGAAGAGTCGTAAAACCAAGATAACAGAAGACATCGGAAGGGAAGAGCCTGATCAAAGTCACAGAGGCGTTTCTTGATCAGGACTGAGATACAGTATCTCACAAGACCTCCTTTGGTTTAAGTGTGCACATTCAACACAGTTCACTTTGAGACTGATTCACGTTTCTATTCTTAACTATAAAGGTGTATGACAGGTGTGACACTCCCAATAGTCACGCAGACGGTCTGGCACTACAGTGAAAACTGACTCAGGTGAGAAATTAGATTTGTCATGGCAGAAAGTGGACAGAACAAAGTTAAAGAAACAACAGAATGAAATAGAATAAAAATAAAATAGAGTGGATAGATAAGTAAATATAAGCGCACTGTAGACACACACACAGACAGGTACACAGTAGAGTGACAGGCATTGACAAACTCAACACTTGAGAAATGTAGTTTTTTAGTGTTTTCTACCAGTAATGTAATTTATCATTTTTTGGCCAAGTGAGCAATTGTATATAATATTTTATATAATGGCCATATATTTATATATAATTTGTATATATTGTTATATACCTTTTTGCTATTTTTATTACTTAAAGTTTGTAACTAACATCAGTTCTTGTCATAAGTTTCAAGTATCTATTCCTTGTTTTTTTTTAAATCCTTCAAATACCAGTTTGTTTGCACAATGCACTTGTTAGTAAATTTTACTAACCATTAGCCATTTTCTCTATTCTCAGTGCTGCTGGGGCCAAAATGGAACAAATCTGAAATATGGAACTGATTAACAACTACACTGAATTTTATATTCATGCACAAACACAAAACCATTATCTGACATCCTTGAGGTCACACCTGTGTCAGAACTGTGTCGTTCATTTGCTCTGATTGGAGTGCAGTGAGCATCATACTCCTCTGTTGGAAACTAAGATTATTATATAAAATTCCTCACTTGGCCAAAAATGGATAAATTACATAATCTGGTAGAAACCACTAAAAACTACATTTCTCAAGTGTTGGGTTTAGAATGAAAGCATTTTAACATAAATTGTATGTTTTAATAGTGTAAATAACAAGGAATTAAAAAATGTAGTTTTGATGGGTTTCAATTGGCCAAAAATGGCTGCGAGGGAGTCAAGTGTTACAATTGGATATTTGGAGCATATTATTGATATACTGAAGTTCAAAATTTAAAGATATGAAAAAAACTCCAGACTCTTGGGAAGTTAATTCCATATGCATTAACAGCTAAAATGGTAAAAAAAAAAAATTAATAAGGGGAGTGAAGTGGACAAAAATGTCCCACAGGAGGGCCAGAGGGTAAAAGCTATTTAGCTGGACTGTAAGTCAGTAAGTGTTTTTTTTTTTCCTCTCAAAAACCCCCCCACCAATATTACAATAAATACAAATGACATTATTACAGTAAACAGTGCTTTTAACTCTATTTGTCTGTTCTCTTAACCATCTCCTGGTGGATCCCATCAAATACTTGATTCAGCTTGATCAGTGCTTCACTAGATTAAATCAGGATCTGCTGATGGACTTTCACACATCCATTCAGCAGCTGAGGAGAAGCGTTAAGGAGAAACCTGTGTTCTTCTGACCAAGCGTCCACTACTGGTTACACACAAAATTAATCTGGATCATTTTCACTGCTTTCTGGTTTGACTGCATTTATTCTAATGTTGTGTTTTTACTGCAGAACGAGACTCAAAACTGAGACAAAGGGGTCTGCACAGAGGTCTAAGACTTTACACAGAGGTCTAAGACTTTTGCACAGAGGTCTAAAACTTTTGCACAGGGGTCTAAGAAAAGAAAATGTATCTGGAAATGTGCTTGTGTGTTTCATGTGCTCTTTAAGCCCACACCGTGAGAGCTTCAGATTAAAATAAGCGGGGGAAAAAAGGAAATTGGTATCAGAATAAGCCATAAAACTTGATTTACTGGTACATCTTTAGTTACAACCCCCTCAGGGCGGGACTATTTTGGATGGAAACCTAATACACATGTTTACACATCCAGTCAAACCAGTTATCACTCATCACTCTGTTCAGGAACGACTCACTCAGGTGTTTCCAAAAGTCTTTTTCCAACCCGGGCTGGAACCCTGTATGGCCAACACATAATCACATTAATCCCAAAAGATAAGACACACTTATGTGTGGTTACATCATTTATTACTGTAATTATACTCCATTACGAGAAACTCATTACGAGGAAGGAACGGGGTAAATACCACCATGGCAGGTCCAGGCATGTTAAAGCATGAAAAACAGACACCGGCTGAGAATGTGTTGTGGTTTTATTCATGTAAAGTCTAGAATGAAGGTGGTGTGTATCTGCAAGGCCACATTTTCTAATCTGAAGACCCTTTTATTTGATGCTCCTTGAATGTTTAATGTAAGCTTGTGTTTATTATTGAGTCCTAATGTGAAAACTCCCACATCATGCAAGTGTTCTGACCAGCTTATTATTATTTATTAGCATATTTTTAAAAAGTGCAGCTACACTATATGGACAAAAGTATTGGGATGCCTGACCATTACACCAACCGGGACTTCAACAACATTACATTCAAATACATGGACTTTAGTGTGGAGTTGGTCACCCTTTGCAGCTATTACAGTTTCCACTCTTCTTGGAAGGCTTTCCACAAGATTTTGGAGTCTCTGTGGGAATTTGTGTCCATTCATTCTGTAGAGCATTTATGAGGTCAGACATTGATGTTGGACGAGAAGGTCTGGATCACAATCTCCGTTCCAGTTCATCCCAAAGGTGCTGGATCGGGTTGAGGTCAGGACTCTGTGTGGCCAGTCAAGTTCTTCCACACTGAACTCCTCCAGCCACGTCTTTATGGAGCTTGCTGTGTATGTGTTTGTGTGTGTGTGTGTGTGTGTGTGTGTATTTGATAGACACCCCAAATATTGTAAAATGTTAAAACCTTATGATGAGATACTGATATATGAAGGGCTCTAATATGATGTAAATATGATTTGTTTTATCTCTTTAATTGTTTATTTTTGTTCCACAGTAATACACAGCAGTAACGACGATGTGCTGTGACTGAGTTTAAAAACATCTCAGTGGTGCAGAAATATCTGAGGCTGTGCTGTGATCAGTGAACGAGTGTGTTTGTTTGCATAAACATGGTTAATTATTTAGGAATTTTTACATTTTAAATGTTAAAGTTGCTTTATTAGCAGGACTGTTTCATGAACAGTATTGCCAAAGCAGTATGTAGTGATTAAAGTAATGTAACATTTAAAGCTCATGTGTGAAACTGATAGGGATTATAGGTTTAACAATAATAAAAATCGTCATCATCCTCATCATAAATATTGTCATAATAATTTACAGTAATTAAGTCATTTAAAGATAAAAGACAAATGAGCTCCAATAAAAAATGGTATAATAATAGTAGTAAGTAGATGATTATAGAGTTTTTCAATTCTGATATATGTTGGTAGGTATACACACATATTCTTAGCTATTTGTAATTAATACGTGAAACAAATTGATTAATTACAATTTTGCTCTTGTTCATATTTTGTCTCATTCAGGAGCGCCCTCTAGTGTCTGAAAAAGCAGGAGACACCGTGAAGCAGCAGTTCTCCTCACTGCAAGATCTGTGGTGAAAAATAAACTCAAGATGCTGATAAAGCAGCCACACCAGTGCGGATCCAGGAGACGAGATGTTTTTTGGGAGTCTAAGTTCCAGTGATCACATTAAAGCTGTAACTAAATCAAAAGCTGAAGTTTTTGTGTTAAAGGGAGATTTGGAGAAACTCATCCACGTCTTTATAACCTGCTGTGTTGACTAATGCAGTGTTCTTCCCCTTCCCCAGTGGTTCTCCCCCTCCCCATCACTCATAACTATCATCTTTCTCTCTGGGTGGGTAGGGTGGTCCTCCCTCTCTCCATCACTCAGTATAACTGTCCTCTCTCTCTCTCTGGGTGGGTAGGGTGGTCCTCCCTCTCCCCATCACTCAGTGTGATGCTAGCAAGATTCAGGTCTACAAACATATTTTTATTTATGTTTGACTATAATATAACAGCACTGAGTGTCATGCACAACATTGTGTTATTGTAATTATATTAATGCTGACATTTCTAATGAGAGTTGAAAGCGCTGGTGTTGGCACTTTTCTGACCACCCTCCCACCACTTCCCAGTCTGGAACGTTTTAGTTCTGGTTGAGCTCTGGAGTTTGAAGCATTTCTGGGTGAATAAACTAATCAGAATGAGCTGCCTTGGTCTTATTGTGATTGGCTGAAATCATAACATGTTGGTCATGCCTCAATCTGAGGTCCCTATAGTTTATCTACAGATATTTTATCTGAAAACAAACCATCTGGATAAACGCAGTTTACTATCAGCAGCATTAGGACATTAGGGTTAAGGATAGCTGTAGGGGTTAGTTTTAGGGTTAGGGTTAGTTATACCCTTAGGTTTAGGTTTAGGGTTAGGTTTAAGGTTAGGGGTTCAGGTTAAGGTTAGTTTTAGGGTTAGGGTTAGGGTTAAAGTTAGGATTAGGGTTAGGGTTAGAGAATAAGATTATGATTAGGGTAAGGGTAAGGATTAAGGTTAGGGTTAGGTTTGGGTTGGGTTAGGTTAAAATAGGTTAGGGTTAGGATTAGGGTTTAGGGTTAAAGTTAGGGTTAAGATTGGGGTTGAGGTTAAAGTTTAGGTTTAATAAAATATTTTCCACTCAAATTAAAGTTCAGTTTAATAAACTAAACAGCTAGCTGACTGATAAACGCAATGTGAACATCCACAAAACATATGCCAGAGTAAAAGAGTATAAGGTATAAGGTACCTATGGCAACCAATTTTTGGGTGGGCCTAGCAAGTCCAGCACTGGCCTGGACAGAGGGATACTGCCTGCAACCTCTTCCCATCTTCTAATGCACTATTTGCAAAACATCTTCAGTAGGAGGTTCAGAAAGCTGGAGGTTCAAGAACGGTGAACTGAAGCTTTAGAACAGTTCTGGAGCGACTCGCCCAGATCGGTTCTGCCTCCCGCCGTTCTTGCGTTAGAGGAGCTCACACACAGGGCCTCATTCTGTGCCTTAATCACATGGTTTACAGTCATGAGATATCTCATGCTCCAGAGGCTGCCACCAAATCACATGCACGAGCTCTCTCTCTCTCTCTCTCTCACACACACACACACACACACACAAACAAGCAACTTAATCGTCAGAGGGATTTTTGGCTGGGCAATGAAAACTGTAAGATTAGTAATTTTCTTTTTGCTTTTAAAGGGGATTTCTGCTAAGTTCCATCACTGAGACATAAACAGACTCATTCAGAGCAGGGTTGGTATGAAATGGTTCAGACTCTAACTTATTTCCTGTGGAGGTGAATGGAACCAGACGTCTCCAACTTAAACCCAGCTGTTTTATTCACTATACCCCACAGCGAAGTTCCACGTGTCTCGGAGTGTTTATATGGATGTTGTTGATGGTAAAATAGTGAATCTGAACTAAATCACTTTTCTTTGGGGACTAATTTGCCTCACAACGCCCTGCATATATCCCTGTACCATTAATGGGTTTTGTTTTAGGACCAAAAGCTTCTGAAAACTCTAGTAGAACAACGTCTCAGATGCAACCATATCCATTTCATGGAGGTTTCAGAGGCGGACGTCTGGTTCCATTAACTAGCACTATGAACCAGTGGCAGCTCCTGGTCAATATTTTTGGTGAAACAAACTACCCTTCATCTCCAGCGCGCTCCACAAAACAAACTCAGCACCTCGCCGAACCCTGGGCAGCTTGATTTTCTTGCCCTAAGTACCTACTTCACCTTCATGTTCTGCTGTTGCTGCCTCACATTCT
>JBBPCY010000018.1:13067060-13084206 GCA_037974405.1 Brachyalestes nurse
GCTACTACTCCTACTACTACTACTACTACTGCTACTGCTACTACTACTCCTACTACTACTACTGCTACAACTACTAGTACTGCTACTACTACTGCTACTACTACTACTACTACTGCCACTACTACTGCTACTGCTACTACTACTACTACTGCTACTGCTACTACTACTGCTGCCACTACTACTGCTAGTACTGCTGCTGCTACAACTACTGCTACTACTACTACTACTATTACTACTACTACTATTGCTACTACTGCTACTACTACTACTGCTACTACTACTACTAATAATAATAATAATTATATAATAATTATTATTATTATTAAAATATAATCATTACATTTTTTGATTCTGCAACCTCAGAACAGATATGTTTAAATACTGATTTAGTTTTTCAGCTTCTAGCATACAAATGAGTTATTTTTTATTCCATTTCTGGTTCCTGGCTTCAATAATCTCATCCTTTCAGTGCAAAAACCAACAAGTACATATCAGAAAGATACTGAACAAGAAGTGCAAAAGTTTGCAGGGTTTTATTTTTGGCATATCTGATACAGCTCTAAGATTGAAATATGTGTATGTTAATGGTAGCTGAGCTATGAAACTATAGTACAGCTATAAAAGAGCCTCCATTTTTTGGTCTCATAATCCCGTCCTCTTCTAGGGAATCTCAAGTTATCATCTGAATAACGAGACCATATAAAACTGCCTTAGTTGAGAGCATGACTCATGAACCCTTGCTGAACCCCACTAAGTCCAGCTAGCTTTGAAAATATTATAATGATTGACCCTAGAGTGTCCTCCCAGATTAAAAATGATGAGCTGTAGACTGGCATTATTATCAGTAAACCCCTCATCTCCTCCCTGCTTCCTCGTCTCTCTCCCTCTGCTCCTTCACACTCCTCTAAAGCTTCTCTCTTACCTTCTTTCCCTCTGTCTTAGCACCCACCCCGATGTTTCATCTGTTTTCACACTTTCTGAGACACAGAAGTCTCTCTCCTTCACTTCTCTCTGTCTCTCTCTCTCTTTCTCTCTCTCTCTCTCTCGCTCTCTCTCCTCAGCTCCACATCTTTCCTCTTCTTGAACCAATTCCGTCTCCTCCGCTCTGATATTTTAATGTAGTTTGGTCAGTAAGACAGTACTTATACAGACATGCCATCCAATCAACGTCCTCTAATTAAAGCTCAGTAAACGAGGCTCAAGCTCCAGACCATTTCCTCCTATAAGAACTAACCATTGGGTTAGTCTTATAATTGAATCGCTATTAATGCTGTTCTTCCTTACCTTTCATTTCTTGTGGAGTAAAATTGAGGTCTAAATCACCAGAAAACTCACTGATTCTGCACCTGCACCTCAGCAGGCACAGAATCTGTAAGGAAGCCATCGTTATTATTTGAATTGCATGGGGCTGAGCTGATTATTTGAGTCTTTGAAGTGGAATGAGCAACTTTGAAGTGACAACGCACATTTTCACCAATATAGTGTACAGATCCATTGGTATGTTTTTTCCATCACTTTACACCAAGCTCATGACTCAGCTAGCTTCTGCATTTTTTCGGTCATATTCTTAAAAATAAAAGTTTCTAAATTGTTCCTGCCATAGACAATGATAAACTTTAACAAACGTGAGCACTCCTTTTCCATATTGTGGTAGCATTGATCTGGAAGTGTATAAGTAATATTACAGAGATTTTGATAATGACATTTTTCTGTCTTTGAGAAAAGTATTTGACTTTTTTTCCCTTTTCTCACCATAGTTTTTGAAAAATTATGCAAGCATTCAACAGTAATGGCAAATCCATGAGGGCAAATCTCTTTCTACATGGATGCTTTACATGAACTTCATCCAATTTTTACTTCGGCTTCATTTCCCAGCATGCTGTGATGACTTGCTCTTGTAGGCTAATTTGAGGCAATTTTGTAAAACCACTGGCACATGTTTGGAAGCTGTCATAACATGCTGTGTCATTTTACTACAGTGAAATGACATGGCACAAATACTAACACCTACTGCCAACAAGATTCGCTTCAAATGCATATTAAGTCAACTGGGCATCATTGCCTTTATGACAATTGGATTAAGCCTTTATACATGTTTGTATAGATTTACATTTCTGAACTAGGCCAACAGTTTACTCAGTTCAATTAATGGCCTCATTCAACTAAAGAACTACTTTAGGTAGTGAGATGTGTGAGTTTGCAATAAGAACGATTCACCTCTCAGATAATACTCTCTCACTCGTGGTTTTGTGCGGGTCTTGACCTTTAATGAAGTGGGGAAAGGGAACTAATGATGCAGAGAAATAGATGGACTACAGTCACCACTTTGTCTTTGATAAGATAAAAATATTGAGCTACAAAGTCAGTAGTCATAACATGCCAAGTCATTTCATCAGGGTTACGTGACAACTTACACAATTAATACACACAAATTTACACACATTTATAAAGGCTTAATGCAATTAAAAGCTTTGGTGCCAAGTTGATCCTACATCTACATAAGGTTATTCTTGTTGGCAGTAGGTGCTATTATTTCTGAAGTTAACATTACAGTTCAGAAAAGAATCCTTTATGACAATGGACACTTAGGTCAGTTGTCCTGAAATGATTATTTAAGTTTTTTAGACACGTAGCCTTATGAACGCTACCCTTCTGCACCATGTTTCCATTATTTCTTGCTCACAGTGATAAAATGTAGAGCATATTCTGCACTGGACTGTATCAGTTCAGTTCAATTTCATAGCCATTAATTATCGCCGCAGGGCAATTACAAAGAAGGAAGATTACATGCAAATTACATTATATGTTAAATTACGTTGAAAAATCAGTTCTTTCCTGCCTCTGTTATTATTACCTTTATTATCGGACTATTTCAACTAAATATAACTGAGCCTGTCGCTTGGTTCTTTGAAGTGGACTGTTGTGAAGTGACATGAGCTTGTGTCTGCAATTTTACTTCCAGGTGCAATGATTTCAGGGCAGTTCAAATTGTTCAGTGGCTCATACAAACTAAATGAGAACAGTAAGCCACAGGAACTGTAACATCAAGGTTAATATTTAAGTGTCAAGAAGCAAATGTAGTAGTCACATAATAATTTTCCACTCCACAGTTTTGCTATTAATAGTACATTTTGGTTTCCTGCCTTGTAATTGCCCTGCAGGGATAATTACGTTTTTTTGCATAGGCTAATGGCCTAATACTGCCTGTCACTAGCGGTTTGCTGGAAAAACATGCATCGGTTTCAGTATAAATTCTGAGGTATGCTGAAAACCTAGACCCAGTATTTTATATATGTGATAATATATGTGATAAAGCAAAGCAAAAAAAAAGTGGTGGCAGTTATACTGTCGAGAGGAACTGAAGACTTCTTCACAGGGCAGATTCTTCCAAGTTCTGTACTTCAAGAGACCTGTGAGAAAGTGATACTTTCAGAAAAAAGAAAAGAGTCAGGGGTAAAAAAAAAACAATGGCAGAGAGGGATAAGCCAATTTAAGTCCAGGCACTTCAAACGCAGCAGCGACTGGAGTCAAAGGTTAATGAAAGGGCACTTTGGCGCAGGGATGAAGACATGACAGCGGAATGAAAGAGTGGATTACCCAGCTCTGATATCAAAGAGTCCCTCACCTCACTGCATCACCATCTCTCTCTCCCTCGCTCTATCCACCTTTCTCTCGCCTCAATGCACCAACAGCCTAATAATACAGAGCACCAGGAGAAACTCGAGGGCCTGAATATATAAAGATATTTAAGAAATGCCGTAAATGTTCTGTGTTCTTAGGGAAAAAGCATTAATAATATATAGCTTCATTAATCATTAGAATTCCTTCACCTGATTCTATCAAGCTAAGTAACTGGAGGTTGACCATGGCTCAGGGGGAGGCCAGAAGGGTTTTCGAAAGTAGTAGGACTTGCCTGTGAGAAGATAACATCTATGTTTCTTTCTGCTGAGGGACATACAGTAAGTGCTGTATTTCTTCACTATTATATTAAAACTATAATAAAAATTGTCTGTCTCATTTTTGGAAAATGCCAGCTGTTCTTTATGTTTTGTGTACACTTTGGGACAAATGGAACAACAGAAATAGAATAAAATCTCATTTGCTTAAACTCATTTGCTTAATGTTAATATTTGAGATTTGTGGTTTGGATAGCAATGGTTTGTTGTTATAATTTGTATTTGAATGTTAGCCAGATCATCCTGGTGCCATTAAGGTATTTCTGCATGTAATTCTACATGCTTTTCAGAAGAACTTTACTAAAGTTTGAAAGTCTCAGCTAGCAAGTGAGCAAAAAATATACCCTAATATACCTTAAGGGAAACCAAACTCATAAAGGAACCTGACCTTGGGGTACAGAGAAATCTTAACATAGCTCCAGTCCAGTGATATTTACAGTATGTTGCAGAATGACATGAACTTACATTTTACAGCAGGTAAATGCTGCTTTTATGTTGTAGTTTATTTATGCTGTCTTATTAAAAAGTAACTAACAACAGCACGAGAATGGCATTCTAATGTGTGGTTATTACTTAATATAGCATGGGAATGGGATACTAATGTGCAGCCACTGTATGGGAACAGGATAATTAAGCTGTTCTCATGTCATGTTGCGAGTACACTTTAGAATCCCATTTCAGTATCTTGGTATGTTGTGGCCACACATTACTTACATTACTTAAGGTTCAATCTGAAGGACAAGATGTAAGTGGCTTATGAGGACCACAGATGTAGGTTGGTGGGTGGGGGTTGGAGATTCTAAAATTTCTAGATGCTGACCGTCCAGCACTCCTTTTAACCTCACTCCTTCAAACTTTGTTGTTGTGCTGAAACCTCCATTTTGACAGCATAAATTGGTTATGTTGTTAAATTGCCCATGCCACGTTAATGAGTGCCATTAAGCTGAAATTGTACTCCATTACCCAGTATGTGAGTTAATGAGCAGCACCGTAGGGGCAGCATGGGTAATGCAGTCTCTCAGCTCAGTCTGAATTCGGCTTTGCACCTCATCGCCTTCAGCAGATGTTCTATGAGCTCATTGATCCTTAATTAAAAATCATAGCTGCCTTCTGTTGCCCTGCACTCCAGCAACTTGAGAGTAAGCATGTTTTGAATTAATATTCCATTAGTTCACATACAGATCTACAGTCCATATGAAAAAGAGGGACAGGGCATATTCATTTCACCATGAGCAGAGAAACATGACTGAGTAATTATTTATTTATGCACTTATATCTTAGCGTGCATACAGAGTGTGGATAATCTAACCTGTATGCCAACTATGAGGAGCACCAACAAGGAGAAAACACATTTAGAGGGTCTATTTCTTTCAAAATAAATGTTAGATTCAATAATGTTATAAATAACAGTTATGAATGTTATGAATAACAGTCCATGGTTGGGAGTACAAGGGAATGTAACTGCCCTTGCTTTGTTTGTGTTGGAAGGATGGCCCTCCCTTTCCAACATCAAATAGATGTGGTGATGCTTCTCATGTCTCTGCGGAAGCCCACAGTAGCCTTCACCTCCCTCCCCCCTCCCTGCATGTTGGTAAAACTGTGTGATAAGAGGAAACATAGAACTGACCGTGACTAAAACTGCAGAGAAAATCAAGTGACACCAACCCTTGAACCCTTTCCAAAACACATATATGTATACACTTCCTAAAAAGAGGGAAAGAGAGAGAGAGAGAGACAGACAGACAGACAGATGCTGTGTAGAATCAAATATGAATGCTTTTATGGGAATTGTGACTCTTTGTGGTATTACACTTCATTCACTGTAAAATGTTACACTAGTAATGAGTAAATTTGTATTTAAGTTTGTACTTAGTTAACATGAGTTTCAGACTTTTAACTAAATTCACGTGCATCGAAACTTATCTTATGTCTTAACTGGTAACAACTAATAATAGAGCAGCACCAAACGCCAAACACAGAGGCATTAACTTCAGAACCAAATAATAAACAATCTGCACTGTTTTTTGCATCATACAAAAAACATCTAAAAATTTCCTTATTAGTGATCGATGGGGCAGTCGTGTTTGGTTCAGCTTCTTAGAAAATGTTATGGGTTCGAAATAGGTTTGCAAGTCAGAAGAGGAGGGTTTTCTCCCCTAATGGGTCAAGCGGTTCAAAACCCTCCCCTGTGCATCACTATTTCTCAGATATTGAGAACATTCCCATTTTTCAACATAATTTTTAATTGCTGCATCTGTAACATCCGATCACTTGCAATCAAGAAATTACGTTTTTCAAGCATTTGGAGCTTGGCAATTTCCCACTGGCTTGCATGTTAAAGGGTCATCAACAGGTTTTACAATCCTGTTTCAGTATTTTTTTTCTGTTTGAGTATTGGTGCTGTAATACATCTACTGCAACAGAAATATATAGCAGAGCTCAGACTTCACACTCCTCTGACTGTGTGTCACACCCGATAGGACTACACTGTTAAAATATGATGAGTGTGGCATCATGCAGCAATGAAGTGTGTTTAAAAAAGTGAGATAGCGTTATGTTCAGGTGTGGGATTGTTAATCACTTTCAGGAGGAAGTTCAAAAAAAGGCTGTCATCCCCAGAGAGAGAGAGAGAGAGAGAGAGAGAGAGAGAGAGAGAAATAGAGAGAGAGAGAGAGAGAGAGTGAAATGGAGAGAGAGAGATAGAGAGAGAAAGAGAGAGAGAGAGAGAGAGAGAGAGTGAAAAGGGGAGAGAGAGAGAGAGAGAGAGAGATAGAGAGAGAGAGCAAGAGAGAGAGACAGAGGGGGGGGGGCATGCAGATACAGTGAAAATACACTGATGTCTTCCAGCACAGAAAGAACCTGATTAAAATATTTAAAACAGAGAAACCCTGCACACTTGTTTCTCACAATCTTAATTAACTTCAAGGTTGAAAGTGTGAAATTTAATAAAGAGGAATTAAAAGATGTTAATATCCTGCCAATGTACTGGCATGAATAAATTGAATTAAACCAGAGGAATTGGCTTCCAATACTCTTTTTTGTCTTTCTCTTGTTCCGAATCTCTCTCTCTTTCTGTGTGTGTGTGCCATTTGTGCGTGTGCATGTGTGTGTGTGTGTGTGTGCGTGTACATAACCCAGTAGCTCTTAGAGCTTTAAAGTAGCAGATGTGCTCAAGAGCAAGTGGTCCAAAAAGAGTGTGGAAGAGTTATTGTGTGTTTATGGGTGCATTGATGTAGGTACAAAGGGGAGGGTAGTAGAGTTGAGGTGCAATTGCATTGTGGCTCATGGCACAGGGAGGACTGTGGCAACAGGGCCCTCAAACTTGTTTTTAGTGTCCTTCCCCACATAGATGCTGACACAATTATGTGTGTGTATGTGTTTTTCTAGGTCTGGTTGGTGAAGTAGAATTGAAGATGTTTGCTTTGGATTCAATAGAGTGAGTTTAACTGGTGACAGTTGGCCAAGCTTACAAAACCTGCTGTGTACTAAAGGACACTGCCCCTCACAGAGCAGTAACATTATCATTCTGCTGTGTGTGTGTATTATACTGCAACTCTGTGGGGCACTGGGACACTGTCAAATGTTAAAATGAAAATGTGATGGTTTACAAATTATGTAAACCCATATATAATTGAAATAAGGCATAGACAGCAAAAATAAAAGTTGAAACAGAGAAACGGTAGTGTTCTGAAAAATATATGCTCAAAAAACTGAAAAAAATTATCGAATGCTACAAAAACAACTGTGGAACATCTCCCAACTAATTAATTTAACTTGTCATTAAAATGATTAGATGGAAAACAAGCATCCCAGCAAGAAAAAGTCTCTCAGAAATAAAGATGCGAAGGGGTTCACCTCTCTGTGAAAGACAATGTGGGCAAATTTCAGTTAAATTGCAAGCAATTTGAGGATTTCATCATCTACGCTACAAAATATCATGAGAATCTGGAGAAATCTCTGCACTTGGCCAACAACCAGTAATGGATGATCTTTGGGCCCTCAAGCCGAACTGCAGTAAATCAGACACGATTCTGTAGTGATAATATCTGTATGGGTTCAGGAGTACCTCCAGAAACTTCTGTCTATGAACACACTTATAGTCAATGCATGTACCGCTGCAAGTTAAAATTTACTATGGAAAAAAGAAACCATAAATTAATGTAATGCATAAATGTCCCCAACTCTAGGCCCAAGCACATAGAAGATGGAATGAGATGAAATGTGTGTCCTGTGGAAAGTTGATTCAAAATTTGAACTTGGAAAGCACGCACGCCTCATCATCTGGGCTGAGGAGGAGAGAGACCATTTGGTTTGTTATCAGGACACAGTTTAAAAGCCAGCATTCATGACAGTATGGGGGTGCATTAGTGTACATGGCATGGGTAGGTTGTGCATCTGGCATGGGTAGCTTGTCCATTAATGCAAAAAGGATATATACAGGATTTGAAGTGACATATGCTGCCATCCAGATGATGTCTTTTTCAGAAAAGTCCTTTTTTATTTCAGCAAGACAATGCCAACCCACATTCTTCATGTATTACAACAGCAGTGCACTTTGGTAGAAGAGTCTGGCTTATAAACTGGCCTGTCTGCCGTATAGATCTGTCACCCATTGAAATCAATAGACACATCATGAGGTGAAAAATACAACGGAGGAGACCCCAAAATTCCTATATCAGACAACAGTTGGTCACTTTCAAAACTCCAGCAATAGGTCTCCTCAGTTCCCAAACATTTACAGAGTGTTTTAAAAGTAGAGATGATAAAACACAGTGGTAAACAGGCTCCCATTCCTGGCATCAAACTCAAAATGAGCATTTTCCAAAGAATGTACTCTGTTTTAACATTTGATTGTTGTCTTTATCTTGATAGTTTTGCAAACTGGATTGAAAAAAATGAATATTAGACAAAATGATTCTAACGCACTATCCACGTTCACATTGTTAGCTGCAAAATTAAAATAAATATACTTTAAAACCATAAAATTTAATGTGTCTGGGCACAGAATGATGAGCTGCTGGAGATGATTTGAAAATTACTTGTTATATTTGAAAAGTGAACGAGGCAAATACATTAATAAAAACTCTAGATTTTTGCATTATTATTTATGTGCAAATATCTTTCTGTTTTTTCAAAATACCAAAATACGGACTAAAACATCTAAAATAGCATTTATCAAGAGTATTTGTCACACGCACCAGGCACATAAGGTCAATCGGAGATGACCTGCGTCTCAAGGTCCGTATACAGGAAATAGGCAGCAATCTGCACTCAGTCATTTGGGTCCCATGCCTGCTTTCCCTAAGCCCTCATCGTGTTGTGAGTACCTCGGTTTTTTGAAACCTGTTACACACCCTTTTGTGTGCGTGTGAGAACATAGGTTCCTGGTGGGAATCTTATCTCATTAACTGGAGCGTTCTCAGAGCAAAACGCATGGTCTACCGGCTCTTTCGTGTGTGTGTCCGCGACTGGGCTCTTCTACTGCGTAACACTGGGTGAACTTTCAGCTCATTTCTGGTCCTACCCTGCGACAGTACTATTTAAATCTGAACTTCTTTATTGTTATTATTGTACATAAAATGATCAAACAATATTATATGAGAAGTGCTTCCAAATGTTTGAGTACTCAGGCATATCAATGTGAACAAAAAATGTTTCCTATTGCATGTCCAAGATGTTACTGTTACTTCAACAGTGATAATGTAATTATCCCATAATAATCTAACTATAATAACTATTCAAGAATTATCATAATAATTAATATTTGCATATTATGTATGTCTGTAGGTATGCATGTATGTATGCTGAATTGAAAAAAAAAAAGCCGTCATGCCATAGTATGCCCCGAAGAAGCGAGCACAACTAGCCCAACCTATTCCCAATTTCTTTTTTATGTCTTTAGAGTGCTCTCATTTCCTTATCGGAATGATTGTAATAGGCCTTCTTCTTGTGCTTTTACCTCATTGTTCTCAAATAGATGCACTGATAGGATGTTAACATTAGAAACAAGTCAATGCTTAATTATCTACCCATTGTTCCAAGCTGTACTTCTTTTTTTTAAGCACTCATACATCATCCACAACACAGACAGCCATCTTTGCCCTGGAGCAGGGAAGTTATAGTGGAAAATCAGGAAGCATTCCTCTTGTGAGTCTGCTTCTTCTCTATGATTTGAATAGACTTTCGTGAGAAAGAGGCCAATAACATGATCCCTTTCATAAGGAAGAGTGTGTAGGTTGCAGTGTGGTTGGATATGACCCATAATTTCCTTGAATGAGGTCCACTATCTAACTTTTAGCCCTTAGAATAAAACTGACTGTTTTTGTTACTGTAATACTAATATTATGTGAAAGCCACCTGTTCTCACTGGCTGCCCTGGCTTGTGCCACACCAGGCCAGGCTGAAACACTCCGTATGACCTGTAACGTAATTGTCTTGAACTAAACTGTGCTGGACTGAAAGGGTGATCATATGCAAATACACTGGCTTTGAGACATCACAAAAACAATTCAGTCAAAACAGGCTATTTTTCCTGATTAGCTTTCATATATGGACTGTAAAGACTGGAGAGCGAATGGGTTTAAATATTTAACAGTGTTGACATACTACAGTAAGACAATTCGCACAGTTTTCCTAGGGTGAATAAGCAGATGTATGTAAACGCATTATATATATGCAGCCTCTAGGGAAGCTCCCACTATGCCCTGAATCGAGAGAGAAGAGAAGGAGCGCCAGTGCGGGAAACTTCACTAACTGTTTGAGTTTCAAACTCCCTCACAAGCTCCCCTAAGACCGAAGGCAGCCTTTTCCTTCTAAGAGAGCAAGAAAAAGAAGAGAAGAAGGGGCAAAAAATAATAATCATATCATTTCAATTTTTCGCACACACATTGGGTCTTGCTGGAGTTTCCACCTTTTCCCATTACCCGTTCTGGATGGAAATCAGGGGGAGATTTGCTGCTCCTTCTCTGCGCTCGGGGAGCGACACCCCTTTGCCGCCGTTTGCCTGCCGTAATGCCGATTACACACGCGCACAAAGCTCTTTAAAACGCTTATTTGAGCTGCCTCCAAATTTGAGCAGATTGATTCAGCTGCCTGCCGCCTCTCTGTTGTGTTAATACGGGAGATGTATCATTCATGAGTCTGCTCTGGAAGACGTTAAAAAAAGATTTCCCTAAGCCGAGGCCTACCGCTGTTAGCAACACGCATGCGCGCATACACATATACATGCCAAGATAAATACACACATAAATACTCTCTAACAGGGAAACAGAGAGCGAGTGCTTACATATTTACCTGTATTTATTCACTTTAGGCCCTCAATACATGCTCAGTCACTGCGTAGAAACTGGCAGTGTGTCTTTGAGCATCAATAAAAAAACTTGCAAGCCATTAGAACAGCAGTGTGAAACAACACTTCAAAAACAAACAAATCCAAAGCCAGCAATCACCACCCAGACACTCCAGGATAAAAAAAACACAAAATCCACTTGGATGGGCTTGACAAGTCGGTAGGTTGAGCTTTACACACTGTGACAGTCTATACACACTATTTGTCAGTATAGAAAAGACTCATTTGAAGCTGTGAAATGAAAGGATTCAGGACTGTGGACAGCTCCACATTTATTGATAACTGTTCAGCACCATGGACAGCACCCCAAACCAGTCTATTTTAACTGAATCAGGACATATGAACATATGACTTCAAACAGCAGGTCATCAAAGCTTGTTCTATAACTCAACAGAGTGGGAATGGATATGAGCTTAAAACACAAATGGCATGGAAAATGACATTTTTGTGTGTACATCACAACCTGAAGCATAAACATCATCAAAGTTACAGTTCACTCCCCACACAGTCCATATATGCACAACTAAACAGCAAAAGCATTTATTGCTTTTAGAATGTCATAAAACCAGGGCATTTGTATATGACCCAAGGTAATATAAAGTTTAGCCCTGACCAATCATGTTGAAGTTAAGAGTGTTTCAGCCTGGCATACTTTTTGAATGATACACAATACACGATAGCCAATCAGATCACAGGTCATTTACATTAATCAATTATAGGCACAGTAACAAAAACTGTTTAAGTTTAAGTCTGTTTTAGGTACATAAAACCACTAGAGCTGGGAAAGTTAACACGCTATTATCGCGTTAATGCATTATTTACTTAATGCTGACAATTATTTTATCGCACGTTAACGCAGGTTTTAAAAAATCCTTTTATTTTGAAAGTTCAGTGCATTCACTGAAGTAATGTGAGCATTGAGCTATTTAATATGGACAAAAGTAATGGGACGCCTGACCCCCGTAAAAACCAGCTGACACGTACAGCGCTCCCATTCGTGTTGTCCATATAAGATGCCTGACCATTACACCAAATGTGACTTTAATAACAATGCATTCAGATACATAAACAAAGGCTGATACCTTGAATTTTCTGGTAAATTTAACTGTCCAACTGGGAGTGGGAACAGTTTAAGCCGTGGCAGGACGACTCCCCTGCAGTGCTAGCGTTAGCCATGATTCCCCTCGTGCCAATGTTACCACCAATCAGAGGCAGAGACTGCATTGTGTGGAGAACAAAAACAGTAGTCGACTTCTCTCGCGGGCGTAAACTAGTGTCTCTGAAGTTTTGTGTTAATTCCCTAATATATATATATATAATGTATATTTGTAAGATTTTTTTTTTAAATGCTGTTGACAGCATTGACTGTTATTAATAAACATAAATCTGCACAAAGCAAACATATTGGTCTATTCTTATGTTGATACGAGTATTAAAAACAGTATGTTTAGGACAGACTTAAAGGTGTGATTAATCGCAAGTTAACTATGGCAAACATGAGATTAATCGCAATTAATATTTTAATCTACTGACAGCCCTAAAAACTACACATTCAAACTATACAAAATGTAAAATACAGGCCCTTTAAACAACAATAAACAATGCAATCAAAGTTCATGGACAGTAGCCTTGTGAAGTTTTAATCACCACAGCAGCAGTCATACACACTCACATAGGTGACATCCACATCCAGACTCTAGTTAGTAAGTAGTCTAGCCCTTCCAGCGCTAACCTTAAGCACCGATGAACATGAAAACAAACCTAAAAATAAATGAAATTTAAATTCCAAATCTCTTCAAGTCTATATAAAGAAACAAAGGTGATGACAACAGTAAAGGCCACTCCGTGTGCCATAAATGGTGAATGTGTAGAAGTGGTGAACAGCTTTTGCTTACTTGGATCAATTATTAACAACAAAGGATCCAGCAGAAAGATAACACAGATTGGCACTCAGCAGAACATGGATGAAGGATCTTCAGATGTAATAATGTGTCTCTTCAAACAGAGATTAGAATTGTCTTTGCAGTGGTCTTTGAGAAAGCTGCACAACAAAAATATTGATGCCTTTGAATTCTGGTGCTGGTGGAAACTTTTGAGGGTACCTTGGAAGAAAACAAACAATATTTTGGAGATATTATTTTGGAGATATCATCAGAGGAATCAGTCTACAGGAAAAGACTGTTATGCTTGGAACAGTTAACGGTAAAAGAAGAGGAGGAAGCCAGCAACAAGGTGGGCGGAAACAAT
Organism: Brachyalestes nurse; assembly: GCA_037974405.1. Taxonomy (NCBI): domain Eukaryota; kingdom Metazoa; phylum Chordata; class Actinopteri; order Characiformes; family Alestidae; genus Brachyalestes; species Brachyalestes nurse. The sequence continues at coordinate 13,080,612 of JBBPCY010000018.1, forward strand.
CAGAGCAATCCTAAACGCTATTAAGAAACTGAAATAAGGAAGAAACACTATTCACATGGTTGTCTGAAATCAGAAGCAACTCAATGACACTTCAGTACATTATTGTTCAGTACATGTTACAAGTCCATTGAGTATGAGTTGTTGATTTCTCAGAATCAGAAAAGGAAGTCTCAACTACATGTAATATACATTATTAATCTTGTTATGTATGTTTTGTTTTATACAGTACTCCTAATTACACTCACACTAATGGATCCAAAAAACCTTGTAACAGTTACAACTTTTTTCAGACCCACAGTATTGAGTCGTCTTCTATCAGTGGGAGAATGGACAGAATCACTGATTTTTATATTTTTATATGTACACTACGAGTTTGGACACACCATGTCATTCAGTGTTTTATGATTGTAGAAAACAAACACATGGAATTATGCAGTAAACAAAATAATAGTTAAACAAATCAGAATATATTTTGTAATAAGGTAATGATGGACTGTTATTTTTTTGACTAAGTTAAGTGGTTCTTGCTACAATGTGGAGTAGAACTGTGGTCGAATAGAATGACTAACTGTGTACCAACCCTACAATCACAACTGATGATCCCAAACACATTAAGAAGGCAAGAAATTCCACTAATGAACTCTTGACGAACAACACCTGTTAATTAAATACCATTCCAGGTCGATTCCTCATGAATCTGATTGAAAAAATGCCAAGAGTGTGCAAAGCTGTCATCAGAGCAAAAGATTATCTTCCAATGTTAATCTACAGACTAATAAAAACAAAGGAAATCGTTGAATGAGAAGGTGTATCCAAACTTTTGACAAAAAGTAGTAGTATTTAGTAGTATATAGAAAGTAGGCAAAAAAAATGTATATAGAAATGAACTGCATATTTGAGGATTGTCCAAAGCAGGGTCTAAACAACTCAAATCAGTCATTTGTGTTACATAACTTACAAATGACTAACTTTAGCTAACAGCAACAACCTTAGGTTTCGCAGTGAGAAACTGTATTAATTTGGGTTTCTGTGTGTGTCTGACTCATACAGTGGCCGTGTATCAGCAGCTCAATAAAGCATGTGTTTCTGACTCCTGCTTCTAGCCAGCTCTTGTTAGGTGTAACTGCGAGACTGCTGTCATCTGTGGCTTTCGCTCATCAACTGAACCTGTGAGAATCTTCGCCTGGGAGCCTGCAGTGAGCTCTGGGCTTTGCTGATCAGCCTCCATGCAGAATAACAGGGTAGAGAGAGAAATCTGGACTGCATCTCCAGCTCCACGCTCCAGCGCCTGCTGATCCGCTCCGTCTCTCTCAGCAACACCATCTCAGGCCTCCTACGGCAAGTGAGACAGCTTGGAGGAATAAGGTGAAACAGCAGGAGAAACTCTCGTTTTTCTAAGATGAGACTAGGAGGTTGATGCGAATGTTTTTTATAACCAGTTTGGGTGATATAAGAATTAACAGGGAACTTACTAATTAAAAGACCTGTATGATTAAAACTCTTTAATCAAGAAACCTTAAATAATACAGTTTGATGTAATATGTAATCAGTTAATGTTCAAAGATTCCATTCCCAGTGCGTAACATGCATTGGAAAACAAGCATCAAAAACATTAAAGGGGACATATTATGCAAAACTCACTTTAGTTATAATAGGTCTATAGGCGATACAAAACATGTTCATGAAGTTCTTTGCACAAAATCACTATCATATTAAAAGATATCAACAGGTTTATTCTTCACAGTTTCAGGTCCTTTTAAAATGAGCCGTTTAGAAAAAGGGCCCAGTGTGACAGCCCCCTGGGCCAGTTTGCATAGAACTGCAAACTGACTATTTGAAGATCTGTCATTTTGTCTGCTAGTTTTACGAGCACGGATAAGCCGAGCGCTACGGCTACAGGTAAAGGCAGGTTACTCCCAGACAAAGAAACAGAAGGACTGCATGGCTCCATTTCATTTTGGCCGTGTCCCAGCAACAATCGGTTTCGTTCCACCTTTAAAAGTTCGAATAAGGAGTTGTGAATAAGGAGCTAACTTCAGCATCGTGGGGGATCTGTACAAGTCAGCAGATGAGGGAGATGTAAGTACTTTCAAATAATGACTTTTGTGTTTCTATGGCAGTTAAGTTGCGTTTCGGTACGAGCAGCGCAAGGTATGGGTGGGGGCGTGGCCAGCAACAGCTTATTTGCATGAAAGGGACAGAGCCCTGAAACATCTCGTTTTGAAAGGGACCCAAACTGTAAATAATAAACCTGGTGATATCTCTTTATTTGAGAGTGACTTTGTTCAAAGAACTTCATGAATATGTTTTGTATAGCCCATAGACCTATTCTAACTTTTTTTTTTTAAAGTGAGTTTTGCATAATATGTCCCCTTTAATTGTTCCAGTGATGTCACAAAAAACAATGCATTTGCAGATATTTGTCTAGTGTAGTTTAGCCGGCATTTGCTGAAGGTATAATTCACATACCTTTTGAATTTGTTGAAGTTTTTGTGTTCCAGAACTTATTGGTACCTGAGCTCGCTCTTGTGGCAGAAGCAATCAAATCATTAAAGCAATGTCCCTATTAAAGTGAAGTGAAAATTCTGTCATATGTGAACACACCACAGCATATTCCTCTGCATTTAACCCACACACCAAATGAAGCAGTGGGCAGCCAGGAACACAGCATCCAGCGAGCAGTGTGTGGGGACGGAAGCACTGGATGAGTATGTGTTGATAAACTTTCGAACAAATAGGAAGCGGTCTATTCCAAATCTGATAATTGGATAATTGGATGATTTCCCTTGGTTGTTTATTTCCAGTAAAAACATAACAATCAAATAAGAAAAGTAATAAAATAAAACATATCCATAGAGTGAGGGTTGAGGCATACAGGTTACACAAAAACAAGAACAAGGGCATATTAACAAAGAACAATCCTAAGGGGCAAGGCTAAAAACAAGAAACTAAGAAATTAAAACAAAGCCAAGCAGAATATTTATAAAAACAGAGTATTTAACAATAACAGAGTCAACAAGGAGCAAAAACAACCCACACAAACACTGACCGAAACACAGGGTGTATTTATACCAACAAGACAAATGAGAATATCTGGAGAAAGGAGGAGATACGAACAGGACACAGGTGAGTAGGATAACCAAGTGACTGGGCTAAGGTGAGGCTAAGACCAAAACAACAGTGACAGACTCACATGGAGTCTGATATGGCTAGATAAACAAAGACACATGGGTAACGTAAACAACAACATAGAAAAGGAAACCAGGGAAAATGCACAAATAAAAAAGAAACAGGGGAAATACAAAAGGAGCCTGTTTCAGTATCGCTATAAGACAAATTAAGGATTCTATGAACTTAAAGGGGACCTATTATACAAAACTCACTTTAAAAAAAAAAAAACAAGTTGTAACAGGTCTATGGGCTATACAAAACATGTTCATGGAGTTCTTTGAACAAAATCACTCTCACATAAAGCCAGGTTTATTATTCACAGTTTCAGTCCCATTCAAAACATGCCATTTCAGGGCTCTGTCCCTTTCCTGCAAATAAGCTGTTGCTGGCCACGCCCCACCATCCCAAGCTCCACCCACCCCTT
>JBBPCY010000018.1:13161147-13174517 GCA_037974405.1 Brachyalestes nurse
AAAGAGGAATGGGCAAAACTGGCCAAGGATAGGTGTGCCAAGCTTGTGGCATCATATTCAAAAAGACTTGAGGCTGTGATTGCTGCCAAAGGAGCATCAACAAAGTATTGAGCAAAGGCTGTGAATACTTATGTACATGTGATTTCTCTGTTTTTTTATTTTTGATAAATTTGCAAAAACCTCAAATAAACTTTTTTCACGTTGTCATTATGGGGTGTTGTGTGTAGAATTCTGAGGAAAAAAATGAATTTAATCCATTTTAGAATAAAGCTGTAACATAACAAAATGTGGAAAAAGTCATGCGCTGTGAATACTTTCCAGATGCACTGTAACACCTGCAGAGCAGAATTAGGCCTATTTAAATTCAAAAAAGGATTATAAAATAGTGGCTTTATTTAAAACTTAGTGATCCCCAATTTGGCCACTCTAAAGTCCCGCAATGCCTAGAAATCCTTCTCACAGGCTGTCCTGATACTTCACTAACACACGTTGTAACACACCAGCAGGGTCAATCTGTAATACACACAATTAAAATAAAACCAAATTATAACAGTTCAAAAATAAAACTGTATCACCCACCGCAAGACACAACACAAGCAAAGAGCAGAATGCAGTGCTCTCTGTACACAGGAGATGAGGATTTGAGCTCGGTGACTGATATTCAACACAGTGCGGACCGAGTGAGTGCAACTTGGCCGTGAGACCAGCCGTGAGAGCTCCTGGCTGTCTAAAGCGCAGTGTCTGTGCCAGTACATCAAATACAGAGCTGCACTCTCTCGCAGACTCCTAAAATTTTGAGAAAATAAACTCCCAGTGTAATCATTTCTGTAATAATTACAAACAGCCTGCCCTGATAGGAGAAAAGAGAGAAAACAGCTCCCTGACATGATGATATATTTCTGCCTGCCATAGACTGAGGGGCAGTGAGTGAATCACGCAAACACTTCACTGTATGTACAAATGGTCATGACCAATACAGCTTATTGAATTAAATTGGATTGAACTGAACTGAATTCAATTCAATTGAACTGAGAGAGAGAGAGAGAGAGAGAGAGAGAGAGAAATAAAAGAAGGTTGAGAGACCGATGGGATTATTAATTATCTTTCATAATTGTGCATTTTTTTCTTATTTCCTATTTCACTATTAAGTTGGCACCCTGATCACTGCTTTGACAGTTGTTGATTTTAATTAATAAAACTATCTAAATTTGAGAAAGGAGAGAGAGAAGGAAAGAAGGATAGACAGAGAGAAAGAGAGTTTATTTGACATTTCCTCTCAGGCAGGGTGTGGAGTGGAGAGGGAGCAGACACACTGCTCTTATGGTAAAGAAAACAAGATCAAAATCGATTGTGCTGTCAAGTGGACGGTGTTGACACAGTATTAAATGAATCAGCCAGACGATGTGGGGTGGGGGGGTCGGGGCAGGTAAAACCAGGGCAGATTCGGAGAAAAAAAAAGGACCATAATGCTGTAAATTAGCGAAGTATTGGACAATGGTGACAAAGAATCAAGTGGTCAGCAGAGAAGTAGAGAAAGAGAGAGAGGGAGAGAGAGAGAGAGAGAGCATTCATATAATTTTCGTTGGTTTGTGAAAAGCAAAACAGAAAGTGTTTTCCCCGTTGTGCATCAGAATGCCCTGAGGCTGCATAAACACATTTCACCACTACAGCACCTATACACCGGGGTGAAAAGTGTTTAGCTCCACTTTCCATTGTGAACAGTCTGTACAACACACTTCTCCTCACTTTAGCCTTTTTTCCTTAAAGAAGCAATGAAGCCTTTATGACAGAAATGTACAATTTTGGACTTCAAGAGCCTTCCATGTAGATGTCCATATCCCCTATTAACATCTGAAATGGCAAAAGACTAAACACATGAGTAAGAGAGAGAGGAGAAAAGAAGAAGGACGGGACAGACATAGAGACAGACAGACAGACATATAAATAGAGAAATCTATGCTGCTGAAACAGCAATGACCTGTCTGGGTATGGATTCCAAGTCCATGGACTCGTATCTGCACCAAGATGTTAACAGCAAATCCTAAAAGTTGCAGTGTGGCCTCCATGGATCACGCTAGCATGTCTGAAAAAATCCCACAGATGCTCAAATCAGATTGAAGTCTGGAGAATTTCAAGGCAAGGTCAACACCTTGAACTCTTGTCATGTTCCTCAAGCCATTTCTGAACTGTGTTTGCAGTGTGGCAGGGCACATAAATCCTCCTGAAAGAGGCCACTTCTATTAGAGAATGCTGGTATCATGAAGGGGTGAAATTGATCTGTAACAATATTAGTTAAGTGTTACATGTCAAAGTAACATCCACCTGAATGGCAGGACCCAAGGTTTCCCAGCAGAACATTTCCTGGAACATCACACTGCCTCTGCAGGCTTGCTTTCTTCTCATAGTGCATCCTGGTGCATCTCTTTCTCAGGTAAGTTACACACGCGCCCTTATGTAAATGAAAATGTGCTTCAGCAGATCAGGCAAGCTTCTCCCACTCCTCCATGTTTCAGTTCTGAAACATGTAGGTGCATTGTTGACACTTTTGGCAGTGGACAGGGTTCAGCATGGGTTCTCTGACCAGTCTGCAGCTATGCAGCTCCATACTCAGCAAGCTGGGATCTACTGTGTGTTCTGATACCTTTCAGCCATTGCAGTTCAACAATTGCTATTTAGCATGTAGCTCCCCTGTGGAATCGGTCAAGGCCTGCTTGTCTTTTTTCCCAACATGCATCAATCAGCCTTCCACTAGTTTCCTGGTTGTTCCTATTTGGACCACTTTTGGTAGGTACCAACCACTGCATACTGAGAACACCTCACAAGACCTGCTGTGTTTGGAGATGTCCTGACCCAGTCCCCTAGCCATCAGAGTTTGTTTCTTGTCAAAGTCACTCAGGTTTTTTTCTGCTTCAGTACATCAACTTCAAGAACTGACTGTACACTTGCTGCCTAATATATACCACCCCCTGACAGGTGTCATTGTAACATGATAATCAATGTAATTCACTTCGCCTGTCAGTAGTTTTGACGGTGTGGCTGATCGGTGTGGATAGACAGATAGACAGTTAGACACACGGGAAGATAGATAGACAGAGAACAGACAGAGAGACAGATAAGGAGATGGAGAGACTTAAGATTAAGCAGATTAATGAAAAGATTAACAAAGTTAGATCTTACCAGATAGATTAATAAAAACGTTAGATCTTACCATCCACGCAGGACGGAGCTGCTCTGGTGGTTCCAGCCACTTGTCCAGGTAAGCAGGAGCACTTTACAGTCTGCGACCTCTCCTCTATCTTATTCTTATTACAGCAGCGATGAGCCGCGATCACTTCACACGTTCCAGCCTTTACATGCACTGCAACAGAGCACACACACCAGGAATTAGAGATATTCAGGTTAAATGCAGAATGAATACAAATTCCATAACACTGAATACATTTACAGGAATATTCTGAATATCTATGCAGTGCACATACATTTTCATGTGACCCACACACATACAACCCCCCCCACACACACACACATCTATGAAGCATTAGAAGGTATTTCCCCTGGTAGCTCCAATGCTGCGATCAGAACTATTATAGCCTTTTAACGCTGTTTAAACACAAAAATCCCACAGCACTTTAAATTTCCACAGCAATTCTTATTTTCACCGGGAGTGTAAAACTGACCTCCATTACAATACATCAGCCAAAAGAGAACAAACCAAATGGAGAGAACACTGATGCAAATAAAGCAGCAAGTGGCTCCTCTCTGCTCTGTCCAAATGTGGACATGGCTTTCAAACATCAACACAAATATGCAAAAAAGAATTGTGATTTCTGAGCAAGAGAGAGGGAGCGAGAGAGAAAGAGAGAGAGGGAGAGAAGGATTCTCATTAAAAAACATTAATGAGGAAACGTCCGACACCCACCACATACATTTCAAATAAATATTTGAATTCACTTCAAATACGTTCTGGCCTTTCTGTTTCTCACCTCTTTTTTCTATTTTTTTTAATAACATTTTTCTCTCTCTCTCTGTTGACTCAGTTGATTACCCAGCCTTCTGTGGTGCCAATGTCTGGAGCATTAAAACTTTGAGACTCGCTCAGATCACAATACACATCCATAGCACTCAGAACAGCAGACAATGATAAGAGCTTTCAACATTCACACACACACTAATCAGCCCAATGACTCAATATTGGAGAATGAGATTTAAATCAAAATTATAAATAGTACAGTGTGTGGTCAGGAGTGAAAACAGCACTGCACAGACACCAAAAGTAATAATCCAGTATAAATTCTCTTTCCAATGATGCCATTTATTCCAATATCCATTCATTTCTGCTTTGCTAAAAATAACATGTGCTTCTGCTCATACCAATAAACATGTCAAATGTATAAACGTTACATTGAGTGTATTGACTGTTGCAAAGCGAAGGCAAGTGCTCAAAGGCAGAGCTTCATCACAGATAAAATTAGACATTTTTTTCATGCTTTTATAGAGGTCTCATTAGCTCCGCATGACCTTCCCAATTACAAAGGGAGCTGTGTCTTTAATGTATGATGACACCATGCATAATTCAGCGTCACCACCTAAGACAGCCCGGCCCAATAGTTCCATTCGGCTTTTTAGACCTGCTTTTACCGGCGTAATAGATTTTCAATTTTGCACACGGTTTTCCAGCTGCATGTGCTGCCATTAGCTTGTTAAAAGGCAATCCGCAGTTCTCGTCCGGTGCATTAAAAACATGTTGATTCGGATCAATAAGCTCTAGTCAGGCCCACATCCTAAAATGCGCCATTACCTGAGAGTCAGAGAGTGCCGTAGTGCTTAGCCATTTAATGAGAGCGATGGAATCTCAAAGAGCATCACACTGAGAGGAAAGAGTGGAAGACACTCAGGGAGAACGTTGAAATCACAAAATCACAGAGCTGGAAAATACAGGAAGAGTACCAGACACTCCTAGAAAGCCAGGCATGGCTGGTAGTAAACCAGTGTTGTAAGTGAAAAATCTAACTTTGATCATACGTTCAATTTTGTGAATTTTTAAGATACGATAAGATGAGATGACCCTTTATTAGTCCCACCAGATGGGAAATATGCATTATTACAGCACCAAAATGGAGAGTACAAAAGTAGAGGCAGCATAACCAATAGAACAAAAACTCTACAATAAAATAGTATAATATGTAACTGTATATTATATGTATATGTATATACTCTATATTTTCATGAAATGTCCTTAGTTTTCACATTTACCCTTAGAGATTTCAAAGATTTCTGGGACAGTTACGTTTTGCAGGAATTTGCTGTAGATCGCACAGTAAAAGATGGACATCCGCTCCTAGAACAACAATATAACTGTAATTTAAGAAAATGCTATTTTAAAGTGTAAAATTACAGCAATTGTTTATGGTGCAACATTCCAAAGCTGCTATCCAGCCAATATACTTAATAACAGTCACTTTTCTACTATTAAACCTCGCAGCGGCTGAATTCAGACCAATCAATGTTTCCACCAAATCTATGTGCTGAAACCCAGGCCCCTTGCAGACACACGCACACACACTTCCCCAAATCTCGATATAACACCGATCCATGTAACAATGATAAGCATCCATGATAAGCGAGTCATTAGGAATGATCTAACAGACTATGTCCTGTGTGCTGCATTTGGAAGAGAACAATACATGTGAAAATGTCAGCTGTCTCTAGAAATCTCCACAGCAGAAGGGTTGTATTATGTTCTCTCTCATAATGCTTTTGTCTGTAACAGCAGTTACAGGGCACTTCAGTCCAGCAATTTTCTGACAAAATAGTTGACAAGCACCAAATGGGAGCTTGAGACACCAACTAGGATTATCAGAAGAACCAGGTTACAAAATTCATTTCATTTCTAGTAATTGAATGGTTTCCAGCCTTGGTTCTGTTGTACACCATGGAGGTCTTCTGTTTCTGCTTTAAAATGTCCACCTATACTCAGCAAGAGCTCGGTAATGCTCCATCAAAAGCTGCATTCTTTTCTAGCAACAGGTTTACCAAGAAATGGGAGAAATCCTTTTTAACCAAAGTGTAGTGACTGTCTCAGTGACTGTCAAAACCTCCTGTATAGTTAAAATGCACATAAATGTTAAAATATTTTATTTTGTATGCGTGTCATACCTTTAGAATAAATCAGAAGTATTTTTTTTAATTCATTGTATTTAAAGACGCCTTTCAAGGCACCCAGGGACACCCTACAGACAAGTAAAACATTAGTTTTTTGTTGTTTTATTCAACGACCTATACCAATAAAACACACCATAGCTTTTATACACTGGTCATTCAACATTATGTAATGATTCCAATATAAACAATGGATGTGTTATGAACAGTGTGCTACAATTCCTTGCTAATTTGAATGGGATTCATTTTCTGTGAAGCTAGTCCAACCCAGGTATTTGCTAAGAATGAAAACATTTGTGGGAAGAGCATGGATAGGTCAATTAGGTCACTTTTCTGGGCTTGTTATGTGGAGAAGATAAAGACCCAATGAAAAAGAATGTGGTCAATAGTTTGTTTCATTGGTTGCACTAAAGGTCATATATAAGGTAAACCAAGGACACATACAAATTCAAGTTAATGGAATGAAAAGAGTTCCAGCTGCTGTCTGCATGAATCTTGCGTCATCCACCTCCTTTGTCTCCTGGGACAACAACAGCTGACCATGCAGCAAGTCCCAGGAGGTGGCTGTACTGGCTCCAAAGCTGTTTTCTTTTTCTAAAAATCTGTGTGTCTAGACTCTAAATAGTCACAAGAGTCTAGCAATCACTAAAATGATGCTGTAATCAAGTTCACTGTAATCATGAAGGGGGAATAATCGCTAAAGTTTAGTGAAATGGATATAATTTTAAGCCAAAACTACACAACACATCCTTGGAAATATTTTTACATGGCAGCTCATGAACTCTCTCTGATCAAACTGGGTCTAAGTTCCACTTCAAGGAGGCAAAATGGAGCAGCAAAGCAACAAAATGGAGCAGCAAAGCAGCAAAATGGAGCAGTAAAGTGGCAGATTGGTGTGCAACACTCAAGGTGAAGTGCCAACACTCACGCCGTCAGCAAACGATGATGTCACCAGGGCTTGGAACCAATTCTTCATGTAATCAGTCAAGGGCCAGAATCCAAAACACAGCAACAGTCAAAGGTCTCTGACCAGTCCACAAAGGTAAGCCATTACATATTATATTATATTAATATTATATTATATTATATTATATTATATTATAAGTGGTATTTTCTCTTTGTTGTTTGAAGGGTGAGGTGAGGTATTAGGTTGTTAAAAAGGAGCTCTAGTGTCCTGCGGTTACATAAAGCAAGGCAGAGAGTTATGCAACATTGGTCTTAAAAAGCTTAATCCCAGAGAGACTGAAAGATTCCGAGACTAACAGGGCTAAAGATCTCAGGCAACCTTTCTCAAAGTTCCCTCCAGAATGATATTTAAAAGCATGTACCTTATGAACAAGATCACTCATTAATGTTTCACATTGTGGCGGCTCTCTTGCCTCCTGGTTCAGGTTTAGCAGCAAGACCTTGTCAAATTGCTTTCCTTCTGCTTCAGCGTGTAAAACTTGGTGGATTTGAATGGTTAGCTGCAAACCTTCCTAATCATGCACTGTTAGTTTCTCTCCACAGAGTAAATGACATTTAATTTCAACAGGGAAATCCTACTGAGAGACAGAGACACGCTAACCTAGCTAACTCTGGGGACCTGAGCCCAAATCAACCACAAATGTCAAATGCAAATATTTCTGTTAGTGGAATGTGGAAGAGAAACAGTGCCTGGCAGAAGAGAGGCAGGAGGCAGGCTGACACTTCATGATGGAACGACTTTTCAGAAGCCAACAAACTAGTAGGTCACCAGAGATGCTGTTAATTGCTCTGAGTGCAAATTACTGGGAATTAAAAATGTATTTGTGATGCAGGCCCGTAAAGCAATAGCAATGTCTCACTTGCACTCGCCTCAGCCATTAGCATCCTGATGGAAGTGTGGTGACCTTGGAACTTGGCAAATCACGTCTGGGTCATAGAGACTCCTCTGTGGTTCTCACTGTTATACAGAGCGTAATCTCCAGACCCAAAATGTACCCCTATTTGCGTTTTAGGTCAGTATTACTTGTACTTATCCTCTTAGTGTCAGCCTAATAAAATGGATTTCAAGGCTGTTTTTGAAGATACTACAGTCCAAACAGTCTATCCATTTTTGGGATAGTAGCACAGAAATCCCAGTTGTATCAACATTACAACAGAAAACTATTCAGTCCTTTCAGTAATCTAATTAGGAAATAATTTGTCAACAGTAAACATTATTAAAAGACATGCCACCATGCCTGTTTTAACAAGACACAGGCAGTCACACCTAATTAACATGATGCTCTTTGAAAACTAGACAGCGGAAGCAGTTCAAAACCAGTTGTCTTGGAGCATTTTGTCAACAAAATGTGGGGCTTGCGGAGCTGTTTCTCAATGAGAGTCACGCATGTTTAGGTGAGGTCGGGTCTGTCTCTTCTTCAGCACATTAACCTTTATCCTTCGATTTCATATCAACAAGATTAGATGCCTCAACAGATTGTTTGCTTCCTGTGATCCCAATGCACTTCTCATATTCACAATCAAAGTCAAAGCAGTTGGCAGATGTAGGTAAGAACACATACGCACAAGAACAAGCATGGAGAAATGAATGTGTACCACCGTGGACTGCAGACCTCTTATTACAGAGCTATGGGAGGAGGGATGCTAGCTAAGGTTATTTACTTATCGGAATTCACTTCTTAAGGTCATAAACTTATCAGACTCTCCTGAATCTTTGGTGGAAAACAGCAGCACAGTTAAAAACAATGGATTTATTTATTCAACTTCAGTTAAAGTCTTTCACATAGGATGTGGTTTGCAGAGTCACATAATTTTTCAAGGTCTACAGTTAACTTGGATTAGGATCTAATGAATTAACTAAACTCTAAAACATTATTGTTTAAAAAACGGAGGCACTTTACAGTGGGCCAGCCTTCACAAGGCTACATAAGCCTTTCATGACAACTGACATCTATAAACATGACATCTATAACAAGTTTCAGCTGCCATAACTGTTGAGTAAAGCAGCCGTTATGACAGCTAACGTTTTCAACCCAGAAAAGGGCTGTAACCACGCGTTCAAATGTGTATAATTAAATGGCTTTTCACTTAGAAGAGTGATTAGCAGAGACATATTCCACACACCATTATTCGACCGTAGCAATATCTTGGTGAAACCTTTCACCATGTTGAGCCCCAGGGTTTGTTGGAAAAGGTCAAATGTATTTACAGAAAATGTGTCTTCTGTCACAGTGTGTCTTCAGATGCAATCCATCATCCTAACTGCTCGAAGCATGTAATCAACCAGAAATTGTTAATTTCCTTGTATTTGCCGAGAAAGTCGTTTGTTAACAGCTTTGGCAACTATCTATTAAGTATTAAAAAAAACCAAGATCTTTAATTGGTTGGACTAGTCAAATATGATATTCAGACCCAGAAAAGAAGCTTAATATAGTATAACCGGAAAATATAAAACAACAAACATCACACGCAGGTCTGTTTCTCAAAAAAATATGAAAAAGTACTTTTGGTGATTAGTCCAACTGGTAAAGTAAACATAAAACTTGTAAAACAAAGTAAATGTAAAGTGGTTAGCTTTGTGCATGGATTGTTCTTTAAACAGTCACTGGAGCATTCACCTTCTCGGCAATATGTTCATGATCTAAATATGATCTGCACATAAGTGCTCTCAAGTTACTGAAAAAACTGTAAAAAAATCACAATCACAACTCACTTCTTTATGTTACAGGCCCTGTTTGCTAAAGCTAAAGTGCTTATGACAGCTTATTACTAAATCTCCTTGTTCTTGGCTTGTGAATCATCATGTCTAGCTTGAGATTTTGGAGTAAAAATATTCCACTAAGAGCCCATCTTGCATCTCTGGAGGTAAACAAAGGATGGAGGAGCCGTAATGCATTCCTGGAACCATCTTGGCACAAGAATAACTCTGGCATGGCCCAGGGTCTGCACAACAATATCATCTATTTTTAAAGAGGAGCTGCAGTGGCTGCTTTATGGCCATCCTCCCCGATGCCAGGTTTTATAGGAGCGCTGTGGCTCTCCTCCACCTTGTGTCCCCTTCCTCTAAATGAAATCATTACCGCAGACAATGCTGAGGTGTCGGCCCTTAACTATTCATAGAGGGCTAAGGGCTGATTAAACAGTTTTTCTGCTGCTTTCGCTCCAGTTCTTAAGCCACAGTGGTTCTGCTGTAAAAGACTAGGGCCAACACCTGCTGGTGCCCGTAGAAAGCTCAGCTGAATTACCAGGGACAGAAAAGCAAGATCCCGCCCACAATACAGCACAGTATAGCACAACATATCACAATTGTATCACATTTAGGAGTTAAAAATCCATCAGATCATTGCGATCATTTGATGTGAAGTGCATGATTCAGCTCTACCAGTATGGGATGTTTCATAATTGGCTACACAAGAACATTTCCAGGTAATCCTAACATGACATTTCTGCTTATATTTCTGCATAGCTATAATGGTGTTACCTCCCATATCACTGGGGTGGCCCCCTAATTTTTAGTGCCTTTAGAGAACATAATTGTTTCCTGTTCCATTGTGGATCTATTTAGTTTTTAAGTAACATTGACTCTATATGCCTGTCCCAACTCCATGCCTTTAATTTGCTTTTTCTATTTTTAAATGTTAAGTCATGAAATGGTACAAATAATGCACACTTAATGTACACATTTGTTTCATTTTCGTACCTTTGACAGTGATTAAAACACTCTACCTGTACAGTACCCTTTTCTGACAGTGCATTAGGACACATATTATTTTAGTTCAGCATTTTGTCAATCCATCCCATCAATATACTTTGAATTTGCCTGCTAAATGGATGACAGGGGAAAGGGGTTAGCATAGCATAGTGGGAAACACCACTGTCCTCCACCTCTCATTTCTGACAAAAACACATGTACATTTCTGCATTGCATTATTGTATTACCTTGCACCTCATTATCCCCTGGTAATTCAGGTGTAGTGACTTTAAAAGAAGCTTTATAAAGCTGACTGATCTTTTGTAGCTACTGCTATCTGTAGTTGTCGAGTAGGTCTTTCATATAGATTTATTGAGCAACAGCAATGGATATGAATGCACAAACAGTGCAATACTGTGTAAACTAGGACTGCAATTCAATTAATTGTACCATCAGCAGAATAAGAGCGTAGAGAAGCAATCACTGCCTCACACTCTCTAATAGGATAGAGGTCTCTCTGTACAGCTCCTATCCTGCCCCAATGTGGCTGCCTGTCTGCCTCTAAAGCTGTAGAAAACTGTAGAAATATCCCAGAGCACAAACACAAATCTGTCCATCTCTCTGCAGGAGGAAAAAGGCATGGAGATTCATAGCCGTGCTCTTTAGTTAACTGTGTTAAAGAGAGCTTCTGCCACCACACGCCTCATCACACTGTAAATGCCTTCACTCTACACAGCAAGTGGCTGTTCTGTCCTGTCCCATCTGTTGCTTGATTGAACAAAAAAACTGCAGCATCTGACCAGCCTACATGAGTGTGTGCTGATTGGTTAATGGTGAGTAATTTAGACAATCAGAGCTAAAAGCTTTTCTAGACAAGTGGAGTTGCGAGCAGCTCACAGATCAGTCCACGCAAAGGCCTGAACCCAGACATATGCAACAAACTGCAGTCGTGCTACTACACTTCAGCTGCCTGTACCCTGTTATTGACCTAAAACTCCACCCAGAGGCTAACTGTCATGGTGAAGCAATAGAGTACAAAACTGAAACCTGAATCTGACCCATATCCCCCTTGACTTTGAGACCTACTGTTTCTGAAGGTCAGCCTGTACTGTTAAAACTCTGGTCATGTATTGCTGTAGAGGTGCTAGTCCATAGCTCAAAATTTACAAACCCATTCTTAAAAAACATTCTTAACATACAAAAACTAGAGGAAAAGAAGTAAATGCTTATTTTAAGCAATTAGACCTAAATTGGGTGAGCAATTTACATTGACTTTACTTATTAAGTTGCTTATTAGTAAGGTTTAGTTTTTGCAGTGTACGCTGTACATGACCAGCATGCTTTTTTAGTGATGCAACAACCAGGTCATAATGCTTCCACAATGAAGACGTCTCAGACCCGCTAAGAATTTAAAACAGCCCCCTTTTAGTAAGCTGTCTTTTTATTTTGTCCATGGAAAAACTCTAGCAACAAATTGTACAGCTGGACTATACTAGAGAGTGAGAGAGAAAAAGAGAGAGAAAAAGAGAGAGAGCAGGGCATAAAAAAGAGAAAACGTGTGGGTATGCAAAAGAGGCACATTGCATTCATTAATTTGGAAAAAAAAAACAAAAAACAGATGCACTACAGAGAAAAATTACACATTAGAAAGCAAACTCAGCCCTGTACCTGGCCTGAAACCTGTTCTTTTTTTGAGAGAGGTCCTGTTATTCTTGGATTAGGTGTCACTCCTCTATGAAGTGGGTTATAAAGCATTAAACAAATGAGAAAATTATTTTTGAGTGTACCGAAATTTAAAAAAAGGATTTTGAGGAATAATACAATATTTTTATTATAATAAATGTGGAATAATAAAATAGTATTTTTATTATACTTTAATAATCAAAACAAGGCATATGGGTGCGTCCAGAAAGGGGTAGGAGGGGGGAAGGATCTCGTGTTCTGGAGAGAGAGAGAGACAAACAGAGAGAAGAGAGTGAGTGTGTGAGAGAGATTTAGAAAGAGAGAGACAGAAAGAGAAAGACAGAGAGAGACAGTAACATTGTTTTACTAGCTGTGCTACAACTTTCATTTTGCAATCGATCTACTCAACACCCTCTATAAATCACTCTCTCTCTCTCACACACACACACACACACTCACACACAATATCAAAAAACAATGGCTATTACAGTGAAGGAAACACACAGAGGTATGGACTACACGGTGTGGGTATGCTGCACACACACATACACACTTTAGTTCAGCATAGTTCCAGACCTTTCAGACGGAGCTCTGGAAACATACAGGTGTGTAAAAGGGGATTCAAGCTGTGATACAGGAGATGAAACTCCTGACCAACAGCCAGCCTGCTGAGCACACACAGGAGAAACCAGTGTGTGTGGAAAAATAGGAAACTAGTTAAGAGTGATAAAGTAACTCTCTCTATCTGTCTCTCTGTGTATGTGTGTGAGAGAGAGGGAGGGTGAGAGAGAGAGTGAGAGAGCGAGCCAGAGAAAACGAGAGGGAGAGAGAGAGAGAGAAAAAGAGAGAAAGAAATGAAAGAGAGAGAGAG
>JBBPCY010000018.1:13181664-13217763 GCA_037974405.1 Brachyalestes nurse
ATAAGGAATCGGATCGATAAGAAGAATCGATAATGGCATTGACATCAATAATTTCTTATCGATTCCCATCCCTACTGACAAGTAGTTGTCATCTCTGCAAATCTTTTAAAAGTCAGAGTGAGATATAGGCCTACTTGTTGAACCATAATGCGCTGATACTATCTGACTTAAGTTAATCATGTATTTGCTATCTCACAGGTTTCTTTCTTGCAAACTTGTTGCACTGCACATTCTCTGATTGGTCATTCTGCATGTCAGTCAAACCACCTTGTTCTATCAAAGACATCTTTAAAATATAATTTACAGTCTAGCTTATGAAGCTGTAAAGCCTATGTTCGCCTCTTAAAATCCAAAAAACTCTGCTACAGATTTCAGATGGTTGAATGTGATCAGTTTTACCCTCCTATGGCAAAAACTAAAGCCATCTATGTAATCTAGTGTAGAAAATCCATGTCATTCCCCAGAGTGCTGTGCAGTTTGAATGGTTGGTTACCTTGCAGAACAAGAGAGGAATGCAGAGCTGAAGGGGCACAATATCCCAACTGCAGGGGAGATTTATGCTCATACTGAATCGTTCAAACCATTTGAGCAAAATGAAACAGTTGCTCAGATCTGACACCATGTTTCAAAAACTGCATTTTGCAAGTGGACCCATGTCCCCAAACTGTTCACTACAGCTGCAAAATATTGAGATATATAATCTGTGTAAAAATAGAGCTGTTCTGAAGTCTACATGCATAAAAATAATCTATTTTAAGATTTTCTTTATTCACTTTAATCAACGGTTACTGTAAATTCATCGTTAAAAGTGAAACCCCATTAGTGTTGAACACAAGAATGGACAAAATCAATAACTCTCTCTAAATAATACTGAAAAATTGTGAAAATTCTCACTTTTAGAGCTAAATGTCTGTGTTTAACAGTGCTTCTTCAATTATACACATAAATAAGACATATGTTGTCAGTATTATTCTATCTAGAAGCAGCAGAGGAAGTCCCTATAATTAAATCTGTATCCACAACAAATGACACAAAGAATTGTGAATGAGAACTGTTTTGAAATGCCTGCCTCAAGTACAAGTGTTCAGAAACATTTGAAATGTTCCTGATTGCCTTACTTGTTTTTACCATCGCAGCTGTATTGCTAAGCCTTCTGTTGTTTTGACGTTGTTCAAAGCTGTTTGGAAATGTATGGAAACTGATTGCAGCACTGTCTGTAATTGGGTTAGTAAGACAACCGAGGGTTTAAACAGGCTTGCATCATTTTATACACTTCTCTAAATTCCCCTTTTACTTGAACTTTACTTGAAAAAACTTTACTAGCAACTCCATATGAAGGGTTGTTGGCCGACAGGTTATCTGAGGGAATGAGAGGCCTCCCACCAAGACATGATACAGTGATGGTCAGTAACTCTGTCACTTAGCACTATTTCATTTGCACTTCCAGTCATTAACGCTAAAGTTCATGAACAGTACTCATTTATTTCTTCACTGATTCTCTGTTGTTCAAGCAGAATTAATTGACAGTGAGAGGTTTTTTTTTTTTTTCAAATGCAATTTCCAGGCTATATTTAAGCTGAGCAGAATGCTACAAGCTGTTGAAATCCATGAGCAGATGGCCATATGTGACATAATTCTGATTTTATGAGCTGTAAGCTGTAACTTTGTCTCAGTTGAGCCAACAGTCCGGTCTCTGAATGCTCAAGAGAAAACAGTTTGGAGCGTCATTACGTTTTCTGCCGTTCCTCTGACTGAGCAGAAAGCAAGAAAGAAAAAAACTCTGTAGTGAAGATTGAAATACTTTTGGAGGGAGAAATTATTGTTATCATAAAAAAGCTTTTAAAATAACAATAATTTAAATATAATGGGTTCATTAGGTAAGGAGGAGAATATCTGGATTTAGACATGTACACCAGTGAACCACCTTTATTAGGTGCATCTACTTTTAATCTACACTTATTGACCACTTTAGCTGCTCTGCTTACCATACAGATGCACTTTGTGGTTTACAATTACAGACTGTGGTCCATCTTTTTTTCTGCGTCTTCTGTTAGCCCCCTTTATCCTGTTCATCTATGGTCAGGACTCCCATAGGACCACCAGTGAGCAGGTATTATTTAGTTGGTGGATCATTCTCAGCATAGTGGGGACAATGATGTGTGTGTGTGTGTGTGTGTGTGTGTGTATGTGCGTGTGTGTTTGTGTGTGTGTGTGTGTGTGTGTGTGTGTGTGAGTGTGTGTGCTGCATAGACTAGATCAGATACTGCAGTGCTGCTGGAGTTTTAAAACTCTCCACTTTATAAGACACATTGGTGGAGTATTCTCTGCCTCTTAGTGAGGTGTTTAAAAACTCCAGTAATGTTGTGTAATCTACTGTGCACACACACACACACACACACACACACACACTCAAACGCACAGCAGTGTCACTGAGGATGATCCACAACCCAAATAATACTTGCTCAGTAACCTGCTCAGTAGTGATGCGCGGGTCAACCCGTGACTGGGGGAACCCGCAGGTGTGGGCGGTTTTAGGGCGATTTTAAATATCATGGTTGCGGGCAGGTGGGTCAAAAAGTTACAAAACGCATTTTATTATCGATCAAAACGATCACTGGTGTTTTAATGGTTTTTCTCGGTTCTGGTTGGGTTTTGGGTCATTATCCATGCGTATTTTTGCGGCAGGGCGGTTTGGATCTCCTGACGGGTCAGTTTGGGGCGGGTGTTAAAAAAAAGCTGACCCGCGCAACACTACTGCTCAGTGGTGGTCCTGTGGAGGTCCTGATTAATGATGGATGGGATAAAGGGGGCTAACAAACTGTATAGAATAACAGATGGTCTACAGTTTTTAATCATAAACTACAAAGTGCACCTATATGCTATATGGAGCTGGAAATGAACAATGAATGTAAAAGTGGCTCAGCAGTGTTATATTTAAGTAATTAAAATAGAACAGCTGTTTAAACTGTGTCATAATTCCATAATGAACAGAAACAGAATGGATCCAAAGTGACTCAGAAAAACATTTTGTTACACAATTTCATTCTCATATATGACGCATGTTAGTGTTGTTTGCATTATAACACACACTTGTCTGTATATAACATGTGCGTTGCCTGTAGTACTAGACAGATGCCAAAGGCCAGAACCTTAATCTGTGTGCATGTTAAAATACTGGGTCAACAAATCTGATTCTTATGTTTAAAGTTAATACTTTTTTGGAGATATAAGGTTTGTTGTGACAGTGACAATATAAATGAAAGTATAAATCTGAGTCAAATGCCATCGTATATAGGCCAAAACATAATTGCCCTCTATTTGCCTATGACTGAAGTTAGTAAGTCCTGTAATGGGACAGAAAATAGCATTAATAGGACACTACAGTTCTTCCCAATTAGTAAAGAGGGTTTCCTCTTTAGTCTGACACAGAAACAGGTTATGATGCCCTTTGCCATTAGTACACACATCAGTGTTAGATCAGCGTGAACTGCCAACGAACCAACCTAATTAGTTCCGTATCTCTGCACAAAGGTAGATAAATCTGTCAAATTCTTAAGAACAGAGTTCAAACAGCTAATGAGCTGGACTAACATGTTAAAAGTGTCAAGTCTAAGAAGCACCTTGGCTGAGGAGCTATTATTCTCCCTTTATTGTCACAAAAGTTTAACTTCCTTCATGCTCAGAAGGTTAGTAATTTACATAAAGCCCTTCATGAGCTACTAACAAGTGCAGGGTCCCCAAGGGTGGGACTGAAAAGCGTCAGGAAAACATGAGTTTGCAGAAAGAGCAATGCAGGGTTATGAAATGTAACACAAATACTCAGCACCATCTGCTTCCTGGCTGACCCGAGCGATCTGCTAGAAAACACAGCCCCTGCTAGAAAACACAGCCTCTAAGTAGTGATGCATGACTCCGATTTTCAGACAAATACAGTGCCAGAGCCATAGACAAATGGATGTAGCGAAGATTGCATGTAATTTATCCACTCTTTACTCACTGTCACTGATTACAGTGATACAAATTTGTAGATTATGCCAAGCTGTGTCAGGCAAATTTAAGTACAATGTTGTCTGAAAATGTTGCTGGGATGCTTCTGCAGCTTATGATCACTGCTATCAGAGCCTACAGAGTAAGGGGAACTCCATTAGTTGGCCTACATCCCTGACACACATATCTAAAAAGTAACACAACATATGATTATCGCAGCCTAATGTTTAATAGATAAAATTAAATCCACTGAGCAGAAATGCAGAACAAATGAATAGCAGAGGGCAGCTTGAGCAGTCTACAGGACGATAATACAGAGCAAGGAATTTATAGGATAAGAGGCCTGTTTCACAAAGCAGGATTTACTGCTAGACCAGCTTACTTTAAGCTTAGTCAAATATAACCCTGGACTTTCTGTCTCATGATGATGGATCATTTTTTACTGAGCTAAATCATCATGGCAATTTGTGCTGCAGGTCTAACCTGCTCCAGGGCATCTTAACTTTTTTAGCATGTGTACAAATCAGGGCAACGTTCAGAGAGAGACAGAGGTGGACACCTTTTTACTTAAAGGCTTGGGACATAAGTTAACTGAAGAATAAAGCATATTAGCAAAGGAAGCAAATCATTCTAGATGGAAATTATGTAGAACGATTTGCAACCTCTGTTAACATTTAATAGAATTGTGACTCCAGGTTTGCTTTTTATGGGTATGAATGCTTTGCTTTTACATGTGTACACAGCTTTCTTCTCTCTGAAGAAATATAAGCCACTCGACTCTGCACTGATTCATGCAATTGACCGTTCATCACAGACATTTTCATTTGCATGGAACCAGGGATTATCCATAGCTTCAGTATGTAAACCTGTGAGATGCAACCACGATTGCGTTTGAGGTGAAATTTGGTCAAGAACCCATTAAACTTGATCATGTTTTGTAAGACAGGCTCTGGGACCAAAGTAAGGGACGATGAGGCATAAAAGGACTAGCAAGGTGGCACTCTAACATATCCGACAACCCTCATAATTAAACAAGCTCATGCAACAGATTAAAATGGCTCAACTTTACAGGTAAACAAACAACTCTGAGGATGCCATGTCATGTCCTTGAGATTCCAAGCATTTGATTCTCAAAATGACTCCTAAATGACCCAGAGTTGTAAAACTGACTATCCGGGAGTTGACTCTTAAGCTCTAAAGGTGATCAGCTATTGTGTCCACCTGTCTGTTTGTCTATTTAAATAAATAAATAGTTCTCAGCCCGCTAATAAGAATAAAAAAGTTCTGAATGCCCAATGGTTTAATTAAACTGAACACTAATCTAAATGCTAATTGAAACAAAATAAGATGGTGAATTAATTGAACAGCATCTTTTTTTCAGAGCTACTGTGTTTGTGCATATGAGTGTGCATGAATGAGGTAGTGAAGAGAGATAGAGAGGACTGTAGCAGGAGAGACAAGTGTAGAGAGAAAGAGAGGTGTACAGACAGCAAGAGAGAGAGAGATAGAAAGAGAAGAAGTGTACAGAGAAAAAAGAAGAGAGAGAGAGTGAGAGACAGAGAGAGAGTGTGTGAGAGACAGAGTGAGAGAGAGTGTGAGAGACAGTGAGAGAGAGTGTGAGAGACAGAGTGAGAGAGAGAGAGAGAGAGTGTGTGAGAGACAGAGTGAGAGTCTGTGAGAGAGTGTGAGAGACAGAGTGAGAGAGACAGAGAGTGAGAGAGAGATAGAAAGAGAAGAATAAGTGTACAGAGAAAAAAAGGAGAGAGTGAGAGTGCGTGAGAGAGTGTGTGAGAGAGAGAGAATGTGTGAGAGAGGGAGAAAGAGAAAGAGAATGTGAGAGAGAGAGGGAGAGAAGGGGTTCAGAGAGAGGGAGAGAGAAAGTGTATGTGAGAAAGAGAGAGAGAGAGAGAGAGAGAGAGAGAGTTACAGTAAGATAAAAGCAGCTCTGTGAAGGCGAGTTGAAGGTTAATAAATGGCCGTTCTCTGGTGTGTGTGTTATTGAAGTCGGTGCTGTAATAATGGCATGCTGAATGTGACCTACATGTTTCATACCACAGATGGAGCAGAGCATTGTGGGATAGCAGCACTTATGAAAATGTCACATTTTTAATTTCCATCCTGCCTTTTCCTCTCAGGCCATATGGAGAGACCCAGTGTGCAAGGCTAAAGCCTGAGCAAAAGCCACACACACACAGGGACACAGACAAACACACACACACACACACACACACACACACACACATACATACATACACACATAAACACACTTGTGTACAGCAATCTTCAGCAAAGTTTTCCTTTGACCTTTGCATTACTGTGATTAAACACTGTTATGTCTATACCCAAATCTACAGCCCACATAAATAAATAAATAAAGACAATCATACACACTTAAATACATACACGCATACATATATACATACATACAGCTCCCACAGTTACTTCTTTAGAAGTTTATGGGTAGCTAGACATTAAACAAACCTTGTGTATTTTATAATATAGTTAGGGACATGGACACCCCTATGGCCCACTTATACTCAGGAGCGTGATCCAATGAAATTTTAGTGTTACCATGTCATCAGCTCATTTTCCCAAACAACTGTGATCAAAGTATCAAACTGATTAGCCAAGCTAGTTGAAAGCTAACACATTCAGCTAAGCTTGTTAAATGAGGACCAGCTTGTTTAAAATGTACATATAAATGAAAGCATCCAAGTATAAGATAAGATAGCCCTTTATTAGTCCCACAAGTGGACAATTTGCAAGGAGAGTGTGAAGAGAGACCAGTATTGCCCACCTGCAATGGCACATGAGAGTCTGGCAGATATGCAGCCTTGTCTATAACTGAAGTTAGCTAAAGACATTTAAAATAAAAACAATAAAATATGCAAGTAAGCTTACTGGTATGGTTTCTTTTAAATTAAATATGTTGTTTGTGGGTTGATATCAAGCTAATGGTGTTTATAAGTCTGATATGAAGAAAAATGAATTGTGTAGAGTCTGTGTAGAGAGTGGAATCTGTGAAGATTTGATTACTGATGTTTTTTGTTTCCAGTTCCATACTACATTATTTTAAATGGAGATTTTATAATGGAAAAAAAAACATATTGTCCAGGTTCAATCCCTGTCCTGGAAATCCAATGCTTAGAACAGATACTGCTCAAAGACAAATTTAAATTAGCCTCAAATTAATTAAAAAATTAATCACCCTTGTAACAACTGTGGTCAGTCAACAATGGACAAACTTACCACTATAAATTACTTTCTTATATTGTGTGCTGTTTAGCTGTTCAGCTCAACATTCCATTATTTATGACGTTTGTCAGTCATATTTGTTATTAATGTTGTGGTGGCATTTCTTATGTCCTGTGTATAAATGTCATGAAACCCATACAGTTACAAATAATTGATGGGAGGTCAAAGAGTAGTGCTCCACATGCCATGCTGGAGTCATGAAAAGCCAGCTAGGGTTACAGAATTTACTGAGACGGCATGAAAATCATGCTGATTCATGGTTTATAGAGGCTTTCTTGGCTTTCACATGGGACTTTGGACTACAGGCCAAGATTCTTTAAATTTTAGTTTACAGAAACCAGGTTCTTTAAAGACGCATTTATTCAAAGGTTTTTTAGGGAGCCAAAAGTGGTTCTTCTATAGCATCGCTTCAAAGCAGCCCTATTTATAGTGTTACACAGCTGATAACACTAAAATGGGGCCTCGTTGTTTATTTGACACTATAAAAAAACAGCAGTAAATGTACAAAATGGATAAAATAATACAGGAACATGACTTTAATGCAGAAAAATACCATCCACAAAATTACCTACATTTATAATGCTAAATTTAGTGAATGCTAGGACTGAAGCATCTGCCATACAGTCTGGCACCGTCCCATTCAAACCTCCCATCTGCCATGTCATAATGAAGCAGGAACCTGGCCAACTGGATTAGAGAATGTCATGAGGAACCTGTCGCTATGACAAAGCCTAGGGCATCTGCAGCACCGACAGCCATGTAAGTGATCGCTATCCTGACCCATTATAGACCTGGCCGTGAAACCCAGCAAATGCTTGATGATACCATACACAAAAGACAGTCTCTGTTTCTGATGAGAAGAGAAGCTTTTCAAAGCATTCACAGCCGAGACGTACTGCATGTTCCACAGCCTCAAATCGCTGGCCACCTGTGACCTCTTTTCTTCTTTTCTGTTTCGTCCTTTTCTTTTCCAAATGAATAATAACAAATTGTATTTTATGACTTTGCATTTAACACAAAATTCTAAATGTTTTACGTTAACAGTTTGTGGATTAGTAAGTGTTAAATATGAATAAATATGATTCCTTAACACTATCTATTATATCACAGAAATGCATATTACACAATATAAAGCAAAACAATTTAGCAAAATCTAACCAAATGTAAACACAAAAATGATTAGCGAATTATGTTTTGTACTAGAATTTAAATTTCTTCATTTCTTCACACATTTCTATTGTAAATTATTTCTTTTTTCTTTTTCAAGTAAAGCTATTTACCTGAATAGAAAAAAGTGGGTTTGTATAAAAAAAAAAAAATAATCATAAAAGGAAATGACAGGTGAAAATGTACAGTAAATCTGTCCAGCCACATATTCAAGAAACTATCAACAGGAGAGCCACATCTACAGCAAAGAGCTTTTACTGCCCCCACTAAAAGACATGTCATTGCTGTCCAAACAAAGCCTACAAAAACGGAACAGAACAATAATAAATCAGTTGAAGGGAAACTTTCCGTGGGAGTTAATTTAATAAGACTGGCTCTTTTGTTATGACACAGTGTAAATAGCAACTGGAATTATATAAAAAGTGCAAAATATTAATTGAAAATGGTGGTTTTAATATAGCATGAATTACTGGTAGAGCACTTCCCTACTCCTCCAACACCAAAATTTAGTGGTGTGGAGGCATCTCTACTTGTTAGCAGAGGTGTTTTCCTTGTCTCCTGCAGGCCGTAAAAATAAAGGAGAGAGTTGTGGGCAGAAGGACAGAGGAGGCAAGGACAGTGGTGTGAGAAATGCTGAAGGCCTGACACTCACCATCATCCACCAGGCTCTGTACCAAAGTGACCTGGGACAGTCTTACACACACATACCCCCCCCCCTACACACACCAGCACACACCCACACACACCCACACACACACACACATCATTGATTGTGTGCCACTGACTATACAGTGAGTGCAGTATTCGAATGGGTGCATTTGGGACATGTCAAAGACAAGCCTCATATATTATAGGGCATAAGAGCACAGGACATCAACCAGGCAACACACACATACACACACATACACACTTTCACACAGATACACACACACACACACACAATGAAGGCCAGGGGGCTTAGGACTCTAGTCATCCAGTCAGCCGTTCCTCTTCCTTGTTCACAATTCATGACAGCCTCATTTGTCTCTCTCTCTCTCTCTCTCTCTCTCTCTCTCTCTCTCTCTCACACACTCTAACTCTCTCTTCAATATATGAACTTCTATCTCTCCATTTTTCTTGTCCTTTTTTTTGCCCTTCAGTAGATACTCTCTTATTTCCTCCCCCTCTCTCTTTCTTTCTCTCTCTTTTCCCACCTCCTTTCACTTTTATTCTTGCTCTGACTCTCTTATCCACTTTCTCTCTTATTCTTTCACACACACACCAACTAATACACACATGCAGACACTCTCTCTTTTCTCTCTCTTTTTCTGTTTGTCTGTCTCTGTCTCTCAATTTTACCATCTCCTTGTTTTACTTTTACTCTCATGCTTATTCTCATATAATATTTCTTTCACTCCCTTTCTGTCTGTCTGTCTCTCTTTCTCTCTCCCTGTCTGTCTCTCCCTGTCTCTCTCTCTATCTCCCTGTCTCTCTCTCTCTCCCTGTCTCTCTCTCTCTCTCTCTCTCTCTCCCTGTCTCTCTGTCTTTCGCAGGATCAGCAGGCTGATGTAAGCTGTCGTGTGTGTGTGCAGCCGGCCAGGTTAGCTGTCGCAGTGCGCACCGGAGCGCATGCCCAGCCTCTTCAGCCTTACATCTACTGACGCCTGAGCCTGGGAGCTGCCAGAAACATGCACAGTTCCACATGTCAGCCTCCTCTCTCTCGTTCTCTCATTCTTGATTCTTTTCTCTCCTTCTCCCTTAGCCACACCCCCAACTCACCCCCCCCCGGTCCAACACCTCCTGGGTTATTGGTTTTATTGAGAGGATCCAACTCATAAAAAATGACCTACCCTTGTTATGCTATTACAGGTCATGCTGTGTGGATGCATGTGTGTATGTGTGTGTGTGTGAGAGAGAGAGAGAGAGAGAGAGAGAGACACCTAGACAGACAGAGACTCTCCCACTCTGGTCGGAACTGTAAGCTATTTATATGATTAGCTGTTTGCTTGTCGCTGCTCTATTCTGATTGGCTAACACTTATGGTTCAGTGAGTGCTCCTCCAATCAGACTCCAGAGAGCAACAGAGGCACACTCACACAGCAAACACACACATGGAAATTACACTAATGAGGAAAATAAACATCACCCTCACACACGCACGAACACACCTACACACACGCACACAGAGCAGGCTTGAGAGAACAGGGCTGAGGCAGCATCGTAATCAGGAATTCAGCAACAGTTGAAACCGCTCCGCCATTAAAATGTCACTTTAAGGATTTATTGGTAAAGCAATAATGCATAGCGAAACAGTTATTGTTGCAGAATTAACCTAAAAATTGTAAAACTGGCAAAGTAGTGGGTGATGAAAACCACAAGACATTATCATCAAATAAAATAAGCCATTTACACAAAAGTCTACAAGTGCATTAAATAATACATGGCACTTTTCTTCCACTTCCTGCTATGATAAGCTAACAGCCAGTTTCATTATTCATACAGACCATTTTCTTCTCAAGTAGATGCAAATCAACAGTTTTAACAGAACCTTTAACCCACTGCATGGACATTAATGGAACACTGGTTTAAATCTGGTTTACATACACCTATATCCGTACGGCAGGTTAATTGTTAGTTTGTTATACATATGCTGTA
This sequence comes from Brachyalestes nurse, assembly GCA_037974405.1. Classification (NCBI taxonomy): domain Eukaryota; kingdom Metazoa; phylum Chordata; class Actinopteri; order Characiformes; family Alestidae; genus Brachyalestes; species Brachyalestes nurse. Next base: position 13,192,708 of record JBBPCY010000018.1, read on the forward strand.
CTGTGTTGCTACCAGAACACAGCTGATATAGACCTGCAGAGTCTGGACACAAGTGCAAGATACTTTAATTAGAAGAGCAGGGTCACAGTGTGAGATAAAATACCAAATGCAGGCCAAACAAAGAAGACTAAAGCAGTAAAAAGCTTCGGTGCAAAAGTAAAAAGGGTCGATGCACAGGGGCTAAACAGGGAATACTTGAAAAAGGCTCAGAAGCTTAACTACAGGAGAGAATAAGCTGGGCACTGGAGAGTGTAGGGATAAACCATCAATGTCCATTTTTGCCAAAATATGTTTTACTTCTTGGCAGTCAATCGCATACACAATATACAATTTCTATGGAATCTAGGAGGATTCATCTTTTATCTGAATGCACATTTACAAAACAGACCACAATAACCTTGGACCTACCTATGTGGGTGCGGTGTGAGGCCAGGGTCAACCGACCCCAGAGGGACAGCAGGGCCAGGGTCAGCAGCAGCAGCCACGCACATACACTCTGCACGTCCCGCTCCCGCATCCTGAAACAAACACATACACACACATGCACACGCTAAGTGTTAGGAAAAAAATCTTCAGACGTAGACATATGGATCTGTTCCAGAAGTACATCAGAGGACGCACATCAGAGGAGCTGTTATCAGCAGTTGTTCCGCACTTTTGGTCAAGCAGCAAAAGGCTCTGAAAGCACGCGCCAGCGCACAGTGGGAGATAAACAATGAAACCGCTCAACTTCCCAACAGCTGAACTCATTTTTCCTGTATCTCAGGGAATCTCTTTGGAAAAATGCAATATGTTCATCTTGAACACTGCTGTGGAAATCTTCCTCCTTGAATACAGGAGAGAACCAGAATGTAACCAATGGCTAAATTAATTATCCATCTTCATATTCCATTAAGGAATATGTGATCAGAGTTAATGTGAGAGGAATAGTTTGGAGAAAAATCAAACATAACAAATATTCTACTGATGACAGATGTAGTCCGTCAGCCAAGACATGTCTGAAGTCTAGATGTTGCATTTATAGTTAAGAACTAGAGGCACTAGGCTAATGTCACCAACCAAGACTTGAAGTCAACGACCATCTAAATTATCTTTGGGCAAGTAATGACTGGCTGTGACCTATTAAAATGAAAACTGCAGGCAACCATTTTAGGCCATTTTCACACTAGATCTGGTCTTCTAACATTTAGTGATAATGATCATCATAAATACAGAGGATACTGATCCCAAGATACAGTTACTATATCCTTTCCTTTAAAAGACTTTTGCACAGCACTATATATTTATTTTTGGGTTTTAAGAAGGTATCATTCAAAATTCCTAAATGCTTCAAATGTCTTTAAGTTATAAATGTTATGAGGAGCATCAAACATAGTGAAAGTGAGGGTAGAGTGCTATTAACACATTACAAATATCACATTAAAACTCCTAATACAACAGTAGAAGAAACTGGCTTTTTCATAGTGGAGCTAATCACTTACAAAGACAACTAATAAAAATGAAGCCTTTTTCATCAAACACTGCACTAATGTGTGATATAAAATGTGTGATATGTGTGATATAAACCAGTGATATAAAAGTGAAGGTTTATGCATTAAAGAAGGTTTATGCATTAAATACAGTGATGAAACACACTTCTGGTGAATGGTTATCTGATAATACACTGAAGTGTGCAGTGCTTTACTTTGTGCTGTTGAGTTACAGCTGTTTTGGTGTGTTATTGGCCTCAGGACCTGCATGACTCTCATGTGTCCTTTTACAGCTGTACCTACAGAATGACTCTCAATAGTTTATTTATGCTACCCAGCTCTCATATGATATATAATGTCAAGTAAAATTCATGAAGATTCACTATATGAACAAAAATATTGGGACACAAATCTAACTTATTGAATTTCCATCATAGCCATTGCCATAGCAGTACAAAATCAAGCAGACCAAGACATTTTGGACAATGGCACACTTCCAGCTTTGTGGACACAGTCTAGGGAAGAACCTTTTCTATTCCAGCATGACTGTGCCCCAGTATGAAGACATGGTTGGATGAGTTCGGTGTGGATAAACTTGACGGGCCCACACAGAGTCCTGACCTCAACCCCATCCAGCACCTTTGGGATGAACTGGAACGGAGATTGTGAACCAGGTCTTCTCATCCAACATCAGTGCCTGACCTTGTAAATTCTTTACAGAATGAAAGGGCACAGAAATCTTGTGGAAAGCCTTCCAAGAAGAAGGAAAGCTATTATAGCTGCAAAGTGGGACCAGCTCTATTTTAAGGTTTATGTATTTGAATGCAGTGTCAATAAAGTCTCTGTTGTCGCAATGGTCAGCTGTTCCAATACTTTTGTCCATATTGTGTAGGAAAGTCAGTGTTGCACTGGAAGGTACAAGAGTGTGAAGAAGTGACACACATAAAGTGTTTCCAAGTGTCAGGGGGTATGTGATGTCTTTGTGTATGATACTGTCCTATTTACTTTAAATCTCTAATTCCCACAGCAGCATCTGCTGGGCTATCACTTACCTAGGTTGCAGGGCTGATGCAGAAATAAGTTCTGAAGATATTAATATGATAGGAATCTCTCAAAATCTTAAATACTGAGCTTTCATAATGAGTTTATCAGCTTCACTGAACTGAGAGCCAAGTTCATGCTCCAGTGCTTCCAACACAGAAAAAGAAAAAGGCAAAATAAGATCTCTTCGTTTTCTCATTGACATAACTGAGCTCAGTTTAACATCAACGAGATATTGACCATATTCTCATACTTCTTAAATTCAGCTCGGTCAGAGCTTTCTTCTAATTTCAACATGATCTCAATTTAAGATCTTATAATGCTCTTTCCCACTGATCTTTATTTGTAGCAAATAATCAGATGGTTTATTATAGGCTGATTATTGTTATCATTACTAATGATGGTACTAATAATCGTTATGATGTCTTTACTAATGATACTAAAGATAATTCAACATATCTATTAATTATACAGGGTCCCTTTGACAGTGATGTAACCCGAATTTTGGTCGAAACACACCCTAGCCTAAGTCACTTTCCTATCCAAACACAGTTGTAAAAATATAAAAACACAACTAAGCCACAGAAAAAAGAAAAGGAAATCTCTGGCACTCATACACCGTGTTACTGCATATTCTTCCGCCGCACGCAACCAGTCTAGTTCACCCACGTAATCCGTACAAGGCTAACGGTGTAAACTGAGTGGGAGTGGGAGTGAGTGTTGTAAACTCGAAACGTCGTATGTCGAGACTGCCGTAACCCGAGGACCCCCTGTACCTAGTAAAAGTTACTTTTGCTGATATGTTAAGTACAAAAGTTGCATTCCCAACTCATAAATAGAAATCTGTTGGGTTCGAAAGGGTTGTCATGGTTGGAGTCTGATTGCTTACATGCACAAAAAGAGAAACATTTTACCAGTGTCGAAATAGGCAACAATAACTAATGCAGATTAGAATTTGAATGGACGGTATTATTATTATTACAGTAATACTCCAGCATCAGAAGAGTCTAAGTATGTGTGTGTGTGTGTGTGTATGTGTGTATGTGTTTTTCCAATAAAAATAGCCTGTAATTCTAATCTATGGGAATGCAAACAGAAAGGGGCTGTTATGTTCGGCGTGTGTCTGATCTGTAGAGAGAGCGGGTGTGATTTGAATTCACATGTGACTCGTTCTGTAAACTGATCATATGGAGAGACAGACCCCTTTTGTCAGACCCAAACAACTCTGTGCTTTCGGAAGCAGCCAGGATATTTTATTCCGTTTGGCAGCGAGTGTGTCTACAATCAGCGAGCTCAATAACGGCTCCGCTGTCTCCTGCCTGGCTTGGGCCACGGTGCTTTGACAGCCGTGCTCTTTGAAGAGGAGGCCACAGAGGAGCAACGATTTACACACGCTCTCATTTCAGAATAACAACACAATGACACACACACTCACTCACACACACACACACACGCACACAAACATACATTCACCGGCAGAGAGAGAGCGAGAGTAAGAGAGAGAGAGAGAGATTTTAGACAGACAGAAAGAAAAGAAGAGAGAACGAGGGAGACAGACAGAAAGAATATAGAAAGAAAGTTGAGTTTGGACAAAATCGATTCTTCACACTCAGGGTGGTCTCTACATTGCCATGAGAACATATGAAATTATGCAGATTTATTGAGGTAATTATCTGAGTCTACAGCAGCCCAGAGGGTACAGTCACGGAAAATCACACACATACCATCTCTCCGGTGTGTGTGTGTGTGTGGTCACAGGGGTGGGAAAACATTAAGCATGTAAATCTGTTCACCAACTCATTGTGCTTTTGCAAGATGCACTGAGGGCTTTCTTCATCTATAAGACAAAAATGATATAAAAGGTAAAAAACAGATGTAGAGGAAAAGAAAGAAAGCTAGCAAAACTACTGAGGAAACGTGGGGAGAGAGATAAAAGAGAGAGAAAAGAAAGGGAAAGACGGAGAGAGTGATTGAGAGAAAGAAAGAGAGGAGGGAAGCGAGAGAGAAAAGACATGGGTGGAAAGGGAGATGGAAGAGAGAGAAAGAAAAATCTGACACATAAATAGTGAGAGAGACAAAAAGAGAAAATAAGATAAATCTGTTGTTATCTGTCACAGCCAAACTAAACACACACACACACACACACACACACATGCACACCAACACACACAAACCATCCATCAGCTCCATAATCTACCTATCCTGGACATTGTCCAGAGTTACTAAACTTTCATCACCTTTACACCCCCATAATCAATACACAGCCCAGTCAACAGCCAAAGGTCCAGCCAGAGACCTGAAATCCAGCCGATGTGCTACTGACCTGCAGACAGTAAACTCTACCTTAAAGCTAGGCAAAGACCTCAGTATTTCATCTGCACAGACAGCGGCATTAAGGTGGCTTTAAATGTCAAGAAATGCCAGAGTTAAGCAGCAGTTAAGTAGGAGTTCTGGCACACATCCCACTCACATTTTAACATCCTCTAAAAAAGTTTTTTTTATGACTTGCCGGTTGGCGCGGTCAACTCACAGTGGGAAAGACTTTGATTCAATTCTCAATTATTAGATATACTAAATTGCCTCTAGGCTTGATTGTGTGTATGTGAGTGTGTTTGTTTGAGTGTTCGCTCTGCAATGGACTGGTGACCTGTCCAGGGTGTTTCTCCATCTTTTGCCCTGTGAGTACTGGAACAGACTTCTGTACCTTCCACAGACCTGGTTAGGATAAGTTGCTTAGACAATGGATGAACGTGATATTACATTTTCTATAATTTACTGTATGAGTTAAGCTATAATTGCTGTGATGTCAAAACAGTTTTATACTGTTCGATGAAGCTGTGTGATAAAATTACTTACTACATTAATGTACTTTGAAATTAAGAATGTTTTTCTTTCTCCTGTAAAGCTACCCTTTGGGAGACATCGGGTTTTGTTAAGGCAGTTCTTATCATGTCTTATGGATCACATTTCTGAGAATAGAGGGATGACCACAACCCCCCAAATGTTAACCATATGATGTAGACTAGTATATTGATTATGATTTGAATTTAATGAAAAGCTTTTTGTCCTGTTTTGCTCTTGTAATAATTAGGTAAAGTGCAGTAAATGCATGTCAAGCTGACAAAAATATCTCTGGACTTGTAATGGTTAACAGCATGGGATGCAGAGGGACTGTAAGACTGTAAGTGAAGTAAGTAGTGTGCTTGGTGGCTGGTGGTAGCAGATGTTTGTTATCAGTTTAATTTCCTGATATACTGAGACTTCCCTGGAATCCCACTTCCACTGAATCCGGGTGGACTGATGGGAAGTGCACTGTGAATGCTGAGCTGTTGAAGGCTGATTAAAGTGTGTAAGAGGTCTACAGTGCATGAAGCCCTATGTCTGAAAGGAAGACAGTTGAGCTGTGTGTCTGTGTGTGTGTGTAAAAGGCAACACAGCCGCTGGGTATACTGGCAATACTAGTTTGAGGGCAAAACAAATACTGGTTGTTCATTAGCTCTATTCACCCAGCAGCCTGTGTACAGCTGAGCAGTAAACAGGCGTAAATAACCAGAGGCCAACGCTGCCAACACGCTGCAGCACCACGGCCAGCGGCTCAGCGTAATTACTGACCACACTTTCATTCCAAACGTCACTTTCCCCTGCTCGTTCCACTTGTTATTGTTTTGTTGATCTTTTGACTAGAACAAACTGATGAACGTTTCCAAGACTGAGAGGGAGAGAGGAGTGGAATAGAGAGAATGAGAGCAGCAGAGATAAAGAGAATGAGAAAGAGAGAGGGAAAGAGGAAATTGAGAGAGAAGCGGAGAGAAGGAGGGCAAGAAAGGTATGAACTGAGCAAGAGATGAGAGCGATGGAGAGATGGAGAGAATGGGGAAAAGAGAGAGCAGAAAAAGAGAAGCTGAAGAGAATGCAGAGAAACAATGATGGGGAGAAAGAGTATGAGAGACAGAAAAAGAATGACAGAGTGGGAGAGAGTATGAGAGACAGAAAAAGTATGACAGAGAGAAAGAGAGAAAGAGGGAGAGAGAGAGAAATCAATTTCCTTGTTAGAGGCATGCAGTCACATATGTGCATTAGAGAATCATGTGTCAGATCGATAGCTGTAGCAAAGCACTTGACTCTCGCACACACATGCGCACACACATGCGCACACACACACACACATAAACACACATACACACACATACACACACACCCTCACTCTTCTTCCATTAAAAGGCCGAGTCGGCAGGAATACACCCCTGAATCCCCGTTCACACAGTGCAGAATGCCAACACACTGTGATGCTTTATTACAGGGAAAGCAGCAATTTTGCATCACTCCCCAAATCCTGCACACACACACACACACACACACAAACACACACATCCCCAAACGACTCGGTCCAGTACAGTACTCTGCAAAAACACAGTCAGTCTATCCATTCTTCCGCATGTCCTATAATACCTGTGCATCCTTTATATAACTATGATGTGTAGCTGTGTATTCCCAAAAGAGATATTGGTGTAAAAACTCTGTGTCTTACAGAGTCTGCCTTGACTTCAGCAATGAGGAGTTTGACGTCTGTGTCTTCCAGAAACAGCAACATCTGGTTAATTTCAGCAAACACTGGGAAAACTGAACTCTTGATAGAACTGCTGCGGTACAGTGCTTTTGCTGCTGACAGTAAAAAGATGTTCCTTTACTGCTCTAATAAAAACAATGGAATTATTGGTTTTGCTGTCATAATGTAAGCACAGCATTACATTCACATCTCACTTAAATTGTTGTAAAACCCTGTATTTTTTGAAGACAGTTTGAAGATCCACACTTTTACATGAATAGTGTGAGTAATAGTAATAGTACAGTACAAATAACACTGCGGCATGACATCCGGAACAAATAAAGAATGATCATTCAGACATCTGTTACTTTGTTTGTATGTATTTTTTTATGTGAAAGAAGGCCTGGCTCACAATCTACATTCCAGTTCAACCCAACGGAGTTGGATGGGGTTAAGGTCAGTGCGGACCAGTCTAGTTCTTCCACACCAAACTCATCCAGCCTTGTCTTTATGGAGCTTACTTTGTACACTGGTGGAATGCATGCTGGAATAGAAAAGGTTCTTCCCCAAACTGTGTCCACAAAGTTGGAAGCATGGCGTTATCCAAAATGTCTTGGTATGCTGAAGATTGAAGTTCACTGGAAGTAAGAGGCCTAGTTCAAACTCTGAAAAACAGAAGGTGTGCCAGTACTTCAATAAGTAGTTCTGTCGTCACACTTGGGGATGCTTTAACACCAACTCCAGCACCAGTAAATTTTCAGTGGAACCAACAGTCCCATCAGACATTTTCTCCTTGTTGTCTTGCAGTTGTGGTTTGCTGTGGCAAGGCCGAGGTTCAGTCTCATGATGGGGTGAGTGCTAGAATGTTTGCACCACTCAGGACCATGAACCGAAATTTCTATGTTTCATACATTGTAAAAAACTAAGCATGGTAGCATGTGAGTAATGCAACTTGGTGCAGTGACATTTATTCACTGTTAGTGACATTAGCATCATTGACTGAAGTGTAAAAAGTAAACAGCTGTTGAACATGAGATAAGTAGATTGTTTTGTTCTGTTCACTTACTATTTGATGTGTAGTTAACTCAAAATTTAAATGAATCAAAAATAGCTTAATTTACGTTGCAGTCTATGTCACATAGAGTCTAAATTACATAATACACTAAATTACATTGTCAAACTTTTTATGTGCACATGGTACTGAGACCAGTTTTGTTGAACTAAAATATTTGAATCTAATCTTTTTTAAATTCTGATTTAGGTAAGAAAAATCCTGCGAAGGCAAACCAAGGTAAAGTTAAAACAACACAAATTTGATAATGCATTAAACCTTAACCACAGAAACTTGAGGAACTTCAGAGACTCCCAAGTGGTGCCTTACAGCCATCCGTAACTAGAGCCCAAGATGAGATAATGCCTGATCGGGAGTCCCACTTAATGGTGGAAAACTGAGAAAACATGTTGTGTGTTATTCCCATCCAGATGTGCATTGGTGCAGGTTTGATAGATGATGGCTACACCACTCACTAAGAAAGCTTTGCTATTCAAGCTCTAATGGACAAGAGAGTGGGGTTTTAGTTTTCACAATATCTCAACATTAAGTGCTATTTTGAGACAAAGCATGAACTGCTAAAAACAGGCAGAAAACTGCTAAACATGCAACAGAATTGCAAAACAAGGAAAGTCATTCATGGATGGTGAATATATTAAAGAGACTTCTGTAGCCCAGAGGTTTTGTTTGAAGGCTTACCACAGATGCAATCAAATTGAGAATTAAAGATATTCACATCACTTAGAAGTGTTGAGCGAAGCATCAAAGAAATGGCAGAAATGAGAGAAAATGTCAACTCTTCTGTTTTTTCAAGTTTGGCTGTGGATGTGTTCATGAGAATGGCAGCATTTGCTCTCAAATCAATACTTTGTAAGCAGCATGTTTGAAACTGGGTCCCTTCATTTAATTTGTAACAACATTGGGGTTATTACTTACGTTTATTGCTGATGAACAATGTGAGTGAGAGGTTGGTGAGGTTAATCACCTAAATGACCATTTACATCATTTAGATTAGTACAATTAAGAGAGAAAAAATGTTTTAGTTGTTGCTGTGCATGGGAATACAATTCCACAGCTGTGTTTTTTTGATGTGGTGTCAGTTAAACCTAATGCTGAACATAATGTAAACTGGGGCAAGTGGTGGCCTAGGGCTTAGGCTGTTGTCCCTGCAAATAAAAGGCTGTGGGTTTGAATCCCAGTACTGCTAGTGTCACCACTGAGGTACCCTTGAGCAAGGTCCCCCTTGTAGGTGTCAGCCCACTGCTTCACTTGATGAATGGGTTAAATGCAGAGAAAGAATTTCACATTTTTCACACTGTGTGCTGTGCTGTGTTCATGCGTGACTATAAGGGGCCACTTTAATGTTGAAATGGCACACTGCTTAACAAGAACATTTCGAACAGGCACTTCATGTCAAAAGTGCTTTGGAGGATATTTCACATTTACATTACCCTGCTATAGGGAGCAACACCCTTAGGGAATACCATTGCCATGAAGAGGAGCACTTGGCCTACAACACCATATAAGTAGGTGGCACTTCCCAGCTGACCATTGCTCGAAGCATCACTTTGCCTCCACCAGCTTCCTGTCCTCACATAAAGTGTCCTAGTGCCATCTCTTCCCAAGGTAAGCGACACATACACACACCCAGACGTCCAGAGGATGTAAAAAAAGTGTAATGGAACAGACCAAGCCACTTTCTTCCATTGCTCCACAGTCCAGTTCTGTAGCTCCATGCTCATTGGACTTTAGGTTGTAGGTTTGAATCCCAACACTGCTAGTGTCACCACTGAGACCACTCTGCCTGGTCTGCGACTATCCAGCCCCATTTTCAGCAAGCTGTGATGCACTGTCCTGACACCACCATTAACTTTAGCGCCATTAACACTCAGCAATTTGTTACACAGTAGCTCTTCTGTGAGAGCAGATGGGCTGGCTTTGTTCACCATAGGCATCAAGAAGCCATATATACCCATGAATTGTGGGGCCTTTGCTGAGTCGCCGGTTGTCCTTTCTTGGAGCACCTGGAGCATCCTGGAACAGACCTGCCATTTTGGAGATGACCCAGTCATCTACCCGCACTTGCCAAAGTCACTTAGATATTTATGCCTATCATTTTTCTTACTTTCTACAGATCAACTTCAAGTATAGACTGTTGCCTAATATGTCCCACACCTTGACAGGTGCTATTGTAAAGAGATTATCAATGTTACACACAAAGCACAAACTTAGGAGTCCAAAACATGCCCATCACCTTTTTGGACTAAAACAAAAATGATGCGGAAATGTTTTTCCTGACTGGCTGAGCAAACTGAATGTGTTGCTAAGCTGAAAAAACTAATGATGAGGAGCACTGTTATATTCATCTAAATCATTGCAAATAATACCTATATACTTTCACTCACCAATAATTTCTTTTCATAAAATTGACTACATTCTAGCCTATTTATCTGCCTTACCACATTTACCTTACCTTGCATTTGTTGCTAAACGATAGCGATCTGAGCAGTATTTTTCTATTTAATGAAAAAAATCAAAGATTCTGGGGAGTAGCAGAAATCTTTGTGATCAAAGAAAACTGGAAAATGTGGCAAATGGTAAATATGTAAATCAGTTTCATGTAAACGTGGCTTCAGAGAGTGCATAGTACTGAAGACACTTTATTCTTAGACTTCAGTACCTTTCTCCCAGATTTGTTCATGACAACAAATACCCAACAACCAAAATAAAAAAGACAAGTAGCATTTTATAATTGCATTTATAAAGACAAGTGAGATTTCTAGCAGGGATGCCAAAATTAGCTCACCTGAGTTTAAGGTGTTCAGTGTTGAGCTGAGTTGAAAATATTTCTCCACTCAGTCTTTTCTATTATAATGTAATCTCTCGAAATGTATGGAGAACACCAGTGAGTCAAAACATTATGACTACTTCATGCATGTCAAGGTCTGAGATGTATTAAAAGGTAAATGAACAGTTAGTTCTTGTAGCTGATGTGGCAGATATGGGAGAAATGGGCAGGTGTAAAAACATGAGTGACTTTGACAAGGACGGAATTGTTGTGGCTGGATAACTGGGTTGGAGAATATCTGGAACACCAAGGCTTGTGGTGTTGAGCACCCAAGGCTCATCAATTTGCAAGAACCAACAGAAGGGCTACTGTGGCAGAAGTCATCGTTTTCTTTTCCTGTTATGGGAGAAATGTGTCATAACACTGTGCATCGCACCCTGCTGAGTTTGAGGCTGTGCAGGAACTGGATCTTGATAGTAATGAAAGTTGGTTGCCTGGTCTCATGAGTCTCATTTTCTTTAACATCATGTGCACAACTGTGTGCACCTGTGAAAGTGATGGCACCCGGTTGCACTGTGGGAAGAAGACAAGCTGATGGAGGAAATGTGATCTTCTAGACCAGTGATTCTCAAACTGGGGGGCGCAGAGGTATTGCAGAGGGGCGCACGAATGGGATAACCTGCGTAGATTGAAGTGGGAGGGGGGGGGGTTCTTATCTAGAAAAGGGGGGCTCTGCAGAGAAAGTTTGAGAACCACTGCTCTAGACAATGTTCTGCTGGGAAACCCTGGCTGTTATTTTGGACATCAGTATGATGTGCTACCTCCATAAACATCTTTGCAGATGTTTGGGTCTCCACATCTGAATCAAACTGAACATTTGTTAGATCTGGGAAAACATTTACATTTTAACATCCACATTTACTCCACTACTGCTACTAACATCTTAGTGCTAGATGTGATATCGTCAGAGGTCTTGTGAAGTCCATGCTTCGTCAGGTCATGCGGAGCACCAACAGCATTTTAGGGTAGGATCATTCTGGCTTGTTGGTGCAGCAGTATTGCTCCACATAAAGGAGAAAAAATATGATTTTCTTCTAAAATAATTTCTTTTTTTTAATTTAATATATACAAAAGTACAAAAGTACACACAGACATTCGTTTTAAATTACTTTATATTACACAATATTGGCTTTGCATAAATATCCGTTCATTCATATGTGAGAATTTAGAAACTGCTAACCAGTTTAATGAAAGAAAGTCCTGAAAAGTTACACTGTTAAAAAAATAGATTGCAGGTCATGTAGTGCATCTTGCCTGCCAGCATTTAACCTACTGCTTCACATTATTGACAGAACATAACCTTGTTGGCTTGGTCATAAAAAAGCCAAGGGAAATCTTTTACACACTGTGGGTTAAGTTGGTGGATATTTGTGTCAGCTGGGGAGGAGGCTTCCCTGTCAGCTTTGCTTCTGAAAGTGCTTTGCCAGCTTGTGGAGTAACAGTTGAACCCAAAAAATACCAAAGTTCCTAAAGATCTGGCAAAGTCTCTTGGTGTTTCCGACTAACATGTAGGTAGCATCGAAATGTGTCCTGTGCGAGGATGTGACACATTTTATATGTTATGTTTTATCTGTAAAATCCTTTTATAAAAAATGCCCATGACTATGATCTTTAATATAATCAAAGGGCACATTTATTTTAAATAATAAGTTGAAATGATTCTCTGCTTTTTCTGTGACTCTTGGATTTGCCTTATTGCCAGACCTCAGCTTTTGTTGACCCATTCTTGCTTGATTGTGTTAGCTGCATTATTTTTCTGTGTCCTTGCAGACAGTCACAATGTTACAGACTCATCCCCCTCTCTGAGCCTCATCTGTTTGTATATCATCCTTGTGTCTTTGTACAACGCAGAACAATCCTTCTGGGAGCAGCACAAAGAGGCTCTCCAAGCCCAGCTAGGAGAGAGCGCCTGCTGCGGCTGATGAGTTCTGAAGTCCGTTAGAATACTCAAAGGCACTGTAGCTTTGTATTCTTGTTTTTGAGCTCAACCTTTGGGACTTATATTTATTGATCATCCCAGCGCCTTTGATTCAGATAAGAATTTGTCCGCATGACCTATGTTGGGAAGTGAGTACATCCAATGACCTTGTTTGGGGCTGTACTGTACACTTGGGGACAATGCTAGCTACAATATTGTGTCGTCTGTGGTGCAGATCGAGTAAAGAGGCTCTGTAAGGGGTTTTGAAAAAGAATATGTGTGTGTGTGTTTGTGTGTGTGTGTGTTCCAGTTGTAAAGCACCACTGCAGATTCTATGAAGTTTAGGCTTTGGCCATATTTGCCAGAAAGCCAAGTGAAGCCTATTAGAAAGTGCATTATTTGACCTACTTTATAGGGCAGGAATACTGTATGAAACCTGGACTAAACCCTGATTAAAAATAATGGTTTAAAACTGACCTTCTCAATGAATCACCAATGATTAGATGGTTATTTGCATGTTGATAATACTTACAATTAGCCTAAATAGCTAAAAGCCATGGCTAACATTAAATATATTAATATTAACTGTATATCAAACTATATAGTTTTGTTTTTTTGATGCTCAGTTACTCAGTTAATTGGTCACTGGTATAATCGTTCGTGGTCACCCTACTTTTCTACCTCCCAAACCTTAAACTGTTCCTTAATGTCTTTGATGTGTCTTTTTTTTGTGCATCTGTTGTGTTAAGAGTACTTCAACACATTCTCTGTACATGTTAAGATACTCAACATATATATTTATATGTGTAATAACTCCAAATCCATATACATAGCAATAACTTTGTCTGCACATTTACAAGAAATACAATTTTTACGTGATTGACCAATCATGTCTCTCCAGTTATGTTCTTGGAGGAATGGCACATTAATTGTGTGTGACAGTCTAAATCAACAAACAAGTGCAAACAAAACTCTGAAAACTGTCCCTAAAGATTTTGAAAAGTATGTTCATTATATTTTGAGTGTATGGCTGGTCTGAAGGAAGGGCTATAACTGAGATTGCGTGAAATGCGCTGACATCAAGTTTACATCTATATATCTTTGTTGTACCTATGGATGCCCATGGATAGGCCAAGTAGCAATAAATATGAAATGTGTATATCACCCTTTCTGAATTCCACATATCTAGACGCATTTACATTTTATTCCACACTATTGTGAGTAAAATAGGAAAGCTACAGCAACACCCTGTCACTCACACAGATGTGAATTGTTAGGTTAAGTTCGCTTCAGTCACCTTACACAGTATAATTAAGTGTATAGAATGATCCATGAAATACATACCTGAGATACTTTCAAACTATTCTCCTGTTTCTTTACAGATGAAAAAGAAAAAAGGTGGCGTGGAGTGGACTCCATGGTAGAGCACCATTGGTAGTAGTTTACATGGAAAATATTTGTAAACAATATTGTCATTTTGCTATGATTTGACATATGAGAATGGCCAGCAGGCACAAAACTCAAGTTTTTATGCTGGTATTAAGGAGTTAGTAAAATTGCAGTAATTGTTGGTAATTCTAGAAAAATTAAGAAATTGTATTACACATGTCTTCTTGTTTTAAAAATAAAATGAAGCTTTACCTTAACCAGCCAATCTGACACTGTGGCAGGATGAACTACCCAATGTTCAGTTGTTGTTGGAAGCGACAATATCGTCAGTAAAATATTATTAATTACTGATAATGTCGACAACAGAAAGCGGTTGAATATCGCAGAAAAGCGGTCGAGTCTGTTTTTTTAATATTTTTGTTTAACTTAAATATCACTGAAGTATGTAAAGCACGTGTGCTGTCTTAACGATCGTCTGAAAGAGCTGAAGCATGACTGAAACGAAAGCCCTGAAACTGAAGGTAATTTTAAAGCATGAAGTGGACCATAGTATGCGCATTAGAGCAGTTTGTGTTGTTCAGTGTGCGAAGTCATGAGTTTGTGCCAAAGGGGAGAAGCTGCTCGCTCCCTGAGGCTTTACAAGCTCCAGGTGATGCTAATTGGGCCAAGCACATCAACCCCTTAGAAAAAAAACAGCTTATAAAAGGGACTGTGGGGAGTTGATGAGTGAGAGGAGGACGTGGCTCAGGGGATTCAAAGTTCTTTGGTCCATTTGTGTTGCCAAAATGCACCTGCCTGATTGCTTTCACGCCCCAAAAGGCCTTTTAATTTTAGTGTGTTTTAGGCTGGGTTACATTTAAATAAATGCCCCAGTTACACTAGGTTTCTGTCTCTGGCATTTCTGTGACAGATTTCATACGCTCTATCCTGGTCAGTGGTAGGCTCTACCCTGCTCCTGTCTGTACAGCAATGAATCGTATCTTGCTGGCAATGTACTTAGAGACTTCAATAGTCCCCTTTAAAATCTGCCCCTGCTGGGTTTTCTGTCTCTTCCTAAAAGAAGCACCATGCTGCCATTTATTGTTAGATACACCAATATTTCCCAGCAACCACCTCAGCTTGATTCAGAATGCAGCCGTAATCGGAAAGCCCTTAATATTAACTAGATGCAGAGAAAATGCGAAGTTGCTACACAAAAATTCTTACTTTGATCTTAAGTGATCTTTTGATTCAGTGCACAGTACTCTACTTATGGTGAAGAGTGGATTACATGGCAGTAATAGGCATTTTTTCCTGGTGTTTAATGGATAGAAACGCAAAAATGTTATGAGAAAGTAACATATTGGACTGTAACCTCTATATTCACTAGATGTATATAATGTAGTTCTTGATTTAAGAAGCAAAGGTTTCTGTTTTTTTTAGGATCTGTTTTCACAAACCACCAGGAGTAGGAGTGCTGATCTAGAATCAGATTTTGTGACATGAGCCTAGTAGCCCCAATGCTAAAGTATAGAAGCAAAACTCTGGACATGTCTTGACTGATCAGCTTACATAAAGGGGTAATGGAAAATGTTGTCACTTAAATTTGTTATTAAGGCCCATTATCAGTAGTAGGCTATTATGCTGGACTTCAAAAATGCACTTTGTTCTGCAACAATATGTTAGTAAGTAATCAGAATGACTTTTACCCGTCTTAAATTCGTGCACAGCATGATTTCTGGCATTTCAATTGTCCAACTTGATTCTCACTGTGACAGATGCTAATAGCAATTCCTGATCATCAATTGACTAGGACTTGGTTTGATAAACAAAAGAAAATGACTGTATTTTCATTGTAGCGTAAAAAGCAAAGAATGTGTACACTCAAGTGTTAGGAGCGCACAAAGTTTAGCACAAAGGCAAAGTGAAATGAAAGTCGAAAGACCATGGTTTCAGTTGAAGGAACAGACAGGTAGTTTACTTTGTCAGACAGTTATATTTTGGTGTGTTCTGGTTGTCAGTGTGTCTGCCGGTTTAAAGCCCCACACTTATTCATGATACCCGTCTGGTGTGTGTGACAGTGATAGTTGCCATGTGACTAGGAGCAATGACACAGAAGCAAAATATGGAAGTTTTTTAAGTGCACCTGTACGCAGGCCTGCATGATGGGTACAAAATACTGATGTTTTAATTCAGTTACATACTTGCAAAAGCTACATGATTTGAGTATTGTAGCCTTCTCATTACTGCGAAGGCAAATCATAGCCAAGGTTGTAATGTAAAGCCAAATGTTACTTTTTTTAACAAAAGATGTTGACACTGAAATTTCAAAATGCACCATTTAATCCCACATGCAAATGAGCTCTTAGTCTCTTTCAAAATTGCAGTTTTTGTGATGTCACAAAGCATGTACATGTATCCTTCTTTTTAGACTACAGCAGGTTAGCTCCACCCATGCATAATAAAGTTATAAGGAATGTTTTAGTCCAGAGTGCTTTGAAAGAGGCACAGTACTTAAAGGCAAAATGATACAGTGATAAAGAGAAATTGAAAAGTTGGCATTAAATTATGATATATTTTATATATTTCCTGTCTATACTGCTGCTACTTGATCTTAGCTCTGCCTTTGATTCTGTCTCCCGTGATCTGCTTATTTCTCGTCTCTCTGGTCTGGGTATCTCTGGTACTGCTCTTTCTTGGTTTTCTTTCTATCTTTCAGATAGACAATTTTATATTTCTGTTAAGGACTTTCGATCACCCACTGTCCCCCTGAAGCGTGGTGTTCCCCAGGGATCTGTTCTAGCGCCACTATTATTCATAATTTACGTATGTATTTACTTTTTTTTTTTTTTTTTCACACTCACATACATCATTTTCTCTCATTTGTGAAGGAGCTTTGTGACAATGACCATTGTTAAAAGCGCTATATAAATAAAATTGAATTGAATTGAATACTGTTTCTGATCTGCTCGGTTTTTCTTTATGATTGAAAGTACATGCCTCATTCATCCACCACTGTGGTCTTCTGTGGACTTCCTGCTTGTCTACTATTGCTCACCAGAGTGTTCCTGTTTCTTGACAATGTACCAAACAGCTGACTTTGACACGCCTAGCATCTTGTCTGCTTCAGATCGAGTTATTCTGATTCGTCTACCTCACATTAGCTCCACTGACACTGACATTTCTTTGGTCCTCAGATTCAAAGACAGCAACAGACTCCAAATGCCACATCTCGGATCAACTCTAAAAGTGTGTGTGAACCAATGATGCAGCGACTCACAGCTGTGCCAGATACCAATTCAATCCAGAAATATGGCATTGAGTCTAACTAAATATAGTAACTGGACAACTGAGCCCCCATATCATTTTCAGAAGTGGACCCTGAGTGGAAGGACTTTTAAAACAGTAGTACAGACTTAACAACTTAAGTACAGTATTGAAAAATAGCAAAAAGGAACAAAACAGTATCAAAAACATTAATGCCAGTAAGCCCCTCTGCCAAATATGAGAGCCTCCCCTTCTCCACATGACTCAAAAATCACTTGAAAAGCTGCCATTTAGGCGGCTTATTTTGTTAACGGGATGTTGCCTTAGGCACTGAAAAAATAGTTCTGTATTCAAGAACTTTGATTTATCTGAGTACAAGTAGTATAAAGTATTACAAAGTACAATTACATTTTAATTTATACAGTCTAAACAAAAGAACAGAATCAAGACCGCCACTAAACTCCATGGTGGACTCAGAACTCCATCAGCACCTGTTATTTATTAGATCTCTTTCAAAGCATCAGACCAAAGGTTCGGCCTAACGAGCCTAATGTGCCAGTGAAGTGTGCTCCTGAGCAGATCAGGCGATTCGTGGGTTGGGCTAACAGTCATTAGTGGTGACAGCTGAACTGTACTGGGACAGAGCATCACTTCACTGGGCCAGAGCATAACAGGCATGTAGCTTTTCTGATCATAACGTGGACTGGACCACCTTTATAGGTCAAAAAAATCCTCAAGACACTCTAACCATGTCCCTCTCCACCTATCCATACAATCCCCCCACGGCCAGGCAGGCATCAGTGCAGCTGGCTGTGTGTCCATTTAAAAATGGACGCTCCCAGCCAGTCCAGGAGCTCAAACACTGCACTAGCCGGCAGATTATGACAGGCCAGCGCACGGCCACACTGACTTTAACTAGCCAGAGGGACGCGTGGAGGGATGCAGGGGGATGGATGGATGGATGGAGAGGAGGCAGGAGGTACCACCATTAAACGCCACATACCTGTGAAGTGCTGCAGCGTGGGGACGGTGCCCTGCACCCAGAGGCTCAGCACTTGCTGCACGGACAGGTTAATGGAGTAATCCTTGCTCATGTTTCTGTTTCTGCCGCCCGGGTTCGCACCCCTCTTTGTCAAATGGCTGAACGAGGCTTTGGGCGAAGGCATGGAGGAGACCGGGGTGGCATGAGGAGGCTTTTTCTTTCCCTCCCCCCTCCGCCCCTCTACTTTACCGGTGCCTCTGCTTGGGCTTCACGCTCTCGGGCCCGGGCAGGGAGGCGCGCCTTCGCTTCTCCACGGCTGAGAGCAGCAGCGCCGGCTGCTTGGGGGCCATCATGGCTACGGCAAGACAGGCGAGCTCCACACACACACACTCTCTCTCACACACACACACACTCTCACACACGCGCACGCACGGTCGCCCTACATCGCCTGGTTCTGTCTACATAACTCTTAAAGGAGCCGCTCCTCTTAAAGGGAAGCGCAGCCAGTTCAAAACGCTCCAACACAAGTGGGGTTTATGAATGAAACATGGTGACAAGACGGTCCCCAACTTTCCCCCCGATGAGCCACAGTGTTTTGGGCCCTTTTTCCATCATTCTAAAGGGCTGGAAACGTAAGGGTAAATCTGTTCTCAAAAAAAAATATGAAGCCAAGGTTACAAAGGCTACAAAGGCGAGCATTGTTCTGTAGTTTTGTAGACCAAACATTTTGTAGACCAAAAATGAATGATGTGTGTTCTGATTGGATGCTCTTAATTGTGCCTCATTTAAAAAGCAGGCTGGGCAGAAACACTCTTTATAAGTTCAGTATCAGTGGGGGGAGGTAAACTGCTGAAGGTAAACATGTATAAAGGCCTCCTCATGCCACCCCAGTCTCCCAAAGCCTAATTCAGCCCTTTAATAAAGAGCGGTGCGAACATGGGCGGCGGCTCTCAAAAAAGGAAGAAGCTAAGGTTGCAAAAATTACGCCAGCATTTTTAAAATGTGCTGTCTGTTACTTTGCTCAAGAGTACCACAGTGGTGCCACTAGCATCCCCGGGATTCAATCCACAGCATTCTGATTGCAGGGACAACTCCCTAACCACTAGGCCACCAGCTGCCTACTTAGTAAGGGAATAAAATAATGACTTTAATGCAAGAATGGGCCAGGCCTCTCGCATTTGTCAGAGCATGAGGAAACTATACCACAGGAAACAAGGCAAAAAGTGAAATTAAAATAGAGCTGTTGTGAAGATGAATATGGCCTTCGATGTTTCACGCTGATTGCATTTGCAGCTAGCTTTATCACACTTCAGCAGTTTCTGTGGTCAGACGTAGGTATTTTGTCAGCTCTCTCTTGGTTTTCTTTCCATTCTTGCAGTCAGATGACTGTTTCCTTGGCTGTGAGATGGGGTTTTGTGATTAAACACTCAGACTGTTCCAGAAAGTTCCTGCTGGATGATAGTCTAGTACACTTTTTTTGTCTGGCACATCTGGAGATACTGGTGTCTTCTGTTTAATGTCTGGCTAAATGAGCCTGACATTTCTTTTGAATGTCACAAGAGAAGAGAAAAAGTCGCTTTAGCATTTACATTTATAGCATTTAGCTGATGCTCTTATCCAGAGCGACATACATCAGTACTCAAGTAGTCCACATCTGTTTCTTAAACCTGTAAAGCTAAACTTAAATCAATGTCCACTATTTAACCAAGTTACTGCATGCTAGGTACACTTAATCAACACCTGTGAAAGAAAAGTCAGAAGTTAAGACAAAAGTAAGGAAGGGGATAAGAGTTTGTTTATTTATTTATTTATTTATTTATTTATTTATTTATTTATTTAGAGAAATAAGCAGAATCGAGAGGCATAGTTAGTCACCAAGGTGCTCCTTGAAGAGGTGGGTCTTGAAGACAGTGAGGGACTCTGCAGCTCTGAACGGAAGAGGGAGTTCGTTCCACCACTGGGGGACCAAGACTGAGAAGAGTCTTGATGCAGGCGAGAAAGACAAATCTTTATCTAGCGTAACACCAAGATTTCTTGTCTTCTTTGAAGGGACGATAACCGAGTTCCCAACAGAAACGATGAGCTTGGTGAAGGACTCCCTTTGATGAAGAGGAGCTCAGTCTTGCTGGAGTTCAGCTTGAGGTGGTGGGCTGCCATCCAAGAGGAGATGTCAGCCAGGCAGTCTGAGATGCGGGTCGAGGCTTGGTTGTCACTGGAAGGAAGAGAGAATAAGTTGCATATCATCAGCATAAACGTAGGAAAAACCATGTGAGACTATTACATTCCCAAGACAACAAGTATATAAAGAAAAGAGAAGTGGTACAAGGACCGAGCCCTGTGGAACACCAGTGGATCTTCGTGGAGCAGACTGGGTGCCTTGCCATGCTACCTGGTACCTCCAGTCATCAAGGTAGGAAGCAAACCATTGCCAGGCTGTGCCTGAGATCCTAAAGTTGGAGAGAGTGGCAAGGAGGAGCTGTTGATTGACTGTGTCAAAGGCAGCAGAGAGGTCAAGGAGGATCAGAGCAGAAAATCTAGCCGCATTAAGTTCTTTGGAGACGGCAGTTTTGGAGATGCAGATTCTTCAAATTTGGTTTTGAAAAAGGAAGACTTAGCAGAAGTTAATCATTGGCAAAATTAGATAAGAGAGAGCGATAAGTGATGAGATCACTTCTTAAGTGTTTTCCTCCATTTTCTTTCGGCTGCTCTCAGTTCCCTTTGGTTACTTCGCAGGACCTCAGACAGCCATGGAGTCAGGGGAGAGATGTGCTTCGATCTGGAAGACAAGTGACAGAGTTGGTTAAATGAACTGTGGAGAGATGATAGAAGGTCATGGGTAGTAGATTCAACAGAAGATGGACTGGGATTAGTAGAGTTTGGGCGAGATAAGGAGGATAGAATAGGGGAGGAGCGAGACGACAGAGATAAAGAGGAGAGATTTCTGCGGGTAGACATAGGTGCTGCACGCAGGTGAACTGATAAGAAGGTCTGAAGAGGTCATTTGAAAGATAGAAGATGATGGTCAGAGACATGTAGAGGATTGATCTGGTAGATACTCCTTAAAATTATGTCAAATTTGACCTTAACTTCCCAAACAAGAAATGAAAGAAAATGAAAAGGTGCAGAGATTAACACTGATTAAGGGGTAAACCTAGAGAATTTCCCTCTTACTTTTTCAAATTTGCCCCTTAAATATAATAGAACCTCTTAAATTTTATGATTAAGGGGTTTCACACTCATGCCATAAATCTAAATAAAGGTAAAATTAAGAGGTCGTTTCACAAATGAATGGTCACTTAATTCAAATTAACAGATTTGGTGAATTTTCAGGGGTAAATTAAGGTAGGTTTAAGCACATTTTAAGTACATTGTGTTTTGTTGTGATAAGCTATGTTATTTAGCAATCTCTACTCTTTCAGGTGTGGATGAAGTCAAGTGGAACCTCATACAAATGAATTTTTTAGTAAAACATATTAACGCAGATGGTATATGAAAGAAACTGCCAAGCAGCAACAGTGAGAATTAAGTAAGCATTACAACAGCAGGTCTTTTCCCATGCGGTTGATCAAGATGAATTATAGATGTACACTAAATATACTCTGAATACATTACTTTTTATGTGTTGTAACAGAATATGTTACTGAGCACATTTACAGTGTATTCAATATTCAGCCATCTTTTCTTTTTTTTGCTAAGTCTTCTGCTCAACTCTGGCTCAACTAGATATCTAAATCTGTTTCATTGATTTATATATGGCATAGCATAAATAAATCATTTAGATCATCTATCTAAATCAACCTTTATTGATTCATTTTTGACTTAGTATAATTCAGCAGGTGATTTAATAGGAAAGTAATCGATGAAGACCTATTATCTATATGTTCTATAATCTATCTTATTGTATATATGTTGTAGTAGTAGTAGTATAAAATATGGAGACGTTTTGTGTATTTATTGACAAAAAAAAGGCTGCTACAAGACAAATGACTTGATTGCAGACCACACAACTGCTGATCAAGCAAAACTAGGGCTTCCTTCTCTGGGCATTATTTGTGTTTTTTTTCTGGTTCAACATGTGCAGTTTTTAGGGACAGAATATTACTGTGAGCATTAATGTGCAATTTGTCTTGTTACATTATTACTGCTGCTACCAAACAACTGAGGACACTCTAATGTGTACCTTTATATATACTCACAGTGTTCATGTATATATATATATATATATATATATATATATATACTATGAACATATACACATACATGTATAGGTTATATATGCACATATATTTTCATACACATGCAAATGTCTATATTTATATTTGCTGTTACACCAGCAACGAGATCCGAACTTTATTAAACTTAAAATGAAATTGCAGTAAAAGGCAACACATTTTTTTTCCTTTTGTAAGTCGAACAGTCTCCTTGCTTTATTATTGGAGTGAACCACCTGAGGCTCTGACTCATCAGTGTATCTTCCTATGTGTGCAGTATCACCTCCCAACCTCAGGCTTCACATTCTCCAGTTTCTCCATTGTTTTTGCTCCATTGTCCCTGTTGTGTCAAACACCTACAAAGTCACGCTATTTTACGAAAGGTTTGATGAGCGTAGAAGTGACTGGATGGTAGATCAGGTCAGGTCAGGTCTCTGCAAGCACCCGTAGTCTGATCTGAGGCGTGTTTTGGTTCTTGGAGCTGGAGGAGAAGGCCATTGATGTAGAGCAGACCTGCAGGGAAGGGGCTTATTGACCTGAAGGTCTATTCATGAGCAGGGCCGACTCATTCTTTATGTCTGAAGGGTGTGTGTAGGCCAGAGCAGTCAGATAAAAGACTTTTCTGGCTGCTTTGAAGCTCCACGGGCCTGTTTGTGTGCCGACTGGTGTAGAAGGCCCATTTAAGTCTAAATCTGATTGATCTTTCTTTCATAGTATCATACTGTGGAGAGTACAATACTGACAGTTTTCTTTTGAACAGGACATGCGCGTTAAAACTAAGACAGTTTATCCATGTCAACAGGGCACATGATTCAAATTTGCATGCCATTTTCATGGCAAGTGTGAATTTCTTTCATTTAGGCTAAAAAAAAAATAATCACTGGCATAAAATATTCATCATTACTCATTTGATTTCGGCCATGGTAATTTGATCTTGTTAAAGTTAGGGGGTAGATATTATCATAAAGCGTCCCTCATTCAGATTCTGTGACCTTGGATTTAATCAAGCTGCCTGAATTTTAAACAAATAAATAAATAAATGTAACTTTGTTCCATAATTACTTTTGTAATATTGAATATTGTGCTATGCAACAATATTCCGTGGCATCCTTCTTTTTTACAGTCTATACATAAATGGAAAATAAATAAACAAATAAATAAAATAATGAATTTAAAAAAATGCAATGATTGTTTTTATGATGTTCTTTACATAAATCTGCCTCTTCAGCTTGTGGCAGTCAAGCTTTACCTTCACACTGAAGTTAGAAGGAGAGTTTCAACAGAAATTAGGGGACAGTTAATGAAAGCAGAGGTCACTGACATGTGTCTTAAAGACACAGTAACAACCTCATTAAAAAAAGTTGGAAAACGGTTATGTAAAATGATTTACCGAATTTAATGAAGAAAAAACAGTAAAAAAGGAAGAAATGACGTTCGAATGGAAATTTCCGTCCTCTACAGCGGAATTGCCGAGAGGTGGTCCCTCTATTCAGCCACGGGATGGCGCTGTTGGTCTGTAGTTTGGATTACTGACCCGCGTCCACATGGATGGAACAGAATTCATGTTTCTTTATTTTAAACAAGCAAAACTCCTTTACACACATACTGCGTTTTCATAACATTTCTGCTACAGCTGAGTGTTTTTCTTTGTCAGTATGAAGTAAATATATATGTGTATTGATGTATATTTGTGTGTGTGTGTGTGTGTGTTGTTTGTGTATGTATAAATCATATATCATTGTCCAGAGGAAACCATGTATATCCCCACATCTCTCTCTCACTATCTCTCTCTCACTATCTCTCTATCTCAATCTCTCTCTCTCTCTCTCTCTCTCTCTCTCTCTACATATATATGAGAGAGAGAGACAGGCAGATAGATAGAAAAACTCTAACCTATATAAGAAATAATGTTTTTCAGTCTCCTGTGAATTTACCAACTTGTGTTTTCTTTGTGTTTGTGACAGCAGTGCTATTAAATAAATCTGATTTCAAAATATTACTTGGCTTCATTTTATCCTCTTGTGGTGTCAGCATTTCTCAAAGCTTTCAGCTTTGTGGTAAAAGCATTTCGAAATGATCAAAAATAGTTTGGGAAAGTAAAAAAAAATCTGTCAAATCATTATTGAGGCAAAACTACTCTGCATACCTAGGAAGAGTTGGTGTGTTTCAAAGTTACGATCAAAATCAGTCTAGTAAAATACAACATACCAAAATATTACTAAAAGGCTGTTTTATCTTAACTAGAGATGCGCTGATCCGATATTCTGGATCGGTATCAGTCCGATCCTGACCTAAATTACTGGATCGGAAATCGGGAAGGACTAAATGACGTAATCCGATCCGATAAAAAATGTG
>JBBPCY010000018.1:13217863-13232998 GCA_037974405.1 Brachyalestes nurse
TGCGAATTGTTTCATTTCACAAAAAAAAAAAGTACATATATATATAATTTTTTTTTTCTGTGAAATTAAACAATTCGCATCCGCCTGGTCCAAATGACTGTGTATATATACATAGTCCCTTTAAAGCTTTAATGTTTTAATGTACTGTTCGACCACCAGTTAAGCTACATGTGGTAAAAATTAAAAGAGTTTCTATTGCCTTACAGCATCCTACATATACCCCTCCACCAATAAAAAAACATTTTAGGTCAAAACTTTCTCAAAACTATTGTAAAATAATGTCTCAATCAAGCAACATATTCATAGATTTTAAAACCATGCATTTATCCACCACAGGTCCCACTAAACCTCTACAATACATTCTATACAACCATTAAGACTCCACACTGCAGGCAATGAACACCATCTATCAAAGCTGAAGCAAATCTGGCCCTCAGTTTAGCGTATGAAACATGATTGATTCTTTTTTGTGTGGCGGCCTACAGAAACTTTTTGAGTTTTTACTGAGCACTACTTAGCAAAAAAGTAACAAAAAAACTAATTACATGAAAGGTTGATCTGAATCTTTTTCACTTTTTTATGGCTCAGGCAAATTGCCAGTTAGTGGGTTAACATGTTTGAATGTACATTACAATCACTTCTTAAACCCACAGCTCAAATATAGGCCATAAGACTTTTATTCAAATATCTATATGCAAGTAAAACAAGCTAAATGTGTGTGTGAGGGACAGTGGTCAATGTGTGCATGTGTGTACCCATTTGTACATGTTGTTCCTCCATCAATTTCCCCATATGCTCTTGTTTAACATGAAACATATACTTATTAATTACCTCAGGTTACTGATATCAGTAATATGTAATAATTATCAACATAAAGGGATTCGTTTTCAACCGGTCCAAAAACTGGTCTGAAAATGAGAATGAACTAATAGAGCAGCGAGGGGTCTGCAGCAGGTAAACCAGCTGGTGTAGCATAGATAATAGCAAAGTCTTATTTATTATACATAAGTAATAAGCTATCTGTATGCGTAATAATGGAGTTTATATGGGACGGTGTCTATATGTGTTGTTTAAAAATGTTCATAAATACAATACGATTATTTTAAAGCTCTTCAGCTGTGCTCTTTTCTGAAAGCAGCAGAATCCATCCATCCACTATCCTAACTAGAATCACAGAAGCCTTTCCCAGTGTTCACAAGGCAAAAAGCAGAGAAACACCCTGGGCAGGACAGCCTAGAAAGTCTGGAGAAGAACTCCATCCAGACTGCACAGAAAGTACTGCAAAGCACTGTGATGAACACCTCACAGTCTGGGGCTGTTTTTCTTATACTTATGTTAGTGAGTGTGTGTTCACTGATAAGATCATGAACTCAGAAGAGTGAACTTATGGACTTCGGATGCTGTCCTGAAGGAGTCTGCAAAGAAACTGCTCAAACAACAACAATCTAAAACACGTTTGAAAAAAAACCCATTTCTGAATCACTTTTGGAAGAAAAAAAATCATTGCACAAAGGGCACTGACAGTACTGGAAGTGTCGGTTAAAAATAAATGCCACTTGGCATGCTGTGTTCTAACACAAAGAACTTAGTGAAACTTTAAACATTGTTGAGGTCACTTAAAGTGATTTTTTTTTTGTCCTTTCAAAGTTACTTAGAGGATAACTCTGAATCATTCTGGCCAAATGTAACCCCTGTATGTAACCTCTCAGACCCCCTGTACTCTCACTTAAACCTTCAAGTGCACGGGAGTGAGAAAAGTCGCAGAAAAAGAACAAGAGACGGCGGTAGACTTTAAACCTGCTTTTCGAAAGCTAATGCAGCTGTTATTTTTGGCTCAGGCTGGCGTTCTCTTTCCAGTGATAGGTGTACATGGTCGCAGTACTTGGGGTGGGTGGAGAGAGAGAGAGAGACTGAGAGTAAGAAGGAGAGAGAGAGAAAATAAGCTGGCGTGGCTCTGTGGGACAGTGCAGGTTTCTGGCAGCTCCCAGGCTCAGGCGTCAGTAGATGTAAGGCTGAAGAGGCTGGGCATGCGCTCCGGTGCGCACTGCGACAGCTAACCTGGCCGGCTGCACACACACACGACAGCTTACATCAGCCTGCTGATCCTGCCAAGCCTGTACCTGAGCCCAGTCACCAATCACACGCTGGCACCACACATGACAGCCAATTAAAACGCAGTTTGACAATCCAGACAGGAAAGGGGGGGGCGGCCTGCAAACGAGTCGCCTATTAAGGGGCAGCAAGAAAACAAACTAAAGTCGCAGCACTGCTTAATGAATTCACACTGTGGGAAGCGCTCATTATGAGACGATGGCTTGAATTATCTGTCTATAATTCATAAACTTGGGCTTGACATCAAAACAACAAAAGAAAAGTGTGGGGATTTTTCCTTTTTAAGAATATTTCATGTGTTTTTGTTTTCTTCCAGCTTAGGCTACTTGTAGCTGTGGAATAGGAGATGGTGCTGTAACAAAGAATGCAATTTTTCTAAAGGAAAAATTAGAAATATTAAAACTAAGCCACAAAAGATCTCAAAAGACAGTTCACATAGCACACGTGCTTTCATTTGATTTCATTATTTGACACTCAGTCTGTTAAGCAGTGTCTCAATAGATCTGCTGAAGCCAGATTTCAGCAGTGTTGGCCTTGTATAGCAGCCACAGCTTTTTTCACCCAACAGCACACAGCCATGCATGCTGATTCTATAGTTCTCTTCACTGAATCTGTGGAACACCTGCAGTACCAGTACAGTGCCAAAGTCTGTGCACCTACTAGGGCTGTAACAATGGACATGGCTGACTATTGGATTTGACACAATGCACTGGTGTTTCAATTCAGTGCATTTCAGTTGATACTGAAAAAGACTGGCTGAAATGTGCCTTCCATCAATATGGTAATATTTCCATTTTTAGTCTATTCAAACCTTTAATATTATAAGACTACACTATTAGGCTCTCAAATTCAAGAGCTAGAGGGGGGCACTGGCCAGGTGTGCTTTTTAAAGTGTTAGAAAAATACTCATACTCATATTTTTAAGTAACTATGAATGTTATATTTTCTCTGCATTTGCATGTGTTTATTAAAAGAAATCAAACATGCTAATGTTACTAATGATGAATGGAAGTTGCCCCAATTAGCATTATGTAATTTGAACAATACTCATTGGTGACTAATCACTTTGATTCATTGTTAGCAACTTAAGAATTACTGACCAAACCATTCGATCAGGAGATGTAAATCCTCAAAAGAGGGATGAGGTTGCAGTGGCACAGCTCATACTACGGCCTCCGCAGTTCTTCAAACATGATTCGCATTCTTGAGCTGTAAGCACGACATTTCAGACTGCAAAGAGCCTGGAGGAAGAATTCAAGAGGTAAACAAAAGTTTTTAAATGATTGTGTCCCGAATACTTCAACGCCGTGACTTATATGCTAAAACGTATAGACTCCCATTTTTTTACAGCTTGTACATCAATCATATAAGGGTTCCTGTATTGGCTAGTATAGATTTTGGTCTCCATAATTAAATACATTTTATTAATATTACATCTTACATAAACAGCAACATTATAAAACTACCATTCATTTTGCAGAGCACATACTAAAATAAATGAAATATGAATAGCTGCTTCCATTGCAATTACAAGCACTATTTTGGGCATTATAGAAAAACAGGCAGCATTAACTGAACAGCTTTTTCTGTACAGGTCTACTAATACATATACATATATAATGTATACATATATAATTCAAGATTCTTATGGTAATGCAGGTTTGTTGTGAGAGTCATAATTGCTTCATATGTTTACAGTCCACATTAATATTGTGCTTTTGTGCTTAAAGGTTAGTGGTTAAACTGTGTGTGTGTGTTATTTCATCGGTAATGACAAAGTGGAATTATTTGTTTTTAAATAGGTAGGCGTCCAAGTCGACTCCAACACCCCCCCCCCCCCAAGTGAAGAACATAATTGTTTTAATATTAGACATTTCTTCTAACTCTATAGTTTTATTATGTGACACTGGCGTGGTGTGTATATAAAGTGTTTTGATCTATTCTGTCACTGCAGCCCTTAACTCTGCGTCAGTCACAGAATGATGGCTACAATGTACAAATGAGCTCTCTAATCACAAGCTGTTTTATGGTATATCCTGAGCACCCTGACCAATCTTGGACACCTCAGATGAGCTTCCAAGGAATCAAGGGATTCAGTAGAATTCAGTGAGTTAGATCTGATTCAGGTTTCTCTGATTCAATTGTACAGGATAACCCTTGTGTTGAAATGTAATCATAATATGAACTATGCTGGCCTCCAAAGTGTTATATATGTGTAACTAACAATTTGTAACAAACATCTTAAATAATAAAATGTCTTTCCTAACCTTAAAGGGGAACTCTACAAATTCTTCCAATCAAAATTCATAATTCATGTAAAATTCTTCATTCTAGAGAAACTTATCAAGTCAGAATTGTTCACGGGGTGGAAAACTGGAGAGTTTAATGCCTCAAAAAGTTACTTCACAGGAAGAAATTACATTCAGCGGTTCCAAATATACTGTCTGATGCCCAAGACATTGATTTATGATTGTTTTATACGAAAACATTTTTGCGAAACAATTTTTTTTAGAATCTGTTCAGGGTGCAGAGATTCATGCAGGGTGTTGTAGGGAAAAGTAGACCCAAAGAAAAGGTTTTGATGGGGTTTTTTTTGCTTTCAGTATTACCAGTATTGCAAGACACATGCACAGGTAGTCTAGAACAGTAAATAAAATTGTCATATTTACCTGGTTTCATTAACCACCACTGTAAAGACACCTGAGCAGGTAAATTTCTCTGTAATGCACCATTTCACATCAGTCCCCTCTAAATGATTTTGTATGCATCACAGTAACTGAATTATGCAGTTGTTAATCAATGTAATTCTCATCTTCACTTTTACCTCAGTAACCAAATGAAAAGTTTTCTCTATTGCCATTAAAAAATGAAAATAGTCACCCAGGTTGACCTTGTTTTTTCCCTCCTTTTTCTATAAACTCGGGACAGTTTTGTCATGAAAATATGCCTGTTTTAGTCTGTTAACCTGCTATACAGGCTGATCTTTGGCAGCGAGTGTGTAAGGGCGTGCCTGAGTGCTACTGACAGTATGGCTCAGCCAGCTCACCACTGTGCCTCTCTGAGCACACTCAGATGTCACTCACCTGCCAGGCCAGAGGCATGATTGATAAAGAAGCCGACAATACCTGTCTGAGAATATCTCATCCAACACACACAAACACACACATCCACACACACACATGCTCAAATACACACTCAAAAGACCCTGTCTGAAAGTATCTCATCTCCCCTTGCAAGGAACAGGCACAGAGTTGAGGTCATAACCTCTGAACACACACACAGTAACTCAGCAGAGTTATCTTTTAAACTTTTGCAGCCTTCGCGCTGTGTTTTTCTGTTCCTGCTGACTCAGTGGCACAGAAAAGCCAGAACGTGACACAGGCAAGTACACACACACTCACACTCACACACACACCCTAAAGCCTAGACATGACACTTCTCAATCCAAGAAGGGGGAGTTTAACATAAATTGAGAGCATAAGCTGGATAAAATAGTGCAAAATAAGATCAAAGTCATGCATGAAGGCAAACCCTGTGTCTTCATTTTCATGTTGCAAGTATTTTTACATTTTTTTTGAGACAGAAGAAATCCCACAAACGCTTTGAACCCAATAAACCAGGGCAGAATTGGTTCTGAGACATGTTTGGGAATTTAAGGAATATATCAGAAATGCAAATGGGCATGCTAGGAGGCCTTTGAAACACAATCAGCACGTGCGGAGTTTGGGGCATGGGTGGTGGGGTGAAGGAGAGAGCCTACCACTATCTGGTTTACTCAGCAGCCTTGCACACTTCCTAATCCACTTTAAGCTTGGATTGTGCTCACACTTGGTCCCACTGATGCAAATAGGATTGACCCCCTGTTTTTTTTTCAACCCAGTGTGTGCTTTTGGCCCAAATTATAGTTCTTTCTGGTGGCCTTCGGTCTGCTTGTAATGACCGAATCATCCTGGGTGCTTCACTGCGTCCTCTTGGTCTCTTTCTGGCTTTCTCCCCCTTTCTGACTCCTCCCGCCACTTCTGAATTAAATTTTTTATCAAATTCGGCATCTCAGGGGACAGCCCTACCAGGTCTTTAAGATTGAGATTTTCTCTTGCCTTCTCTTTTTCTCTCTCAGAGCCCCAGCGCCGGGCCATAAGGATCTCGGCTGGATGCAGCAATGCCCACATGGCCAAATTAATCACTTTTAAACAGAGCCAACGGGAGCTTCGCTAGCAGTAATGCAAGATTTGGAGCAGCACACACTAAATCCCCCTGACCAAAAAAACAAAAAACAAAACCCAGTGCACACAAAGTAAACAGTACCACCATAGAGCAAGTTACTGCAGGCCACCTACAGAACCGCAATGCATTCATGATGATGGAGAGTTGTACTTCGTTGAAAACCATCCAACAGATATGAATTCCACTCTCAAAGCAATACTGCAGCATTTGTGAAATTTGAGTGTTTATTCATTTTCTGAGACCTCCCAGTTTGTGCTGCATGAAAACCAGAAAACCTTAGAGGAAACCAAATTATCTGGAACTACTTTGGTAAGATATTTATTTTTAAGAATGTTATAGCTCCGGACCTGCAATCACTGACAGCTGAAGTGAATAATAAACCTTGGGGGGTCTAGGCATTCATGAAACCTGAAACACTACAAACAGTGTTCAGAAAAGGTTTGAGGAACATGACAAAGAGATCAAGGTTTTAACTTGGCCTCCAAATTCCCCAGATCTCAGTTCCATCAAGCATCTGTGGTATACGCAGGACAAACTTGTCCCATCCACTGAGGCCCCATCTTGTAACTTACAGGACCTAAAGGATCTGCTTTTACTGTCTTGGTGCCAGATACCACAACAGACCTTCAGAGGTCTTGGGAGTCCATGCTTCAATGAATCAGAGCTGTTTTGGTGACACAATGGGCAACCTACAAATAATTAGGCAGGGGTTACATTCATGGATTATAAAAAATTACTCATAGACTTCAGCTATTGCTTACTGAGTTTCAGTTCTCTCATTACTTTTCTAAGCACAAGCAAATGCTTTGAAATGCTTTCTGTGATAATCGATGGGGAGGCACAGTGGCGCAGGGTTTTGTGCTGTTGCCTCACACCAAGAAAGTCCTGAGTTCGACTCCTAGGTTGGGCACATGGTCTTTCTGTGGGGAATTTACATGTTCTCCCCATGAGTGCGTGGGTTTCCTCCCACCACCAAAAAACATGCGTGCATTGGGGATAGGATAGGCCAACTGAGCATACTAAACTGTCTAAAGGTGTGAATATGAGTGTGAATGGTTGTCTGTCTCTGTATGTGGCGTGATGGTGACTGTCCGAGTGCGGGATAAAGAGGTAGATGATGGATGGATCGATAATCGATGGTATAACACCGGTGCAATGGACAGATTTTTAGGCTGAAAATTGCCGAAGTTTTAGCTATATAGCAGAGTTAGAGTTTGCCTGCTCAAGTAAGAAGCATGTAAGTGTATATATAATGTTTAAAACCCATTCAGCTGGGTTTAGGTTTATAAATTGTCAGGCAGCACTTAGCAAGAGGACTCAAATTTAGTAAAACCCAAGTTAAAGTGAAGGTATTTAGAGAACACGCACTGCTCCTGGTTTTAAAAGGTAATGCTGGTATATGGGGGAGGAGAGAGCTGTGTGCATGTATATATGTGCTTGTGTGTTTTTGTTAGTGTGTATGGCGACTGTGCATACTTCCTTAATCATTCATGCTTTAGCTACACGGCAGCAGTTTCTAGCGGAAGTATTAAAAAAAAAAAACTTTGCAAGCTCTTATGAATTATTGACGGCAGAGAGGAGCATCCCACAGGGAGAATGTTTCCATTCTGACCACACAGAGAGGAAAGGAAAGGAGGAGAGAGGAGGAGAGAAAAGACGAGAGAGAGCGATTAATGTAGCCCCTGCCCATAGACTAATTATACTGCATAATTATACACAACACTAACTGCCTTCATTCATTCTGATAGCAGCGGCACACAGAACAGCCCAACAGACTGCAAGCACAGGCTGCAAAAACAAAGGACCATGTCTTCCCATAGACTCCTGTTCTTCAGAGAACTCTGAAGACCCTAAAATTTCGACCCAAACCTGGATTTTGACAACATAGTCAGACAAAAACTCCCCACAGGGGGGCTACGCCATTAATCATACTAAAGTCCCATAAAAATGCAATCTGAATCAACATTAAAGTGCCTCATTCCACCTCTGATTGCAAACAATGTCTATAAATATTGGTTGGCTGATATTACTAGCTGATAGTGATGGCTTACAGTATGACGTCACGCTGAAGCAAGTACAAAAATCATGTTTACTGAGACACATCACAGGTCTAATGACAACAGAAGTGTTTCTATAAAAGAGTCTCTGTAACATCTTGAGATGGAAGTGGAATCATTTTACATATTTATTTATATATGTAAACTTGATATCAGCTAGCAGGATCCAAGATTGCTAATCAAAAAAGATTTTGTCCCCATGCGTGCACTTCAATAATTGCATGGAATAAAATAAAAAAGTCAAACTGTTAATCACATTTATTCATTTGACAACTATAAACTGAAATTTCATGACAGATGCAGAAAGCACACTGATAACTTTTTTGGTTGTGGCATCACCGGAATCCAAACTTAGGTAAAATCTTACATGGATGTGACACTCAGAACCCAAGATGAGTTACTGCTGATCAACAATATCAGGATCTGAACGCAAAACAGGTTAATATGACTGAAAACTGTAAAATGCATCCCACCCTATGAGAGAATGTAATTTCTTCCAGGATCAATAAAGTTTTCTAATACTGATTCTTATAATAAAGAGTATATATGTTTTTAATGTAGAGAGCTGATGAAAATGAATAATAAAAGATAAATAACAGAAAAAAATTCCCTCAGTGCTACATTACAAAACAAAGTGTAACTGAAAAATTTTCATATTTGCTGTATCTATTAAATGCTTGAGAGTATCATAATTTTATGAGCAATATTTGATTGTTGCTTTCCAGAAAATATACTAAAGTATATGCCACTAATCTGAAGAATATAGTATGCCTAAAATCTAAGCATCCCCAGACTTGTGATAGACAGTATATGTAGATGTCACAGAAGAAAAAAGAAGAGTTCAACGCGTACACCATTGCTGGATGAATTGGAATGCTCTTTAAGCTAGGGAAGAACATCAGAAGCACTTTCATTTGATCATCAAAAATGACCCCAAATGAATGTGGACAGTTTCTGTGAGGAGATACTTCCTGCGAAGAGCAAAGCCTTGGCTTCTCGGTTCAAAGCCAGCCAGCTAATTCCTCATCAAAGCCATCAGTCATGGGATTCATCAGTGTTTGTGCTTTAAGACCCTACAGGGAGCAATCAGTTATAGTTCTGTAGTTCCTGACCTAAGCAGCGGAGGGAATATAGAAAGCTTCTCAAATTACCGTACCATGTCTACCACCTGTACTTCATTACCCTTTCTCCATATAGGCACAATCTTAGAGCCAGAGTGTGTGTCTCAGAAAGGCCGCACGGCTGTAGAAATGAGCTGTGAAAACCAGTGCAAGTACAGGTGCAAGATAATATTCATAACACAGTCCTGTTCTTGGCCTCAGGAGGGTAAGTTTTGTATAAATCACTGAAAGGGAGGAAACTGGTATGGATCCACCAGCAAGATAATGAATGAATGTTTGTAGTAATTTTGTCAGCTTCACTCTCATTTTAAAGATGTCATGGTAATATTATTTCTTTAACAAATATGGTTGTCTTATCCTAATTATT
Source organism: Brachyalestes nurse (assembly GCA_037974405.1). Lineage (NCBI taxonomy): Eukaryota > Metazoa > Chordata > Actinopteri > Characiformes > Alestidae > Brachyalestes > Brachyalestes nurse. The sequence goes on from JBBPCY010000018.1 coordinate 13,227,745, forward strand.
CTCATTACATTAACATACTTATAGGTATTCTGTTACTTCTCAGCTCTGATACCATTGGCACCACATAATAACAACAGCTCTTTCACTGACAGAGATAAATTGGCTGCCAACTGATTAGCTAAAATTAACTTTCATATAATAACATGTTCCTATAAACTTTGACGTTGACTTTTTTTAAGCATGTGTACTTCACTGGGATTCATTCAGAATGCTTTGTTCACCAATATTTCTGAAGAATATCATCTTCTAGCTTAGCTAGAGAGGAATTAGAAATAATGTATGATGATTAATAGAAATGATTAACTGTCATGCTAATGAGTCTAAGCAAGTCTCCAACTGAACATGTAACTTTCACATTTTAGAAAATGTCAGATCCACCACCTGATTGTGTCTCTACATCAGAGTTCCATGCAGTAAGCGAGTGTGTAGATTTTTTTCAGAACTAACAGCATTAACTCAAAAGGTGATAGAGCATTGACTCAGTACTTTGAGAAATGGTGGATGATATTCCAGTTCACTCCCATTATTCCAGCAGCCATGGGCATGGATGTGGTAACTGGAGTACATGGGTGTGACCGTCATTGTTGAATGGTTGCAAACTGTTCGCTTAATTTGAGTTCGAGTGTGATAGCAGTGGCACTAGAGTGTGTGGGTGTGGCATTTAGACAGTGTGTGGGTGATTTATAATCTGTACTGTAGAGCCCCTGGCTGGAAGGAGATGTCTAGGGACTCTCTGAAGATTCTTCTCATTACCATTGCTGAAAATAATTCCATTTATTGCTGTACAAGGACATAACCAGGCATCAAAAAACCACTGCTTCTCAGATGAAAACGTAGTTTACTTATATAAAACAGATGCCAGTTTTTTAACAATGCATTCATTAACAATGCCTGCGACAACTGTGTACCTACTGGTGAGTTATTGTTACAGATGGATTCGAGTGGTACAGCTTATGTAATTCTACATATGTATTAAGTTCAACTACTGTAATCCATTTGTAACAGGGAACACATGGGGGGCGGTGGATAAGCAGAAATATTTTGTGAACCAGAGTGTGGATGTGGGACCACAAAACCAAACAAAGATTTGGAAATGTGGAGGCCACAAGCCTTGCCAGAAAGGGAACTATGCCCAAAGGCTCCCTGCACACTGCTGCATTATTGTTGGATGCATTATTAAAGGATTACTAGACAGTTATTAGAGACCTTTTATGTAGTATGGAACCCTACAATCTGAAACAAAAAGCATTCAAGATTATTCCAAAAGATAAAAGCTTCAGAACCATGATGATAAAATAAAGAGGTGTAAAATGGACTATGCTAAATGACTCACCCACATACAGTAACATCTTTTTGTCTCTCTGTCTCTTTCTCTCTCTCCTCACACCTACATAGGATCACAAAAACAGTTCTTTCTATAATGAATCTCCAGAGGAATTGCATGCACCATTTTTCCTTACAAGCAGTTTAAATTTCTCTGTTTCTATTTTGTGTTTAATAGACACTACAGCATTGGTGAAATGGAGGATACCACACATCCAGCATCATATTTTACTGCAGCTGTGATGCACTCCAATGAACTAAAGCTCCTACATACAAAAGAGGGGTAATATTTTTTCTCTTGTGTTCTTAGTTTGCATCGGAACAAAGCCCTTTTCCCTGGTTTCTTTTTTGTTCTTAGGTCAATAGAGCCAACATTCATGTTTTACTAGAAAAGATGTCCTGTGTGTGGAAAAATGGTGAAAGCGTGACCGGAGTGCAGTGCAGCCTCACACTGCTGGACAGATTGAACGCATGGAAAACACATTACAAGAAAATAAAGATTCCAAGACACATATGCTTTCCTCAGGCATTTGCGAAGTTGTGTTACAGGCTTTATTTGCACGACCTTGCAGAATCTTATACTAATGAATATCAAACCATAACGTCTGCTCAAAACACACCCACACGCAAACACACCATCTATCCAGTACATAATCTCAGCATCACACTGCAGGGTTTTATATTTAACATATAAAAGCTGACTTTTATAGAGCTCTTTTAACCCTTGCCAGGTGACTTTACCCTCAGCGGTCCAATCACCAGTTTTAAATCTGAGAGCTGCCCAATAAAGCAGACAACCTGAGCTGCAGCCTGATATGCCTGGTTAAAAGGTTTGTGGTGGGAAATCATTTCAAATTTTAATGAAATGCAGGGGAAAAAAAGTCTCACTTGGCTCACTGTGCTCTGGAAAACGACGGGGAAGAAATCATCATATTTTCAGTATAACTTCATCAAAGGAGAGAGCTGGTCGATGAACTGAGGTGAACCAGTTCTAAAGCTTTATGTGAGAGTGTGTGGTTTATTTTTATACAAGGATTAACTGTGATAAATGATATAATTTCATCACTAACCTTCCTCAACATGATTGACAAGTGTCCCCAGTTTAGTCTATCATTTTAAGACCACACACATTTTAGATCATTTTAAAGAACTGATTCTCCTGGTTGAAATGAAATACTTACGGATCAATCACAATGTGTCAAAATGGAATATACACAGTGCGCAAAATGGAATATTCCACTCAGGCAGTAAAGGGTTAACCGTAGATGTTGTACTTTACCATCATCAGTATGTATGTGCATATAACGGACTTAATGAACGGACACTATGTTAACCATGGCTTTGTACTGCACATACTGTATTGCACATTATAATATTTTATCCTATCATATTGTATGGCTGTAAAGCGGCCAGTGTGTTAGCTCATGGCTAATGTGCTCAGTAGTAGCTCACGGTTAGAGCACCTGATTGGACCTCTATAAACCAGCTATTAATAAACGTTTTTCTTATATTAAGAACAGACTGAATGGATCAGGCTACGTACCACTTTGCCATTTTGAAGCCTCTATCAAAAATATATTGAATTGAGAAACCAAATCATCAATCAAATTCTAAACTTAGCACCCCTAATATAAAAAAAATCCCTTTTCACTGCAGTTAGGTTTAATGGTAAATTAAGTTGAGAGTGCATGTTTATGTCTGACGACCATAATATAAGGACATAATGCATTGTAGTATCAAATATGCAGAAAAAATACTTTATTGCAAATTGATGAAAACTGATGCAGCGCAACAACTACCCAAATAGCGATTGCAGTGCTTGAAAATTGGCACTTGGCATACTTTAACAAATATCCGTTAATGAACATTATCCATGTACAGCACTAGAGTCTAACAGCTGGAGTAAGGGGAATGATTAATTGACTGGTGTATCTGGGATTAGACCGGTCAGTTTGTGGCCGTGAATCCACACTAATGCAAGATGAGCTAGAACAGTAACTCTATAAGCAATACTGAACAGCACTCTCACAGCTTCAAGTTCTGACTGTACTGTAGAGCAGAGCACACCTCACTGTATGTGTCTGTGCATGTATGTGTATCTGTGTATTTGCGTGTGTGTGTGCGTGTGTGTGTGTGTTGGCCATTGTAATGAGCTTCAAACATTGCTCTGCATGTGCCTCTCCCTGGTCTCTCTCTCTCTCTCTCTCTCTCTCTCACTCGCTCTCTCTCTTTCTTTCTCTATCTCTCTCTCTCTCTCTCTTTCTCTCTCACAGAAAGTCTTTTAGGATGTGAAAGCTGCTTCGTGCATGTCAGGAAGGCCAGGGACAACAGGAGAATGGTAATGAGTATACACACACACACTAATGAGCCCCACAGCAGAACAGCACAGAAAAAGGTCATAACACTCCCAAACTACTGCTCTCTCTCTCTCTCTGTCTCACACACACACACACACACACATACAGACATACATACACACAAAACACACGCATATGCTTCTGAATGTGTACACTTAAAACATCTCATTCCGCCATTTGCAGTAATGCTCTCTCTCTGCCCATTTATTTGGCTCTCTTCCTCTTTCCAATCTCTCTCTCTCTGCTACAGTCTCTCTCACTCTTCTCTTTCTCCCCTCTCTCTATCTGCTCCGGTGAGGTGATCCTCCCTGAGGAAGCTATTCTGGTTCATTTTGGCCTGACAGATAAGTTTAATTACAGACTCAGATGAACTGTTACTGGCATTATAAAATCCTTGCCATTAGTGTTAATTTACATTGTAGGAGGTGCATCTGTGTGTGTGTGTGCGCGCTTTCATTTAATCATTAGCTTCCGACGGAAGGGTTCAGTTTACAGCTGTCCAGCTAATGCCATTAGTACATGATGCACACACCCCCATGCACACTCATTTTCACACATTCACACCGCACACACACAATTTGTCCGGCGTTGCACCTTCAGTCAGAAATATAGATTTCCGCAGGCTAATGCGTGATATTATGTTTTCCCTGACTCATGCATTTCAGTTTCTGATGATCAATATTAATTTCTCTGCAATGAAGGAGACTCACAACACAAACACAGACACATAGGCATACACACACATACAGACACACAGACATACACACACATACAGACACACATGCACGCGCACACACACACACACACACACACACAAACACACACACATTGGATATTGTGCTAACTATTGATCGATCTGAACCATCATGCCTGCAGTGTCTGTGATTAAAATCACATAAAGTCTAGGAGTGAACAGACTCTTTGGGTCAATGGTGTTTTTTAATTGGGCTTAGTAAATGACTCTCCACAGCACTTCATGCTTTACCTAGTCCTTGACTCATTCACCCATTAAGTGGAATAGATTTGGCAATTTAGATGTTTACCACATCAAGTTTTGACATTTGCTTAGCACTGAAGTGGAGAAAAGGCTGAGATCTATGTTGTTCTGGAGGTTAGTAACTGCCAGTTCTAAAAAGCTAGGGTAAATTTAATGGAAAATCACATTTTTCTAATGTTCCTTTTAGTAACAGTATGTATGGGAAAACATATTTAAAATATACCATCTAAATTCCATATACGGAATGAGAATTCAGCATTTCTGTGATGTCACACAAACCCATTTTTAAATATCTGGTGCAGAATTACAGCCAGTTCGAACCAGTCCCACAATGTAATTTCCCCAGGACGCGGCATTTCTAAGAGGCGGGGCGAGGAGGAATGTGGGGGAGGGGCCAGCTTGCGGTACCATGTGCTAATGTTTATGGTGTATAGCCATGGCTACTACGATCACGTAGCTGATAAAAGACAGTTGTATTCGTCTGTAGTGAGATTTGGGATATTTCCTTGATAGCCAAGCAGTTGAGATCAGTGCCTATAGCCCCGTTACTGTAAGACTCCTCAAATTTTACCCATTC
>JBBPCY010000018.1:13241364-13254263 GCA_037974405.1 Brachyalestes nurse
TGACACTTTGCTTTATAAGTGTCTATAAGCTGGCTGGTTGTGATAAAACTGCTGGGGAGTTTGTTTGTAAGAGTTTTCTTGTGTAAATTTCAGTTGCTGCTACACTGAAAACTACGGAATATGTATTTTGCACCATATATGCTTATATTATAATGTAAATTTAACATAACTGATTGGATGAATTCTAAATTTCCAAAATCAGTTCAGTTATTTTTACACCACTAGTCAGTTTTTCAGGTGTGTTTCCTTAATCATATTTGTATCTAATAGATAAAAGCTCTATATCAGTGGTTTCCACTTTTAGTAACACAGTCCGCCCTTGCTCTGCACATTCTAGTGTTTTCTCAGTTCCCAACATGCTTGATCCAACCAGTGAGCTCATTAAAAAGCCTCTCCTGAGTTGAAGTGTGTGTGTAAGAGTAGAAAAAACACAAAAATTTGCAGGGCAGTTGTGGCCTCTGGGACCAGGGTTGGGAACCAGTGCTCTAGATTGCAGCGGCGGAGAGATGCAGCTGCCATTAGAGCCCTAAGAACCCATTTGCAAGGCTCCTGCCCTGATCAGGGACAGCTGAGGAGATTTGGGGAGAGGCTAGGGATACACTGAATAGCCTGGCTCCCTGCATCATTAGTGAGGAGGCTTTCGGAAGGATAGAACTAGTTGGATAGCCTGTGGGACTTGAGCCACAGAAGGGTTTATCTTTCACCATACATTTGTAAATAAAAACTCCACCTCGCACCCACATTGGTCCTTGTGTGTGTGTCTTTGAGCTTAGGTTTAGCTTTCCAGTTTATGTGACTCAGGACTTGCTCTTGCCAAATTCATGACACGAATAAAGTTCATATGCTACTAGTGGAAACCAGAGTGTTCTTTCTACTGATGTTAAGCACCACTACACCAAGCATGGAAATGAATGCTGGTTTATGCAGCCACAGGACCACTATGGCCAAACCTGCAGGGAACAGTAGGTGTGCAGTGCCAAACACAACATCAGTGTGGGCTTTAAAAACAGCAAGCAACTGACTGATGTGCACACAAAGGCTTTTAACCAAGGACACATCATTGTTTCATTTGTTGTAGTAACAAATGTACCATATGCACAAGAAACATAGCAACTATATAATACATAACATTCCAAAGGTGTTTTACTGGCACTGTAAAGTCAGGCAAGGTTCACTTCACAGCATGATGGCTCTAGACAGACAGTGTGTAAGAGGCACTCGATTGAGGTCTGGGAGTTGACGTCCACCTTTGTCCAGTGTACCGAGTCAGTAATACACTTTTTATTCTTACATCACCTTCTGTCACCATGGAGCAACAATGAATTATGACATCTCGGCTACCTACACAGCCCTCTGACCTCTGGAAGGTGAAGTGGACAGAGAAGAAAATGGTAATGTGTGTGTGTGTGTGTGTGTGTGTGTGTGTGTAGTGTGGTTGTGAGCAGTAGTGGGCTCGTCAAAAGATGTCCTCTCCCACCTTGACAATCTCATAGTTTAGCTAAAAATAGACCACACACTTATGTCATTTGGCAGCAAGTTCTTGCATCAAAATCAGGTCTTAAAGGAATACTCAGCCTAATCTCTTTCTGAAGTACTGTATCTATATCTTACCCTTGATTACCACATACAATAGGACTTTTAGTTCCCTGTACTTAAAACAGAACTGAGATTATTACAAAAAAATAACCTGCAGTAGACGTCACTAGGCAGTGGTTGAATTTAGTCAGACTGCGTTTAGTAACACAGACTTAAAACTACTTTCACTGAATCCTAAAAGCACAAGAAGAGGATTAAGCTGTTCTTATGAAATTGTATCGTTTTACTTTTCAAGTACTCAGCAAAAAAGTAATTCTGGTTACTTTTGCTTTCCATAGCTTTTCTGATATTCATGCACAATCAAGCAGGAAACTGAAAACACCACCCATTGATGAATGTCTTTAAAGACGTTTGTAAAAGTGTTTTACAAACAAACTGCCCAGTAGAGTCTATTATAAGTGCATTTAGAGTCAACAGCTGTTCTTTACTTAATCGATACGTAGAAATCAAGGAACATTTTGGTTAGACTGAAAAACACTGTATTCCCATAACTCCAATACACACTCCCTCTTCTTCCAAGCTGTGTGTTCTCTCTAGCCTTAGCCCTACACACACACACACACACACACACACACGCTATCTGTCATAAGGGTATGCCTGTAGTGAAGGTGTCAGTAGTGATCGGGCCTGTTTGCTCTGTGGCTAATGGAGGTCACTCTCCTGTCATCTGCCCGTTTTACCAGTTGCCACAGTGATATACAACACAGAACAGGAGAAGGCTTTTAGATACAGAGAGGCCTCTGACATCACAGCGGCTGATAGCCAAGCTCACACACACACCCAGACGGACAGATGACATCATCACTGTGACTTTGACTGAGGCCCGCTAATGGAACATGCTGTATGTTGTTTTAAAAGGAGGGAGGGTGAGAGAGAGAGAGAGAGATATGAGGGCTTAGTAAGGTCATCTGAAAAAGGAAAGAAAATCTGTCCAATATGGCTGTGCAGCACACAGATGCTAAAGTCAATTCCGTTAATCACAGCTTTAACTAGGCAGGCTGTGACACACACACACACACACACACACACACACACACACAAACACACACACACACACATAAATACCCCCCCCACACACACATTATTTATATATATATATATATGGCCATATATATCATTACCAGTTATCACAACTGCTTAACTGCAGTTGTTGCTACTAAGGGTGGCACAACCAGTTATTAGGTTTAGGGAGCAATTACTTTTTCATATAGGGCCATGTAGATTTGGAAAGTTTTTTTTCCTTAATAACTAAAATCACTTAAAAACGGCTTTTTGTCTTTACTTGGGTTAACTTGTCTAATATTTAAATTTGTTTGATAATCTGAAATATTTAAGAGTGACAAACTTTAAAAAAAATAAGAAATCAGAAATACTTTTTCACAACACTGTATAACTGACTAACTGACTGACTGCATTACTGTAATTCACTGAATGTTATAATGCATGTTTTATTTCAGTAAATTTTAAGTTACTACGTTTTTATTTAAATTAATCTAGCTGAATGCTCTTTACTTACTTTTCAGTTTTGTTGCCATTGTAAAATATTTATTGCTGAGGAGTGAGGCCATTTTTTCAATCAGTACATCGGTACAACTGTTGTAATACTGATGGCTAGAGACTTTCGCAGTGATTGTTAAAAATAAAATAATGGATTTTCTGATTAAATGGTCTGTGTGTAATACATTTTTCATTTGAAGCCAGTATAGCTATACTCATATTACAGCTGTACAGTGTCTATGACAATTGTGTGTTATACAGGAACATTAATATACATTAAAACATTAATGTAATCAAATCAAATATAAATCCAAAGCTATCTGTCACTGCAGGACATTCACATTTTATCTAGTTTGTTATAGAAAAACATCCTCAGAGTATCCTCAGAGTCCAGAGCATGGGCGCCAGAACCATTATGGCTTTATACACCATTATAACCCCGCCCCCCATGCCCCCCCCCGACTAATATATGTTGGAGATGCCAGGTTTTGATCTGACAGTGAATAAAGTAAAAAAAAACATCTCAACAATATGTCCCAAAGCACTCTGCACCCTGAAGCAAGATCTCGCATTAATACATTTACATACACATGAGTTCCACGTGGTTGTTTTTAAATCTGCCTACTGCATCTACTTTTGTTTTTCTGAATACAGTTTTTTTACTTGCAAAAACACTACTGATGTAAGTTTAGTGAACCAAGCAACTGGAGTCTAGAGTTACAGTCCACTGTGTACTGTGGGCAGGGTTGATAGGTCCATGGCTTAAATCATAATATGGGATTTGAGGTCACAGAAACATGCGTCCAGACACAACGGAGAGGGCCAGACCCACTGCATTTGATCATCCTTTTAAAAACACACGCTGGTCTGGGTGGAGGCCAAGCTGTTCTTAGTATCGACTCATTTGCATGTTATTTACATAAGTGAGAGCTTATGTCCAGAACAACTCTAATCTGTTTTGTTCAGTCTGAGAGAGGCAGAGAGAGAGAGAGAGAGAAATATGCTTAAAAACATGGACAGTGTTCTCTTCATTATTCAGGGACCAAGGTCACATTCAGAATTGATGCAGAAATCACACACACACACACACTGCTTGAAAGCACAGGAGCTGTGATCCAAAATACATTAGTACTGTCCCTGCTCCAGCACACCTCATTCAAAGCACCAGCTAATCGCTACACTGGGGAAGGGGCAAGCCAAATTACTGTCAGTTACTAAGTTATATATGCTTCACTAAAATCTTGGTGGCTTAGCACTTGTCTCAGTATTTCCAGATGATCACAAGTGTCAAATTGATTGTGTTTCCATTTATTGATAGTTGGTTGTTCTTGTAATGCAATGTGTAAAGAACCTGTTTAACTTTTTAACCTTGAAAAATGGTCAGATTCAAGAACACTCCTAGAACCATGTATCCAGGCTAAGAATAATTTGAGTGTACCTCTAAGTAAGAAAAAGAATGTACTTCTCAGGGGAACAAGGCTCTGGTCCTGGAGGGCCGGTGCCCGGCATAGCTTAGTGATTTTCTTGCTCCAGCAAACATGATTCAATTCATCTCTTAATTGCCAGATTTACTAGCTTTAACTGTGCTGGACATTAGCCCTCTGGAGTTGTGCATCCCTGCTTTATCCAGTCACTTTTAACTATTGTGTTTGCACATGTTGGGGCTGAAGAATTCATCATTTTTCTCTCAAAACTGCAATATAAAAGAGTGTAATTTTTAAAACAATCACATTTTTAATTATAACCCACACCATCTGAACTGCCTGTGAATGAATTCGATCAGTAGAAAGCAACCAAACATCTACACGATGACTGAAGTAACTGAATGTCTTGCTTACTAAGTTTAGTGTTCAAGACAAAAGGTTGATGTGGTGGCCCCTTAAAACAAATGAAGAAACAATAAAACAGTCAAGTGGCCACTTTAAGTGAAAAAAAAAACATCATAACAATAAATCAAATTTCAGTCTAAAAGCATGCTAAACTCCGTGTTTCCCACATTTTGGTGACATCATCTACATGCTGACCTAGAGGGCAAACCTCATTTAAAATTTGTGCATTTGGGACAGAATTCTACCACGTACAGGCTTTGAATGTGTCGCACATCATTCTTACTCATATAAATCAATATCAGTTCTTAAATGAACTAATATGTTGATGTGCAACATCTTAATTCAGATTACAAGCATGAAGTAGTCAATGGTCAAATTAAGAAACTATGTCTTAAGAAATTTAGGGGAAGAGGCCAGTGATGACTACATACTAACCGAAGGCGGCATAAGGGGCGTCCATGAGCACTTTTTAGAGCAATTACTGGCCAGAACATGTGTCAGTAAACTGGGTCTAGTGAAGCCCTTGCAAAGCAAATTTTGGATAAGCATTTTTTACTTCTTTCATCATTATTTCGTTAAAGTAACACTTTCACTTGAGTATGGTTTTAGGCTACTCAATATCTCTGCTCCTGCAGAATCTCAGCTATGTGTCTAACATGCAAATTTCAATAAGAGGCTGTTTTATGGGATGTAGCAGCTGTTGCATCAGTGTGAAAGAAACGTCCAGACCTTTCTTCCTATCACGTTTCCTGCCTTTGACAGACCGATAGGCAGATGGACACACGCAGACACCGGCAAACTATTACAGTATTGAAATGAATCAGTCAGACAATCTACAAACATGACAAAAGTTGCGGCAGCCAATTTCCAACCTTTCTTACGCTCCGCTGAGAGATCTCATCTGATTCCGTGTCCGCTGTTTGAGGAGGAAAAAAATATACAAGTTTTACGGTGCAAATGTGACAGCAGGGAAGCATGTGCCCTGAGCCACTCGCGCGCTCACTCGAGTATGGAATGTCTGTATTAGACACTATAGAAGAGTGTGTGCACATGTTATGCGAGTTTGTTGTTCGCCAACTTGATTCTTGCTTTCTTCTTATTTTTGTATCCTCAACACTATCTGAAAAAGCTTTTTCCCACCCAAACAGAAATGACTTCCCAACCAACTTGCCCACCCCCCCATATAATTTAATCTCCAGCATCTCCCCCAACTTGGCTGCTGCCTGCAGGCCAATTTAAAACAATCTCGGAAAAGCATCAATGAGTTGTGAATATATGAATATCCAGCTCAAAAAAAGAGCCTCAAAAAGAGAGAAATCTCGCCTTGAGGAATAAAACGACTGCTGGAGAACAAAATTGAAAACGTACAATGAATCAGTAAGAAGTTTTTTTTTTTACATACATAATCTTGCAGAACAAGGCATGGAGGAAGGACAACTGCAGACCTGCGCATTTTATGAAGCATGAAAATGCCAAGAATTACTCAACCCAACAGCTAAGGACAAGGACTGAGATTTTGTCACATATGTCATCCAGGTAAGTAGTATTCAGCACAAGAGCTCCTCTTCCTGACTCTCAGATTTATTTGCTTTTATTTGGATTTTATTTTGCTATTTTAAGTCATTTCCTCTGGGATGAATAAAGTTTTCAGATTCTGATTCTGATACACTATTCAAATGTAATTATGTGACAAATGTAAATATATAGTAAGGAATACATGTACTACCATTTTGTGCCAAAAGGGTAGAATATGTTAATGTCATAAACCAATAAAAAATGGCAACTATGTACAGAATAAAAAAAATGCATCTTAAATCTAGGCAACGTATGTAACATTTTGCAAGAATATTATGAGACCATTCCATTTATGATGATTTAAAACTGACTGTTATATCACATTTGGAAGCTGAACAGTGTAATGCTGTGTTTGAATCCCACCAGTGGGAGCATACTGTCTAGGGACCAGTCACGGAAAATCTCACTGGTGGGACTGTATTTGCGAAAGGGTTAAATAAAGCACCTTAAAGATGAGCCTCTCACAGTAAGCCATCATGCCTATCCTGCAAGAAGGAACACACAGCTAACAACATGACCTCACATAATGTGAATGCATCCTATGTTTGGCTGGATTTCTTACAGGCTCTGATCAGAGCCTTCACTTTTACTCAGAAATATCACTTTAAAAGTAAGTAATAATAATAATAATTATAATAATAATAATAAGAAGAAGAAGAAGAAGAAGAACAATACAAATTTTAAGAGCAATAGTAATAATAATAATAATCATCATCATCATCATCATAATTCTAAGGAGAAGAAGGAGAAGAAGAATGAGAAAAGACCTCGTCTTCCAAAAAGCACTTTGTGTCGTGAAAGAATAAGAAAACAAATATTCTGCAGCCCCTCACACATTTTACATGCATTATTGCAATATGTAGCAACATAATTGCAATACTAGTATTTTGTCCATGGCACGCAGCCTGTGTGTGCATGTGTGTTTATGTGTGTAGTTTAAGAAACAACCGCGAGTAGGCAATTACTCCAGATTCCTGTTGTGCTCTTTACAAACCTCGATCTGGGGACAAGAGACACAGTTCTCTTCAAGAACAGCAGGCTTTAATTACAGACAGAGAGGAAAAAAGACAGAGAGAGCATGAAAGAGAGAGAGATAGATGCTCAGGAGCTCTTTTTCTTTCTGTATCACCCTCTGTGTGTGTCTCTCTCATTAGCATCTGATGAACTCTAATTAAGCAGTGAACGTTACCCATGTGTGACGTGCAATGGCACCCCGATGGAGAACGAGTCAAAACATCAGCAGTATCCCCCTACACACACACACACACACACACACACAGTCCTCCAAAACAAACAGTAGCCAGGGGCCGAAATCTAATGCAATCCGCCAATAAGACAAGCACAAACACACAGGCTTTTCTAAAGGAGGTTTGAGCGCTGGTACTTTTTGAAGAGAGACAGATAAGTATGGATATTCCCAGGTTGAGCAGCATGTTACTAATGTTTTCTTAATGAGCGAGGAGCATCCCGCAGTGTGTAAATGCAAAACATTTATCACTGTTGATGAATGGCCAAAAGTTAATCTGAACTTAATCTTTGTGAATCCTTCCAACACTAGAGAATTCCTTCCAAAAAATCTATAATTCATTATGTTATTCCATAACGTGGAGAAAGGTCGCTATTCACACTTGCTCCTCTTTAGATGGAAAAGGGGATAATGGTGAATTACCAGGCACGTGTTTTAGGATAAAGCAGTGGATCGAAATAAAAGCCCTCACCACAAACCACACTGTGTGACCTTGCGGCAATTTCGTTTCCCTGTGCCCTTTCGTGACCGTCTTTCCATGTTTTAGTGATATCATTATCATAAAATCGATCCTAGATTTGGGGTGAAGTATTCCATTTACGTTTCTGACCATAGGCCCCATCCTCAAACCACTGTTCTCCAACTGGCCAAAATTAATGGAACAGATGATAATTCAGTGGCTCTCATTTTGAGACATACTGGAATTATTAGATGCTTCGCTGAATTTCACACATTAAGGCAATTGGAGAGTAAATAATTTTAGAGCTTTTCGCCCAAAGGGAAGAAATCCGACTGGAATGCAGCCATCTTTGAAAATGGCCTAATTTCCCTCCATCTGTGAAAAGGCTATTAGAAACAAAGCAACAGAGAATTTAAAAAAAGCCACAATAGCTTTCTAATGTCACACAATTAGCTCTGTTGACTCAGTCTTGCATTTGACTAGAAATAGCCTCTTAAATGCTTATAGTACAACTGAATGCAGTGCCAGCAGAACTTTATCACTATGTGTGAGCATGTCTGCCTTAGTGGTATCCATGTGGTGTATTTCTGGTGAAAAAAAAACACAAATACAGCAGCAGAATGAACTTGGAGCTGGCAGTAGCCGGAGTACATTATCATGCTGGATTACACATGCACATCAATACTGTCCTCACTGCCCCTGTATTACTCTCTCTGTCATGATTTCTAAACCCAAATTTCCAGCTGCCTCACTAACACTGCACTAACATTTAATAACATGAAAAATCCTATTTACCATAAAGAGAGATTATAGGTTTTTGTCATAACATTTTAGTTTATTTTTGCATGCATGGTCATACTATTACAATATTTTTGTCTTGTAATTAAGCTACCTTGAATAACCAGACTAATTTTCTATTACACATTATGTAGCAATGCTGAGCAAGAACTCACACTTGGTTCACTGCCACAACTGTCTTGCTGATGTTAAATTATGCTATAATTTCACTACTAAATTGTCTCACTGACAATAATACTGTAGTTTTTGCTCAAATTTCACTATTATAAAACTTTGTAACATTCACAGATATGAACCCAAACACAGAGTGTTTAATGAATACTAAAGTTTGCAAAGGCAAGAAGCAATATCCAGAATGTAGCAAAGAGTCCAAGAACAAGTCCGCAAGACAAAAGAAAAATCCTAAATCCACAATAGGGTCAAAAGAAAACACAACAGATAAACACAGGAAAATTGAATAAGACCCACTCAGTAACTCCATAGGGCTAGTATACTTCACATAGAAAGATGGTCTCTGTGGTCTGTATATATACTTCTTGGCTTAAAACTCCTAATCTCCTAATTAAGGGCTTGTGCGAAACTCAGGAGTGGACCTCTGGAGAGGGTTGTCTTACACACTAATGTTGTGGTTTTGGTATCATTTCATAACTGTCTCACTGATTCTGATGCTTTCTTTTGGCCAATTTCCACCCCGTATAGTCATTTAGTCATGTGTGAAAACACCACACTACACCACTCAGTGGGAACAATGTAAAATTTTATGTGATGTGCCATGCCAGGACTGCCTCTAACGCAACATCAGTGATAAACACACTTGGAGGAGGATGCTAACCGCTAGTTCTATTGCATCAGCTAGCGCATGGCCACACTGAATAGGATCATGCTGAGTGATGGGGGAAGACAGGGCTGGTCAATAATCCTCCCTAGGACTCTCTCCGACAGAAAAAAATGTGCTAATGCTTTAGTCTTGCTAACATTTCACAACTAGAACTGCCTCACTGATCCC
This sequence comes from Brachyalestes nurse, assembly GCA_037974405.1. Lineage (NCBI taxonomy): Eukaryota > Metazoa > Chordata > Actinopteri > Characiformes > Alestidae > Brachyalestes > Brachyalestes nurse. Next base: position 13,251,372 of record JBBPCY010000018.1, read on the forward strand.
ATGAAATCTCTCGTCCACTCTCCTACTCTTTCTCTTGGCTCTTGCTTGAGTTAATTCTACATCTCACTGCTGCAAATGATGCCTCTGTCTGGCCTCCACTAGTGCTGTCTCTGTCTCCTGCTGTCTCACTGCCACCAGTACGGTCTCTCTGTCTGTTCCCTCTCTCCATACTCCACTCTGTGCTCACCGAGCTGATGTCAGGCTGCTCTGGGAGTGTATGAGGCTGCAGATCAAAGCACTGTGATTATTATGATCCCATACTCCACAGGCCTGAACCAGAGGGCTGACAGGAGCTCCATTCATGTTTACCACACGCCAGCGGTGCTCTAGCTTACAGCATGGCCGTGGAGACTTGTGTGTGACAGATCCATGCAAACATCACACAAGTTTCATGCAAGTTTGCCTAGTTTTAAACCACATACGTCCTTTAAACGGCATAATCTCTTACTGCTTATCTGATTTCTAGGGCTGCAAATACTAATATTTGATGAGTCAATTAATCATGTCGATTAACCTATAATCAATTAGACTGTGAAAAAATGCAATTATAAAAATTACATTTAGGATAATATCTTCATTACTGTATCTTTTTACTGTATTGACCTATAAAAAAAATAACCTGTGTCTTGCAATGTTCTACGGTACACTTCAAGAGCAAGGTTACCAGAAAAAGCATGAGCCACTTTGTTTCATGGGTTTTAAGTCTGCCCATGATTTTGAGCTGCTGTAAGTGACATACAAGGTAAAAAATATTAGACAATGATAAATATGCACAATAATAATGTAGATTATTGCTATAATTATATAGGGGGCAATGGGTATTAGTGCAGACTGTCTTGAAAAAGTAAACATACTGATGGCCTACCCCTTACAGTCATTAACCAAGCCCGGTAGTGAAAGAAAATGGAAAGCTTTCAGCAAACAGCATTTTTCCTAACTATAGTTAGCCACTGTACAATCAGGCAAGTTACTAACTGCTTCAGAATTGAAATGTTGACATTTTCTTTGGTAGAGGGTAACATTTTGCTGCTGTGCAAAACCACGTAGCTTCATTCTATTGTAGCTAACAATCAGATGCAGTTTAAAATATGCATCCAATGAGGTAAATATGCAGCTTGAACAGTGCTTATTGAGGGTATAAGCTTAAGTTAGCTTTGATTCTTGCTTGATTTTTAAGAGGCAAAACTCAAAAGACTCAAATTGGAGAGGTAGCACCCTAGTGAGTAAAACGCTCACCTATAAATTTGATGACCACAAAGGTTCAAACCCCACTTACTGCTACTGTCTCTCAGATCAAGACTCTTAACCCTCAATTGCTCCAAGGAAACTGTCCCTGTAACTACTGATTGTAAGTTGCTCTGGATAAGAGCAGCTGCCAAATGCCATGAATGTAAAATTGGCTATATTGGGAGGTTGGGTGGAAAATGTGCACAGAACTCTTGCTTTAACCCCTCAGGTATGCTTCGCTGCCACACAGGAAACCAGAACACGGAGGCCGACAGCGATGTCATGAAGGGAGCTCCTGGGAGTCACACAGGAAATGGAGTGGGAGTTGGACAGAACGTTGAATTGCATTAGAATCAGGTGAAGCTTTGGTGCAATGGGGACGTCCTTTAGAATCTCAGCATATTCTGAGCTCCTGCTCTTCTGCTCCACTCTCTATGGCTAAATGGACAAATTTACATCACTGTGGAGGCTGAAGACCCTCTGGAAGCATGGTGAAGTATGCCAGGCTGCATGACCCAAAAGCCTCGGCTCCCTCCAGTTTTAACCAGCACATGCAGTGAATAATTAAAGACATTCCAATTCCCTCCACAGTGTATAGTGGCATTTGTGAAACGTTGCACTGGCAAAAAAAATAATGATGCAACACACAGAAACCTCTCCATATTTGCCATGTTATCGGGCAATGTACAAACATATGATGCATCTGAATATGGGAAATGTCTACACATGACTGTAATGATAATACCTGATGTGGAATTAATGTGGGGTCAGCATGGCTATATTTAAATGTAAGCAATATGATGACAAGTTATCATAATTATAATAAATTACATTACAATATGCTTTTCTCAGTATACCGTGGGTATGGTCTGGTACTTCTAGAACACAGAATGACTGCATGGATCTTTATATACTCTTATATACTCATGAATCTTTATATACTTTATATAATCTCCTATAAATAAAAAAGTCCTATTTTAATATTATCCTGCATCAGCTAGATAATATTTAATTTAAAAATGCAAGATTTTGTCACTTTCTAATGTAGTTCTCCTCTTTATCTCAATAATAAAGACAATTGTCAGTCAATGTAGAAGAAGAACTTGCGCTTTTCCCTCAGAACATCTTTCAATTTTGTCACTGTTCAAAAAACAACAAAAGTTTACTGAGTAATTTTGTATTTTAATTTTAACACAGGAGTTATCATGTGTATAGTGTAAAACTACCATGAATAAACAAATAGAAATGCTTTAATATGACATTTTAAAATAGAAATGCATTAGAAATAAAGAAATGTCTCCAGTAAAGTTATGATGTTGATGTACCAAGAACATAGAGTTTCACATGACCATTTTTCATCCTTTTTTCTCTCTTAGAATCAAACAGGCACTTTTGTGACATCAAAACGGTTCTTTCTACCTGCCCTCTGTCAGCAAATGCCTGTTTTTGCAGTTTAGTTTCCATATTTTGACAAGAAAGGAACCAATAGTCCTTCCTTTGCTTCTTTAAATTTAGAAATAAATAGCCAATCACAGAAAGGCAATTTCACTGTCTTTACTATGGACTAGAGATGAGCCGATCCAATATACTGGATCGGTATCGGTCCGATCCTGACCTAAATTACTGGATCGGAAATCGGGAAGGACTAAAAGACGTAATCCGATC
>JBBPCY010000018.1:13265863-13277886 GCA_037974405.1 Brachyalestes nurse
AACGGCGGAGCAGGATGATCAAAGCAGGCTTTACACATATCACCATTTCTAGCCACTGCAGGACCATAATCAGTCTAGGGAAACTCGTATTAATGTTAAAAAAATCTCAAAAAACATTTTCATGTCATGGGGCTTTTAAACAGTATTTTTCATAACCCAGGAACATGATTTTCATAGCATGGTGCATCCCTATGGCTAACATTTAAATTAAAGCCTTATTGGGTTAATAACACATGACTACGTTGTAGGATTATACATGTACACATACACAGAAGTACTGGCCACAGTGACAGCCACACAGCTGTTCCACACAGGGTGAGACAGAGAATGGCGTCCACTGCCTCAGGTCACTCTCTGGCTGCTGTGTCAAACTGTGTCTGAAAGAAGTGTTGAAGAAATGTTGCGAAAGGCCAACATTTTACCAAAGCTTTAGTCACGAAACAAACATGGTTTGTCCAAACAGATACAATATTATGGCCATTGTCTATGATTGTTGTTGCAGTACTACTCTATTTATTTGATGAAATTCATTCAGAACAGTATTCTTCAACTGCAGGTTTGGGAAAAAAGTAGTGCAGTATGTAACACAGGCTATATTCCAGTTGTACATTAAATGATTAACAGAATGTGAACAAAAAGTTGTAGCCATGTTAATATATGCCATATAAATACAGATTTATAAACAAAAAAGGTTAACAAATCAGTTGCTGGAGCCCTGCAAACAGAAGGTTGGGGGTTTGATCCCAACTGCTAGTGTCACTGCTGAGGTACCCTTGAGCAGGTACCATCCCCACACTGCTCCCTAGGCGCCCCTTGTTGGCGGCAGCCCACCGCTTCACTTGGTGAATGGGTTAAAATGCACAGAAAGAATTTCACATTGTGCTGTGGTATGTTCACATGTGATTATAAAGGTTAATCAAAAGCAAAATTCTGGCTTTGTTATGCTGTTCCATATGTGAGTCCTGCTTTACTTACAAAGTTCCAGCCTGATCTTGTTAATTAGCTACAGTGTTTCCTCAAGATTCTCTTTTTGATTCTGGTAGTATTATCATTCATTCATCTTCTGTAACTACTTAATCTTTAATAGGGTCACGGGTACCCGGAACCTATACCTGCAGGCGCGAGGCAGGGACTCACACACACACTCACACCTACGGTCAATTTAGAATCCCCAGTCTACCTGACGCAGATGTCTTTGGACTGTGAGAGAAACCAGAGACCCCAAAGGAAACCCACACCACCACGAGGAGAACATGCAAACTCCTCACACACACAAGGCCAGCACTCGGATTTGAACCCCCAAACCTGGAGGTGTGAGGCAACAGCGCTACCCAATGTGCCCCCGTGGGGCCCGGTAGTATTATCAAACGGTGCAAAATGATTGTGCAAATCAATGAGCAATGTGTCTGTAAGTTATTTGTAACTTGTACAGAGAGCTGCTTTGTCACTTTTTGACCCACCCAACTAATAAGCTGCCCCGAATCACCCGGCTCACAGACTGACTTGCAGGTTATGTGTCAACCTCGATACATGTGAATACCGCAAGACTGATATTCTTTTTCCATTGATTTTTCATGAAGTCAGTTATTACAAATTACCCATTTGTTCAAGATCAGTTAATTTTAGGCCAAAAAGAACTAAGCTCCATGGGTGAAAATATAAGATTGTTGATTGTATAATATTATGGTTTGAATTATAGGGAATTATAAGGGAAGAATTGTATAGAAAACTCATCACTTACGTCTACAAACATCCATCCATTTGCTGGTTTCCAGAAGAAAACACAATCTTTAATAATGTGAAGGGGTACAACACAATTTTAATAAAATGATGTTGTACCAATAAAACCACATTTCTTTAATATTAAAGCCTACAATAATTAGATGCTACAAGACAAGAACTAATTCAGATTTAAATTCCTCCTCCTCATGCCTACACCATCTAATTAATGTCAGTTGTACTTTACACTTCTCTGATTCAGCTGTGTCTGTCACATCAATCATTTCAAAGTATGCCTCTTTGATGTTTTGAACACACACAACTTTGCCACGTTTAATATTTTGTTTACTGTATACTCCAAAAAATTAGGAAGAGTGTTCAGTAGACAGTGCAGTACCACAGCAGACAGCAGATGCATAGTTGATATTCAAAATGCCAAATCCGCCAATGCAGCTTGTTCGGTGTATATTTTGCACTTTTGAATCTCACACTCACTCAGGCTTCAGCACATCATAAGTTATGAAGTGTCAAATGAATTTGCCAGATTCATTTTAGTGCTTGGTTGGGATGTCTGTTGTTTTATAAAATGAAAGAAAAACAAAGATCTATTCGTATGTCAAGTTAAAAATAACTTCTCTTGAAAAAGTGATGGACCTTTAGAGCCTGAGGTACTGTGTGTGCTAAACTTATTTGGCATAAAATATGACTTTGACATTTTGCCTAGGTGCCTGTAGGGAAAATGTTCCTAACAAGCAATGCAATATCACAGACCTCCACCGGTACACACAACCTGAGAAGCTAATTCTGGGCCCTTGATGTCGCATCATTGTGTGCTGCACAATGGGGGAACACGTTATCTAATTGAATAGCTGCAGTTCTTGAAATGACCCCTAGGGGCGCAGCATCCCAGGTTGCTCTAGCATCAGCTTGTATTAAAACATCATTTTTGTTGCGTAACACCATTGCTCATTCACTACAAATTTTCCTTCCACATTCTTGTCTTTTGCTCTCTCTCTCTGTCTCTCAGTATGTGAGAGCAATTGTAAACTCAAAAAGAAAGAATGATGAAGGCAAAAAAGTGATCACACTGACCAACCTTCACATCTGTTTCTATATATAGTGGCGCTGTTGTTTCAGAGCATATCCAGGTTTTAAAGTATGTAGTAGAGAACAGTTACAGTTTTAAACAAGAGCCGGGTTCCATTTCATAATCTGAGGTAAAAGCTCATTTTCTCTCCCAGTACAGGTCTTTCCCTGCCTACTATTCAAGGTATACTGGCCCTCAGAGCTCTCAGTATCTTTTGTTTTAATATGTATATGAGAGAGAGAGAGAGCGCGAGAGAGAGAGAGAGAGAGAGAGAGTGAGAGAGATTCACCCAACAGCACACAAAGAAATTTACCAGAAATACCAGACATCATAAAAAATCTACAAAGCTACTTTGGGTAATAAATGTGTTCGTCCTTACCTTGTATATCCGAGTGGATTTTGTTTCAGCATTAACAGGACTGATAATAGTCTTGTGGCGATCTTATAGCACTGTGATGATCGTAATAAACTTTGTTTTTGGCATTGTGTAGTAGACTGTGTGTTAAATGGTACTTATTATTCCCGGAAATTGCTTGCGTAACTCACGACCAATGCAAGGACAGAATCGTTACAGCGAGTCCTCGCAATACCCAACTAAACCTTCAAGCTAAAAAAGAAAAAAATGATTTGAAGTCATGCAAATGAAAGAGGACATCGGCAAATTATGAAAAGGCCACTCTGTGAGAGTGTGAAGTGGATCTGACATTAGTGAAATGTCGTGTACCATCACGCCTAACAGTGCCATAATCACACAGATATAGTGTGAACCCGGCACAGGGTGAAAGAACAAATCATGCTAGAATGAGGGAAAGGGGGAGGGAGAGAGAGAGTGAGAGAGAGTTAGCAAAGTACTTAAAGGTCATGGCACACTTTTAACAGCAGATTACAAGGAGTAGGGGTCAAAATGCTTCTTTTAGACCAGCTTTTGTTAAAACGATTATTGAGATGTTAAAACTGTAGGTATCACAGGAGCTCAAAGTCCTCCAGTCCTCCAACTCCACAAATATAGAAGCATGCAAACAGAATAACTGATGGATGGATAAGTGGATGGATGAATGGATGGATGGATGGATGGACTGGCAGACAGATGAATGGATGGATATAACAAGCACATGAATGAATAATAATAGAAGTAATAGAAGGATAATAATAGAAGCAGATGGATGGATGAATGGATGGAAGAAAAGTTGACAGAAAGACAAATGAATGGATGGAACAGAAACAAATGAAAAAATGAATGGATGAACGAATGGATGCATGGATGGATGGATGGCTGGATGGATACATGATATATGGATGATAGATGAATGAATGAATGAATGAATGAATGGATGGATGGATGCATGGATGAATGGATAATTGATATTACAAGGATGGACAGATGGATGGATGGGTGGATGAATATAACAAGCACATGAATGGATGTAACAGAAGCAGATGGACAGATGGATGGATTGATGGATGGATAGATGGATGGATGGGTGGATAGATGTAGGGGTGGATGGATGGATGGATGGATGGATGGATATAACAAGAACATGAATGGATGTAACAGAAGCAGATAGATGGATGGATGGATGGATGGATGGATAAAAAATTAGATGTAAAAACAAGTGAAAGGACTGAGGTATATAAGGACAAACACAATTAAGTTATGTGTGTAATGTTGCAATCCATAGTCAGTCTGGCTTTACTAAAGAGATCTCTTTTTTAAAACTTCCTCTTCCTCCACAGTAACGTGTATAATCAGGTCTAAAACTAAAAACTGAAAACACCTCAGCCCTTCATGGACTCGGCTGAGTACCCATTGTTTAAATCCTGACTGATAGAGTGAGGGCCTGGAAGGAAGGAGGGATTTAGAGGAGGACAGAAATGTGTGACAGAGCCTGCAGGTGGAGAGCAGGGAGGGAATCCCCAGTGAGCCTCTTTCAGGGCTATTATCTCTCTCTCTGTCCTCCTTCTCTCCAGAGATCCGAAATAGAGGAAGCAAAAGATGGGGGTGGCGCTCCTGGTTTTTCAGGCTTGTTAAGCAGGACTGGGAAAGAGGTATAAAAGAACAGAATAGAATGAAACAAAAGAATAAAGATAAAAGTAGAGATGCTGATGAATGACAGACTTATGTAGGTAAGATTTTATCTCTATGGAATCACCAATATGGTCATTTTAAAGAAAAAGATTAAAACATTCAGAACTTTGTATGAAAGTGGGTTTTAAAAAAGGGTTTTAAATCCCTTTTTCTGCACCATTTGTATTGGTTCAATCAGCAAGATATTTTCACATTATTTGAAAGATAACGGGCAAACACAAAAAAGAGATAAAAGATAAAAGATAAAAGGTCTTGTCCTGATAGAGGCCATATGCTAGACGGGCTATTTTGAGATGCTCCAGTAAAATCACTTCATTGCTGTGAACTTTTTGAAATGATTATTTATGGTGTTTCAACTGCAAACCTGCTCAAGTTGAACATGATTTAACTCTTACTGAGTGTGTTATTGCTGTGCTTCCATGCTTTATGTGCACCGAGTTTCACCGAGTTTGCTCTGCATTGTTCCCAAGAGTGTTTTTCTAAAACCTCATGTTCATTTTCCAGTCAGAGACACAGAGATATCTCCTTACAGCAAAGCGTCCCAGTCTAGCTCCAGGTTCTGCTTGAACAGACAGAACAAGGCCTGAATTAATATGAGAGCATCTCGAGACATTCATCAGAACCCTTCGGGTGCGCGAACGGGCACAGGGAGCCGTGCGCACACACAGAGGTATTCAGATGCTCTGTCTTTGTTAATGTCTTTGATGGATTAATCACCTAACAGGCGATCAATTACAGGATAATGGGTGAGCGGAGGTCTGTTAGACATTAATCCCCCCTCCCAGGCAGCTCTCAGCGGTTTTAAAGTAGGTGAAACTCAACACTGCTCCGCCACACACACACACACACACACACACACTCATGCATGTGATGCCACGCAGCCCTGCATTGCTCCCACAAGGGCTGACCTCTCACCCTTAGCCATCAGCAATTCCCACAAATAACCACACTGTAATAATACTCCGACAGCACGACGGATACACACATACACACAGACGCAACGGGGAGATGGGGGGGTACTCCAATTAATCAGACAGGAATAGGATCAGAGCAATAGGAGCTGGAAGGTTTGTTCTGCCGCTGCTGCTGTTCCACACTAAAATACTCCTAAACACACAAAACACAATCAAGTAACTAATTAGAAGAAAAAAGGGTTGTACATTTTATCACTCATACCAAAAGAGGAGAAAAAGAATAAAGAGAGATAAGTGGAGAGAGAGAGAAATGAGAGAGCAGATAAAGGAAAGAGAGTGACAGGGAATAAGAGACAGACAGCCTAGACAATGAGTGTATGTGCGAGAACTGGCGACAGAGAGAGAGAGAGGGGGAGAGTAAGAAAAGAGAGAGATAGAAAGGGCAGGGAGAGAAAAAGAGGGAGGGGGAGATGTTGGGAGAGAGAGCGACAGAGTGGCAGAGAGAGAAGAACTGGTGAGAGAGAATGAGAGACAGATGGAGGAGAAAGAGAGAGAGAAAAAAGAAAGAGAAAGGAGAGATGAGGGAAAGAAAGTGACAATATGAGAGTGACAGAAGGAGAGCGAGAGAGAATCTGAGACAGAGACAGAAAGTAAGAGAGAGAAAAGAGAGAGAGAGAGAGAGACGAGAAGAGAAAGTGGAGATGAGGGCGAGAGAGTGACAATGAATTAGAGAGTGACAGAGAGAGAGCGAGAGAGAATGGGTGACAGTAGGAGGGAGAGAAAGGAGTGAGAGAGATAGAAAGGACGTGGAGAAAAAGAGAGGGAAAGACAATGAGAGATGGAGAAGAGGAAGAGAGAGTAAAGAGTGACAGAGAAAGAGGCAAGAGAAAAATTGGGAGACAGGGAGGAGAAGCTAGAGAGACAATGGGAGAAAAAAGGAGAGAGAAAGGACACAGAAATAGAGGGCGAGAGACGATATAAGATGGGGAAAGAGTGAGTGAAGAGTGGTAGAGACAGAAGAGAAGGTGAGAGAATGAGGGACAAGGGGAAGAAAGAGAGGAAATGGGAGAAAAAGGGAGAGAGGGTGAGAGAGAGAGAGCAGAGATAGAGGGGATGAGGGAGAGAGTGGGAGAGAGAGAAGAGAGAGAGGAGAAAGAGGGGATGAGGGCAAGAGTGGGAGAGAGAGAAGAGAGAGAGAGATAGAAAGGACAGAGAGGGAGAGACAATGATACAATGGGAGATGGAGGAGACAAAGTGTGAGCAAAGAGTAACAGAGAGAAAGACAAGAGAGGCGGAGAGAGAAAGTGAGATAATGGGAGAAAAAAGGGAGAGAGAGAGAGAGAGAGAGAGAGAGAGAAGAGAGAGACTGGGGAGAAATTTGAGCGATACAGGGAAAGCAGTGGATGTAAGGACATGAGATAAAAAGGTTCTTAAACAAAGTTTTGGGAAATAAAAAGAAAATGCACAGAATACACAAAGGCCCGAAATTACTCCACTTTAGAAAGCCGCTCTTTTGCAAGTCGCCAAACATAATTAGCTCTCCCTGTTTCTCTCTCTCTCTCTGTTTCTCTCTTCTGCTTCCTGCTGTTACAGTGATTAGTAAATCACCATCGTGAGCTCTCCACTCTTTGTAAACTCGCTCTAATTACACTGCATTGTACTTGAGTGCTGGCAGCAGACCTCGGCTGCAGACTGCAGCGTAACATTGCCCCCATTTTCAACCTGTTCATACTTATTTGCCAACTCACAAATTATTATAAATGAGCTTCGAACAGACAACTGCACAGCTTGGTTCACCCGTGGGTTCACCAGTATCAAAACAAATTCAATCCTAATCACTTAGGCTGTGTCCAATTCCACACACTGCTATACTGTAAACTAATACACTAAGAAATGTGCTTTGTTTTGACCTATTATTTTGTAGAAAGTGGTATTTAGCCTTCGACTGAGGTGACCCAATAGTGATATCTATTTTCGAATGGCTGGAAAGTTGTTATAACTTACAAGCACTCGGGGAGTCAGAGTAAACAAAGAAATTGCATCTTTTTTTTTAATTTCTGCATTATTAATTGGTTAAGATGTTACTAAAGGCATTCAGACTGGTGTGATGTAAAATGCACCATTATAGAGAAACCCACCAAGTCACTGAACTGTTTACATTACTAATAGGAGCCAGAAAAATAAAAAGTAAGTAATCTCAAAGTGATTACAAATGCATTGCCAGATGCCCGACACACTGCTTTAAGACAATGTATAACAAGGTTTTGGCCTAAAATGTATGTTTAAAATACACAGCATTGGCTAAAGTGGTTAAATTTGCATTGCAGACATTGTGACCCCTGGCTCCTATCAGCACCATTGCTGAAAGTATCTAGTCAGTAATGCACCATTTCGCATCAGGCCAATGTGAATGACTTTGTTTCCATCTCAGTGATTGAATTATGTGGAAATGTTGATAAATCTTACATCAGTGGGAAGTGGACCAGCAGAGCACTTGCCCAGCAGACAAGGGTCTGGTAACACTTTCCGTGTGAGACCTTTTCAGTTATTATTTCCTCTATCCGCCTCTTACACAGCAGTTTGTAGCTGCAGGGTATCAGTGTAAGGTACCAATATAAGCTGCAGAACCAAACATCACTAAAATGACCCCCTCAAAAAAGCAGCTGTTCCACTGCCTTAAACTCGGCCATTACTGGCGCTGCAGTCGTCGCCCTCTGCTGACACCTCATTTCCAAAGGCTTTACAAGACATGAGCGCAGTATCTGATCTCTGTCCTGAAGTATCTCTGGAAATGAAACATCCCGGGACGTAGGAAACCTCTGCCTTCATGTCTAGAGAGACAATAGTTCAGTGGAGAATTTAACAGAAGCTACAGGGAGAACAGTTGAGGAGCTGATGCTCCCTGAGATGTTCACCAGTTTGCTGGTTGTCAGGCAAATTTACAAATTAATTGCATTTGATTTAATTTCCTACTTAGAAAAACCTGCTTCTGACAGAGTGAAAACTTAAGGCACAACTAGAATGACACTACTGCACCTCTTCAGGTAAGGGGCTGCGTCAGGACCATGCCCCTTGACAAAGTCAAGCAAAGGCCTGACCTCTGAAGGTTATGTTTTTCTTTCTTTGCCCTTTTACGGTCATGTGTGAACACACCACAGCACAGCACACAGTGTGAAATTCTTTCTCATTTAACTCATTCACCGACTGAAGCAGTGGGCTGCCACCAACAAGGGAGGCCCAGGGAGCAATGTGTGGTAACAGTACTCAAGGGTACCTCAGTGGTGCCACTAGCAGTCCTGGGATTAAAACCCAATATCTTCTAATGACAGGGGCAATTCCCTAACCACTAAATCAATGCACACAAATGCAGATTGTCATTGGGAAACTCTGAGACTCATAAGGCATCAATACTGTCGAGGAGGACGGCCACACCCACAACCACACACACACACACACACGCACGCACACACGCACGCACACACACACACTCAGCAGTCTCGTCCTTTCGCGCCATGGTGAGGGGACTCAGCTGATTTATAAAGCTCAGTTCGACTGCACGACACGCAGTGTTCAGAATACTCAAAGCGTCCACCCTCCTTCCCCTCCTCCTCTATTCCGCCATAGCCCCGCCCCCGGACTGTTTGATTGGCAGATAGTCCCGGACCTTAGCGCTGGAGGGCGTGGCTTGTCTGAAAACGGGTGGAAAATAAAAACTCCAGCCCGGGCGCGAGCTGGGAGGCAGAGGCGCGCGAGACGTGAGGGACGAGCGCACCGTCCCACAGCCTCTGCAGCACCTCACATCCTCTCATCTTCATCTCCTCACAGTTTAACCTCCCAAACAGCCACTTTACTGCCAGCTTTCAAGTGCAAACATGTCTACGAAGTTTCCTTAGTAATCCAGTAACCGCGGTGGAAACAGAAATAAGTGGTTTAGAATGTAAATGAAGATAAATTCTCATTAAAAACAGGACTGATCTAACACCACGCCTTTCTTTTTTCCTCTTCATTCTAAACTGCAACAAAAATGATACGAATAAAATAAAACATGTATATACATATATAAACACATGTAAAACAAATCCATACAAAAATAAATATTGCATTACCTGTTGGTTTTTAGTCCCGCGTGCAGTCGACTCTCATTGCCCTTCCATTAGGAGCCATAAAGCGTCCGGACGGACCGGATCGGATCCTCCGGAGCTCCGCTTCACTCCAGGACGTGCGGCACACAGACCCCCAGATTCTCCTGCACGCCCTGCGCAGACCCCCGTCTCTCCAACACGCGCTGCCTCTGCACTTTTTTTAAGCACCACCACAAAAACATGCAGAGGAGCTTTAATTAACAGCAGCTGCGTCCAAGCCTCTCTCACACCAAATATCCAGGAAAAAAAGAAAAATAAATAAATAAAAAATAAGAGTGCTAGCAGGACCGGGCTGGACCGACTGGGTGGCGCGCGCGCGAGCTCCGGACACGCGCCTGCGGAAAGTTACCTCTCTCTCTCAGTCTCTCTCTCTCTCTCAGTCTCTCTCTCTATCTATCTCTCTCTCTCTCTCAGTCTCTCTCTCTATCTATCTATCTATCTATCTCTCTCTCTTCTCCTCTCGTTCGCTCCCTCACACGCCAAAATGTCTTGCTTTTTATTTTGTTAGTTTATATTTCAGGTAAATTGTTCATAAAAAATAATAAATAAAAGCTCGCGCGCTGCACTCACTGTTCCTTTCTCTCCCTTTCCCTCCTTTTCTCTCTTTTTCTCTCTCTCTCTCCTCTTCAGGAGCTGAAGAGACGCAGCAGTCGCTCGAGCGGCTTTTTCTGCTCTGACACGCAGACGAGGCTCGAGCTGGCGCGCGCGTTCTCTACCTGCCCCGCGCGCGGAGCTCTGGCGTCACCTAGTGTCTGCCTTTCACTCACGCGTTGTTTATCAGCTGCTCGGGAGGCATTTTTGATCTAAAATTTAAAAAGAAGCAAAGAAAAAAAAGTGAAACAGCAAAGCAGCCCAGGTGCTGGAAGGCAATTAGGAACTAAATGCGAAGGATTAAAATAGACCTAAGGCGAAAATAGATTCCTTTCGTCACAAATATTCTTGGAGATTAGATTAATACTGGAAAACACTACAAAAAAAATTCAACCAAACTGAGCTTTAAAAAAACACTAACACTACAATACAAAACACAAACACTATAACACAAAAACCTAACACTACAATACAAAACACTAACACAACAATACAAAACACTACACTAAAATACAAAACACTAACACTGCAACACAAAACACTAACACTACAACACAAAACACTAACACTACAAAACAAAGCACTAACACAACAATGCAAAACACTAACACCACAATACAGAACACTAACACTGCAATACAAAATACTAACACTACAATACAAATCACTAACACCACAATACAGAACACTAACACACAACACAAAACACTAACACTGCAATACAAATCCATTAACACTGCAATACAAAACACTAACATTACAATACAAACGCTAACACTACAACACAAAACACTAACACTGCAATACAAAACACTAACACTGCAATACAAAACACTAACACTACAACACAAAACACTAACACTACAACACAAAACACTAACACTGCAATAAAAAACACTAACACAACAATACAAACACTAACACGGCAATACAAAACACTAAAACTGCAACACAAAACACTAACACTACAACACAAAACACTAACACTACAAAACAAAGCACTAACACAACAATACAAAACACTAACACTACAACACAAAACACTAACACTACAATACAAAACACTAACACTACAACAAAATACTAACACAGCAATACAAAACACTAACACTACAACAAAACACTAACACTACAATACAAAACACTAACACTACAACAAAACACTAACACTACAATACAAAACACTAACACAACAATACAAAGCACTAACACTACAACACAAAACACTAACACTGCAATACAAAACACTAACACTACAATACAAAACACTAACACTACAATACAAAACACTAACACAACAATACTAAACACTAACACTACAACACAAAACAATAACACAACAATACAAACACTAACACGGCAATACAAAACACTAACAGTACAATACAAAACACTAACACTACAACAAAACACTAACACGGCAATACAAAACACTAACACTACAACAAAACACTAACACTCCCATACAAAACAATAACACCACA
>JBBPCY010000018.1:13277986-13289434 GCA_037974405.1 Brachyalestes nurse
GGACAAGAAGTCAGTGTATCTCTGATCAATCAGTTTGTCCGGGCCACAGTTTGGAATCGACAACCATCATTTTAAGATCTTTTCTTTATTTGTGTCGGTCTTCCGTGAACTAAGGCTGCACCATACTCCAAGACTAAACACTCTTACAGAGTGGCAACACACGGAAAGAGCTGGGTAAGGCAGTTCTGGTCTGTAGATATATATTTAATACCGAGCCACTATAGTGATAACACAGTAACCACATAATGTGTGTGAGAGAGAAAACAATGAGAGAAATGTTTTCAGAAATTATTTCTTAAGCCCATGTGTATACAATAAAATGTTTGTTTTTTTGTCACGGGGTCTTATTGTGTTTTCATCAGAAAACCACATCTACTTGTATTAATTTACATGGTGCTTTTGCCACTCGCAACATGGTGAGCGCAACATGGTGATCACGTGATAGTGTAGTAGGAACGACTCGGGTTGCGTGTATCTGCACATCACTTTTCTTGTACTTTTATTTTAATTTCTCTTGGTGTTGAGAGACAATTGCCATTGGCTACTGAACTGAAAAAACTAGTCTCAAAATAAAAAATCTAGTTGCATTGGCAACCATTTTAGTCACCATCTGGAGCCCTGCATTAGATTTTGTGCACTCTTAAGCTTTTCTGCAAGCAGCAGCAAGAGGAACTTTAGCACAGGGAGGCTAACAGTAGATCAGAGCACAGGGGATGCTGGTACAAGATTTCACAAAAACATATAGATGATAAACACTGAGTGCATTACAGTGTAAAATACCATTTTATTCCCGCAGGAGACTTTCAGTCACTCGAGCACTTAGTAACTAAGTAAAGCTCTATAAAACCATGTTTGTGTTACTCCATCTCAACTACAGGTCATACTTAAATGACGAAATGGTTTGTACAGCCATTGCAAGACAACAGAACAGTCACTTTATATTTCACAGCTGCACTGCACTTTATCAGCCACAACAAATGGAGAACAGATTTAGAGGGCACAGCACAGTTGACTCAGAATCATAAATAGGCTGTGAGAATCTAAAGCTCATGCAAGTGGTAAACTAGCCACCCGTCATCCTGGAGCACTTCATAATATTGTTACATGGTTCACTGTAGTTAATTACTCTAATCATTACTTCACTATAACCTACACATACCTACTGACTGACTAATTTGGTACTTCACAGTGAATTGGGTGTTAAAGCAGAACCTCTTAGCTATGAAACTATATTATAAAGCATTACCTGCATTCCTTTCTTAATAACTGCCTGTATTATAGGTGTGAGTTTTAAGAAGGGAGTTTGTTCCACATTGTTGCATTTATAGAGATCTGTGTGGAGAAAGGGCCCTCAGTTTGGCACAGAATCCGAAGTGCTATCTGTCTGTAAACTTTTGTTCTTGTTCCAGATCCAGAAATGTGATGAGAACATTTTACTCCATTTATCTGTTCTAATGATTCATATTGTTTAATACTGGAGAACCAGCTCACAAGCAAAGGGATACAATGTGACTCCCACATTAAGATCTAGTCTGAGAATAAGGGGGGGGGGGTGAGAAAGAAAAAGAGAGAGAGGAGAAATAGAGAGAAAGAAAGGGAGAGAGAGAGAGGGGACTAGAGAGAGAGAGAGATTGAGAGAGAGCAAAAGAGAATGAGGTAGAAAGAGAGAGAGAGAGAGAGAGAGAGAGAGAGAGGGAGCAAAGAAGAATGAGGAAGAATCTTTAATATGATTTATTATTACTATTTTATTAGTCATGTTATGTCATGTTTATTAGACATTTATGCTATTCTGTAATTCACCATTTTTCTTTAAATTACTTTATCACTGAATTATTTTCTATGATTATCATTATCATGATAAATAATTCTATGATCACTGTTTCACACATCTTCAGTGGCAACACTGTTCCCTGAAAAAGCTACTTTGAATTTTTTTAAATTTGAATTTAAATTTGAGAGAGAGAGAGAGAGAGAGAAAGAGAGTGAGAAAGAAAGAGAGAAAGAGAGAGAGAGAGAGAGAGGAGATTCTGGCAACGTGAAATACCAGAATTAGCATATGAACACTGCAGCTGTGTCAGTGTGTGTGTGCATGAGAGTTCTCCTGGTCAGTGAGTGTGTGAGGCATTGTTGTTTGCATGTGTAAATGAGCTGTATATAAAGTTATGAGAGAATGCGCTGCTGTAGACACTGTGGCTCTTATGTATGCTTTCGTGGCTCTTTGTGCAGACACTGAATCCTCAACTGCTTTCATTCCCTGCTCCATAATGGCCCCTATAAGGAAATTAAAAATACTATAATGCTTCTTAGTCCAACACTAAGCTTTATTTCTTTCCTGAAAACCGTCAGGACGATGCAGCACTACTATGATCAAAAACTAAAAGGAGCTGTCCATCCCACAGTGGTGCTGAAATGCATCCAAATCCTCTAAAACACTTTGCAGTCTATAATGGATGTTTCATTTTTTTTCTTATGTCTTTGATAAGGCTGAAAAATAGAAAGAAATCTAGGTAAAAGGAAAATCCATTGTTTGTGGGAGATCACCCTGCCAAATGAGGAGACACAAACACACACAGACACACACACACACTGAGTGTCTCCTCTCTCTCACCCTCTCACTTGCTCTCCTCTCGCCCTTTTAATCTCTCTCTCTTCCCTCTCTCATGTCTACACTCTCTCAACAATTTGGCTTCTGCATCTGTCTCTAGCATACACACACACACACACACACACACACACACACACACACACACACACTCACACTCATATTCATATGCAAAAATACCAATCAGCCATAACATTAAAACCAACTATCTTATTTTGCATCCTCTTTGTGGCCAAAAACGCATAAAGGGATGGACTCCACAATACTTCTGAAGGTGTGGTGTACTATCTAACACCAAGACAACAGCAGCAGATCCTTTAAGTCCTGTAAGCTGTGTGGTGGGGGCTCCATTTATCAGACTAGTTTGTTCAGCAAATCCAACAGATATATGGTCAGATCTTGGGAATTTGAAGGCCAAGTCACTAACTTGAACTCTTTTGTCATGTTCCTTAAACCATTCCCGAAGATTTTTTGCAGTGTAGTGTGTTATTCTGATGAAAGGGGCCATTGCCATTTGGGAATTCTGTTGCTGTGAGGGGTTATACTTGGTCGGTGACAATGTTTAGGTAGGTGGTATCTGTTAAAGTAGCATCCACCTGGTTTCCTAGCAGATCATTGTCCAGAGCATCACCCTGCCTCTGCCAGCTTTCTTTCCTCTCTTTGTGTGTCCTGGTGCCATCTCTGACACCTTTCTATTGTAACAAATGTGAACATTTTCAGTCATTTGTGTTCTGTATGATTGTATCAGATGAGCTAGCCTTTGCTCCCCAAGCACATCAGTTAACCTTGGACCCCCCAAGATGTCCAACCCTTCTTACAATTACAGAATGATTTGTTACTATAATTTTAATAAAATGTTAATTACCTCTGTTCTGATTGGCTGCCTTGGGGCTAAACTGTAGTAGGCCTAATAGTTGGATATATGTTTTTGTCTATTTTTTGTGACATATTTTTATTTTTCCAAAACCTCTTTTTGATATTAAAAGCCTGTTTTGGAGCTTAATTTCCACATTTGGACTGTATTCTCTCTTTCCTCTCCAGTGATGATCAGGTCTCGACCCGCATCTCAGACTGCCTGGCTGACATTTCGTCTTGGATGGTGGCCCAGCACCTCAAACTGAATCCCAACAAAACTGAGCTTCTTTTCATTAAAGGGAGTCCATCACCAAGCCACGGCCTCACAGTTTCTTTTGAGAACTCTTTTATTGTCCCCTCCAATAAAATAAGAAATCTTGGTGTCATGCTAGCTGAAGAACTGTCATTCCTGTCACACGTTGACCACCTCTCCAGGACATGCAGATACTTTCTGTACAACATCAGAAGAATCCATTCCTTTCTCACCGCTGAAGCTATACAGTTACTGGTCCAGTCTCTGGTCATCTCTAAACTGGACTAATGCAATTCTTTACTGAACTAATGCAACTTCCACTGGACTAATGTGACTTCCGCTGAAGGTAACGAGACACTTCAGCTGATTCAGAAATCAGCTGCGAGGTTAGTCTTCGATAGTCTTCTCACACACCACGCCTCTACTATGGAACCTTCACTGGCTCCCTGTGGTCGCTCGCATTAAGTACAAAACCTTAATACTTGCCTTCAAGGTCAAGAGCAGACCTGCACCTCCTTACATATCAGCACTGAACTTTCTTATCCATTGATGAAAAGAAGAGGATGACATGCATCAATACTCTTTTCAGTCTTGGCCCCCCAGTGGTGGAACGAACTCCCTCTTACAATCAGATCTGCGGAGTAACTCGCTGTTATCAAGCGTCGTCTGAAGACGCACCTCTTCAAGGAGCATCTTGGTGACTAACCAGTCCTCTCGCTTCTATCTTATATATTTTTATATATTTAAGAAAAAACTCGGGCCCTTACCCTCTTAACTGTTTTTCCTTATTTGTTTATTAACCTCAGACCTTTTTCTTTTGACAGGGTTTGTTAAGGGGTGTAACTTAGCTGGCAGTAACTTAGTGCAAAACTTGGTTGATCTTAGTGTAGCTTTACAGGTATGAAGAATAGACCTAGACTACTTAATCACTGATGTATGGATAAGAGCTTCTGCTAAATGCCATAAACGTAAACAAAACATATATCCTGGAGAGTGAACTGATCTATGTTTTGAATCTTTGAAATTCCCATTCCCTGTATTTTTTTTTTCATTTTAGTTGCATGAGGTCCATTTATAATATTCATGTGGTTTTATTCACCAAAAATAGTCACAGGTCATTTTCCAACCTCCTTATCTCTTAAGAACAAAAACAATTTGATTTCTAATTTCATTCAGTCATTTAGAAACAGACTCCTTTGCGATAACATACTGAATTTGTACATACTTCATACTTAAAAGAAAAAAAAGTGGGACACTTAACAGGATAAAGTCATCTTCTGGTGCTCTTGCAGCAGCTTTATGAGCCAGCAGAAAGAGTACATTCCCCAAGATTTCTTCGTGGTTCTGCTTATTCTCAGTCCAGTAACTCTACCATTATCACACCTGGAGTTACGTTCCAAGTCCTTCAAAAACAGGACACATTTCATCCACCTCCCATAAAGTTTTACATGAAACTAACTCTTCAGAGTAGCCTCTATCTATCCATGCTGTTCGTCTTGGCCTCCTTATCCTCTCGTTGCAAAAGGGTTTTCACTAATCCTTCTGTTTTTCTCTCCTCCGGTGGCACTGAGCTGCTCTTCTGCTGCCCTAGCTCCATAATCCAGGAAAAAACAACAGAAATCTGGGATTAAATTTCCTTGGCCTTGTGGAAGAGAGATATATTGCGCAAATCTCTCTCCTTTCTTTTGCTGCTTTTTTCTCCGTCTCTCTTACACAAAAGCTGCTTTGGCTTACCAGGGTAAAATCATGCGAAGACATTTAGTATTCTATATCCGGAGCTTGGCGAGGCCGGAAAAACTTCTCTACGGTTGTGTGCAGGAAGCTTTTAGTGATTGAGTGAGAGAGCGAGCAACCCAGAGAGCGAAAGGGAAGGAGAGAGAGGGAGAGAGAGAGAGAGAGAGAGAGAGAGAGAGAGAGAGAGAGAAAGTACACACGCAGTGGGGACTTTTGTTCTTTTCCTGATATTTGCTGCATGTTATCAGGCACATGTTCACTCAACCAGCTCAAAGCAAAAACCCATCTAGCATAAGATGGATTAAAGGTTTTGTTAGGGACAAAGGAATTTCAATATTAACAAATGGTATTTGGAGTAAGATGCAAGATCTGAACCTCAGTTCTTACACGCACACCAGGGGGAACAGCAGGGAAGCCTTGACCCCTCCCAATAAATACAATCTTTCTGATTGCATCAACTGAGATTTTTATCTATAGGCTGTGTATTTAAATAACATATTATTACTGTCCAAAACAAAAAAGAAAATGGGACTGTAATAGGACCAAACCTAGACAGTTTCACCACTCAGGAGCCAAGTGGGGGGGGGGCGGGTGCGGGATGGGGCCGAGAAGTACCGACGTTCACCAGTGTTTCCGGGGAGAGATGCGCATCTCGGGTTGTCAGCTGTGGTCCGGGTGGGGTTAATATGTTTTATGCGCATCTCGGCCGCATCTCAAAAATCCCAGACGATTCTAAAATTCCGCCCGGACGCCGGACACAGGTCTGAAAAAGTGGACATGTCTGGTAAAAAGAGGACGTCTGGTCACCCTACCCCAGGGTGTTTTCAGTGTGTATCTGACAATATTTATTTAGGAATAAAGTGCCCATTCAAAAACATGTGTGGAAAAGGTTTGACTGTGTCAGGTTTTCAGCAGCTTCCTTCATGTTCATTTCATTGTATTATTTGTTTTAGCTACAAAACACTAAATTCAATTAGTTTATAAAGACTTCGACAGACTTGTTAGCTTGCTAACTTAATCACATAACAAATGTGCTCCATGTGCTTTTTTGTGGTATAAGAAATTGTACTCATCATTATCAGATATCTGATGGATGTGTGTGTGTGCCCTGCTCAAAGTTCCTAAGTTTGGTCAAGGGATGTTAGCAGTGGATTTTGGGACCGGATTGGATAGAGTTATGGGCAGCCTAAGCAACAGCTAATACATTCCTCATTGTCCAAAACAAACTCTTGCTAAAATGATGTACCCTTTAATAAAGTAAGAGAAGACAGCAGTTCTCAACTTCAATATTATTGTTTCATCTGTTCCTGTTGCAAGTGGATGCATCCTGTTAAGAGGTATCCATACAAACGATCCATACAAATTATAACACCATTGCTACACTAAAATTCATGACTAACAAAGATTTTTTGTTTCTCTTGAAGGAGTACAGCTCTCCGGTAAAGACCTTGCCGCTCAATCCATAAATCTCTAGACATGTCCCTAAAGCACACGCTTCTGCCTATACACACGAGACCCAAACATGAGACCAAACAAATTTAAATGCAGCCTTGCTTTCCGGCCATAACCACATGGTCACACACAGAGCATATAATCGGCATGCTCCACAGAGCAGGTAGAGCCTCCATCATCCGGAGAAGTACCTATTAAACGTTATTTACTACCATACTATCCCCTGTCTTTCTAAATCATGCCAGCCATGGAACGCATTAAAGCCACAAGCGTGCAAACACCCATCACAACAGCACTTGAAATGCTGGCACTATGTTCTCTATAGTGCTTAGCCATCCAAAAATATCAGCTAGCAGTCGATAACATGCTCTTGAACCACTGCACTCCCTCCCTGCTCGCTCTTACACTCCACACACCTGGGCTTATTAATCACAATTATCGCTGTTCCACAGCAGCCTTTTCTCTTTTTTTTTTCCAAACTGGCACATGAAAAGGCAGACATCTGTTCACGGTGCCTCTCTTGTGCCCTTTTTCAAAACTGTAATCTAATGCGTCCCTTATGTTCCGGAGGACAATATTCAGTGCAACACTGCTTATGGCCAGATGATCATCACTTAACAATGGCCAATTATCTCCGCTATAAACCGGCTGCCCTCTTCGAAGGGCGGCGAGAAAAGTAAAACTGCCCAAAGTTCAAATCATCGCTGGAACGCTCACCCATTCGCCGGTGCTTTTTAATAGACGTTCCGGGGATTCTGTCTCACTAATTAACAGAAACCATATGTTACGCAATTAATTTTTATGTCTGGAGTCACATTCCTTCTGAATTCTGTTTTTCATGAGTAAGACTTTTTGCCATGAAACAAATAATGAGCACAGAGGTTCTAGATTTAATTCTGAATTGGCTTATTCCACTTACATCACTGCTGCCTTTATGGCAACTCTGAGCTTGGAATGCTTTTCCAAATCTCCTATTGCCCACCAAAAGCATTCTTGCAACTTCAGCAGTTGGAGGTTGGAAAAAAATGGACACTGAAAGTAAGCAATTATTTGGAAGCTGTTGGCATAGGAAAGGGATTTAAAAGTTACATTTCGATTTAGGAGTTGTTCAGTTAGTGCTTGAGTTTAAAGTGGATGTAGGCCACAGCAATCCACCATTAATACATCACTGAAAAGTAATCTAAAGTCCTGCAATTAGATCACAGATCTTGCACAGAATGTCTTAACCTCATGGTCATGTGTGTTTATCAACATCTCAAAATGTTGTGTTAAGGGTCCATCATAGCACAGTTGTCTAAGAGTGGGGGGTCTGTGGCGATGCTAAAGTCATCCGTAAGGAGCCCAAGAGGGCGTAACTGACTTCGTTCCATCTCAGTGGGTTGGATGGCCCTCCCTTCACCCCAGTCAACACGATGCTGGCCAGTATAGGCATCTATTGCCTGATGTGACAGAATTGGCACTTAGTGTTCTCCTCCAAGCATATTGAGCTATTTGTTGATAATGGCAATTGGTAAAGATGTGGTGGCACATTCTAGCCTTCATCATGGCAGCATGGCAAATATGGTGTGATTGAGTGATTCCTATGCCACAGGTGGAACTGGATATCTCCAATTATGGAGAACATTTTTTAAAAGTCTAAAACACATTGTTATATCTTGTTTTATGGACTGAAATTATGCTACATTCTTGAAAAACCTTTACTTCTAACGTGGGAAGGGCCTTCAAATGAATTTTTTACTCATGTAGAGGCTGAAAGCTTCCCTTTTCCCATTTGATCATGAACACATCATAAATAAACTAAAGCCTCTATTATGACTTTTAGCTTGCAGCCCACTGAGTATTCTTTGTGCACCTGTTGCCGACTGACCCAAAGCTCAGATGGTGCAATGACTCAGGATGCTGACAGCATGTTATTCGCCCCTCAGTTGGTCAAAAAAGAACCCTTGAGCCCCCAATTTACTGATTTGAAGCCCAAACCCACTAAACTACAAGCACTGCTTCTAGGACTTCCAGCCTTCCAGATGCTTTTACCACTTTTACCACTGACAGCAGAGCTGCTCGCTTTTCTCACTGATAGAAGTAGCTTTTCTTATCAGTGGAAGATGCATTTTGTAGAAGTCTAGACACATAAAAAAGCTTGTCATTATGATTTATAAACGAGTATTTCAATGCAATTGCTGAAAACATTTAGCATGATATTCAGTATCCAGTAGTTTGGGAACAGATACTCATTTTCCCTCTCCTGTGAAGAGTGAAAATATGATGAATGATGTCAG
Organism: Brachyalestes nurse; assembly: GCA_037974405.1. NCBI lineage: Eukaryota > Metazoa > Chordata > Actinopteri > Characiformes > Alestidae > Brachyalestes > Brachyalestes nurse. The sequence continues at coordinate 13,287,159 of JBBPCY010000018.1, forward strand.
GCATGCATCAGCACCCACAACATTCAAGCAACTACATTGGAGTAAAGTAATCCCTTGGGCGTAATACTCTTATCTGCATTCTGTCTAATGTATCTGTATGGTTTTACCGTATGATGAAAAGAACAGTACAGCTGCTGGAGGCAATGCATTGTTATTATGTGAATTACTGGCGTTTTAGAATGTCATAAGTCTGAAGTCCTAAAGTCTTCATTTGTGTGTGCTGTGAAGGACTGCAAGGCCATAGGGCAGGGATGGCGAACTCCTGATTTTCCTATTCAAACACCCAGCTCAGCTGTTCAATGGAAGCTTTAGTTGGTGTCTTTAGAGCACTTACCTGTGCTAGACACCCACCCTTAAAGACCACAGTTTGTTAGCCCCTACCTTCTCATTTTGCAAGCCTCATTTCGCACACTCACAAGCCTAATTGCAGCGTTCTTTTAGGACCCCATTGATTCGGACTTGGCAGTGGCCTCTTACCCAAAGTTCCTGGAGATGTGCGGACCAGTGAGAGTGTTTGATGACCAGTTAGAGAAGATCTTTAGATATGTGTTAATACATTTGTTTATTAATGGAATTTTTCATTGAGCTGTGTCATGCTTGTAATCTGAATCGAGCCAGCTTGTAAAAAAACAACCAATAACCTTATCTTGCCAGATACTGTATGTCACATAAGGATCCCAAATCTACACATTTAGACCTACAGCCTTCCGTGATGACATCACATACATGCGGTATCAATAGAATAGTTAGTCAGTTACCTTTACATTTGATACGCAGACAAACACACACATACACACACACACACATATATGCACACAGGCACACAGATACACACACACACAAATAGTTCATGACACATTATCTCTATGTAATTTGCTTCTGTGCATTTCTCCTTATGCATTATTCATCAGCACACACTTGCATGTGTTCTCTCAGGTAATACAGATTCATGAATATTAATATGCTGTAGCTTCTGGCTGAGAGCTCCCTTCTCGCGGCAGGTGAAACAAAGGCATTGGAGCCTTGAGAAGATAAGGAGAAATATCTAAGGTGACAAATATCTGCTGATTTCCTTTTGACATTCACACTGTGCTTGCGATATTACTCTTTTATTAAGCTCCATAAAGAACTGCCAGAGCTCCACCATCTGCTCCAGGAGGCAAACAGTGAAACAATGCAGGTTTTGGTGTTTCAAACCCTTCAAGACTTTTTCACTTGGATTAATAGTTTAATTTACTATTAATCACAGTGATTTTCAGACATTTCCTTTATTTCCATTTTTATATCTGTTATTTAATTCCTCCTGTAGTGCTAAAGTTCTAACAATAAAACAAAGGCAGGAAGCATTTGATCTTATTGTTGTGATGGTAACTAGCTTTTTAGATCTGAGGCTAATTGCAAAACCCACCCTTCTGCTAATGTCTTGATTGTCACATGAATGGTCAAATCTTTAAGGTCACTTTTCAGAATCAGAATAAGATAATGATAATACCTCACATGCAGTAATGACCTGGCATATCCAGGCCAGGACAACTAAAACATAAGCATCTGTAGAATAAAACGTCCATCGGAAAGCTAATTTTTTAAAACTCCACTAAAAACCACCATGACATGGATCAAAAAGCATTGAACACTTCAGCTTACTGATAATACATTGTTCCCCCCTACTGGATATATTTTGAACTGCAGTGACAAAAAACACTCTTGGCTGCTAAATGCTCCACTGGCTCGGAAAAATTCTAATTTGACATTTGTTTAGTGTATGGCTGTTTTCTAGTACACAATAATAAAGCCACTGACAGGTGAAGATTGATTGTCTCATTACAATGGCACCTGTCAAGGGGTTGAATATACCAAGTAGCAAGTAACAGTCAATTCTTGAAGTTTATGTGTTGGAAGCAGGAAAAATAGACAAGCGTAAGGGTGTGAATGACTTAAACAGGAGGCAGATTGTGATGGCTAGACGACTGGGTCAGGTTGGTAGGTCATGTGTGGTGTTCCCAGTGTATAGTGGTTAATACGTTCCAAAAATGGTGCAAGAACCACTGACAGAATAGTCTCGCGTAGCCAGACCTTCAGACTGACGGCTGAAGATCTGGAATTCATAGCAGCTTTCTTTGGCCAAGGTCCGCCCATAAGGCCGTTTGACCGACATGTCAAACAACCAATCACATTTTGTTTCGTTCCGCGTCACGTTTAGGGGCGTGGAAATGTCCCCACAACAACAGACCGGACATCTCTTAAAGAGTCTATGCCGTGAACCTCGCATACTTTTG
>JBBPCY010000018.1:13291892-13305168 GCA_037974405.1 Brachyalestes nurse
GTCACTCATGTAAACACGACAGTTTTTCTTCCGCAATCACACGTCTGCGCTTTGTTTCCCGGCGGACCGAAAATAAATCGACTTCGACATTCCTGAAGTATTTCCAGTTAAGTGTACCATATGCATCAGATGATTAGCCAACGTTCCGTGGGCGTGACGTCTGAGGCTGAGACTAGGACAGAATGATGATGCCCATGGGGAGCAAAGGCTAGCTCATATGGTCCTTTGGAAGAGCTACTGTAGTGCTAGTTGCTGAAGAAGTTATTGCTGGCTATGATATAAAGGTGTCAGAACACGGCGCATTGCAGTTTACTGTGTGTGGGGCTGAATATCCGCAGACCTGTCAGAGTGCCCATGCTGGCCACAGCCAGATGCCAAAATTGCCCACAAGGGCCATGTTAGCATCAGAGCTAAAACATGGAGTAATAGAAGAAGGTGGCTGGACAGATGAATCGCATTTTCTTTTACTGGAATGGTGTGTGGAACGTGACAAAGAATTCAAGGTTCTTTAATCTTTTTAAATGTTCCCCCAAAATCAGGCCTTTTGAAGGACCTGGTTCATTCTCCAGCTTATAATGAAGTAATGCACATCATCAATTAAATAATCTGAAACTAATAATTTCACTCCTCATACATTTTCATAAATGTAATCTTTTAAGTTTTATCCCAAACTGCTCCATTCTCTGGATGAAAGAAGCATTGATCCATCTGTCTCTTTAATTATATTAGAACCTTTTAAACCACATGAGCATTTATGGAAGAAATCTCTGTTTTGATTGGATGCCCAGTATTGTGCCTCATTCAGGAAGGAGTCTGTTCTGAAACCGTAAGGACCAGCACAGGCGCAGTGCAAAATGATACATGATGCAATTGCAATATGTATTTACAGCCCTCCCGAGTTAAAACAATTTTCCAGCTGTATTTACTCAGTGCAACATCCAAGTGAAAGATATAATAGAAATGGTTTCGGGGAGAAAAAAAAACAAAACAGAATCACTGAGATGGATAGAGGATCATCTCCCTCCTAAAAATACTAGTAAACTCAAACAAGTGTAACAAATCACCTTCCTCGTTGCATAACAAGCTAACAGGCTTCCACTTATGATAAACTGTAATCATTTTATTAGTTCTACATATAAAATGGCTATTCTTGGAGCATTCCAGTGCTTAGTAGTCCAACTGAAAGCTAACAATCAACTATGGATGGCAAGACACTGTCAAAAGACCTCAGGGATAAAGTTGTGGACAGGCACAAGTCAGGGCATGGATTAAAAAAAACGTTAAGGTTTTATCAATATCTAAGAGAACAGTAAATTATATAAGTAAGGGGAATTAAGTAAAAGTGTTTTCTGTCCTCAAAAATGGCCACATTAAGTGTTATAGTGTTAAAAAAGTGTTATAGTCAGATGAGACCAAAATTGAACGCACTGTATCTGTATTGCTGGAAAGCCAATACAGCTTACCATATAAATAACACCATACCTACAGTAAAGCATGGAGATCACAGCATCCTGTTGTGGAGATGTTTCTCGGCAGCAGGGACAGTGGCACTTGCCAGGATAGAAAGAAAAACGGTGTCAAAGGGAAGAAGGTGCAAATACCAACAAATACACAGCAAATCTGACCTCACAGCTGCGGAAGGAGACAAAGAAGGAGAATGTCCTTGCATGGTGTAGTCAGAGTCCAGACTCCAGAAAATCTGCAGGGTGGCTTGAAGACTGCAGTCCACCAATAGTCACCATGTAATCTGACTGACTTTGAACAGTTATATAAAGAAGAGTGGGCAAATATTGTGCAGTCTAGATGTGCAAAGTTGGTAGAGAAATATGGTAGAGAACTATGGTGCAAAAAAAGAAAAGAAACAGAACACCACAGAACTACACATGTATGAACAGGACAAAATACACAAGACAGCAAAGAGAAAGAGTGTAAGAAAAATACACAAGCAACAGAACTACAGGATAAGACAACATTTAGTGCAGCCACCAGCTACATTACTAGTTGAATGAGTTCAGTATTATTCATTTTCTGTAACTGTTTATTCCTTGCAGCCTATCCCAGGGTCCATGCAGCGCGAGGCGGGGACTCACTCTGCCCACCGCAGTAATTTCAGTATGATCACATACTGACTTATGGCAATGAAGAATTAAGTGTGCAAAAATGCAGAAATGCATTTTTACTGCATCTATAGAGTTTAGTGACTGGTGTACACTGTGTGCAAATGTGCAAATTTGTGAAATGTGCTCTTTCATCAATGAAACCCTTTTATCTTATTAAAACAAGTTGTTATGCATGACACTGCCCTCTAGATGTCGCTCTCTCCTATACAAACTGTTCTACTGAGCGTGGGAGAGGTGACGTGAGGACAGCACCCAGAGAGAGAACAGAGTGCCTTAATCCAGAGAAAACATCACAGAGAGCAACACTGCTGCGTCCGAGGCACTGCCTTTATCACACAGCCAAATGATCACCCTGTTTACTCGCACTCTCTCTATCAACACATCAAATATTCATCACTTCAGAGCTCCAGGCAAAGAGAATCGGGGCTGAGATTTTCTTTTCCATCTGAGGGAGAGCTGTTCCCATACCAAAACCTCTCCACCCCTGCCAAGTGCAGTTATCTTTCCACTACCTCCTGACTAATAATTACCCTGTAGGAGGCTAGAGTAGATATGAGGCCTCCTCTCTTTGACAATAAAGGATTCGTTACATCTCGTTCTATTGGTAAGGCTAGAAAACTATCACAATGATTTTACTTCAAAGAAAACAGCATTGCAATACTTATGGCTCTCTGCGGTGCAACTTTGTAAATAATACGTCATCAAAGAGGCCTTTGCTGTAAACCCCTGCCAGAACATAGATATGAAAAAAGGGTTGAAGCCTGTAATCTTCTTCATTATATATGGTAAGATGCCATAGATGTAAAAATGTTGTTTCCCTAAAACAAGGGTTCTGAAATGAATTTTCAGCCAGGGACCCCTTCCAGTGTGAAAACGTTTCCAGTGGTGAGCTGTGGTATTTGGCACCTAGGCATAATCAGGGTTCCTTATTCTTTAGGTCTTGTAAGTTGTGAGGTTTGGCCTTTGTGGATCTGACTTGTTTGTTCACCACAGATGCTCAAAGGGATTAAGATCACAGGAATTTGGAGGTCAACACCGTGAACTTTTCTGAACAAATTTTGCAGTGAGGCAGGGTACATTAATCCTGCTGAAAGAGGCCTCTGCCATTAGGGGATATTGTTGCAACAATGTTAAGGTCCATGATATGTGTTCAAGTAACAACCACACGAATGCCAGGACCCAAGATTTCCAGAACATCACACAGCTTCTCCAGGTAAGCAACACACATGTACCTGAGCGTCCATGTAATGTAATGTAAATGAAATGCTACACATCAGGCCAGTTCCTTAGTTGTCCTGTACTGGGAAATATTTAACATTTATGGCATTTAGCAGACACTTTTATCCAAAGCAACTTCCAAAGCTCAGTGGTGGTATGCTGACAGTAGGATTCAAACCCATGACCTCTTGGTCCAGTGGCAAGTATCCTACCCACTGAGCTACCTCCACTCCCATCTGGTAGGTACTAACCAAAAGATCTGTCTCACAATTTGGCCCTTGGTGAAGTCACTCAGATCCTTGCACACTTGCCCATTTTTCCCGCTTCCAACACATCAACTTCATGAACCGACTGTTCTCTTACCGCCTAATATATCCCACCTATTGAGAGATCCCACTGTTACAAGATACTAACAAAAAAACAAGTGTTATTCAATTCACCTGTCAGACGTTTAAATGTTATGGCTGGCTGGTGTACGAAGCAGTTTAAACAATTATCTGTGGTAGTTATCAAGACAGAATAAGCAAATAATTTAGTATTTATCATGGGAAATATGAGAAACTTTTAATTGTTATCATGATCAATTTTGGCACAATATGCTTTTATGCTTTTATAAGAATTTTGATGATAATGAGACTGCAAGTTACATTACAGACAGGATCTAATTAGTTATGCTTAATTACATTTTGTGCCGATTGGAAAAATCATTGAACTCATTGTTATTGAAGGTAATTTTCAATGTGGCACTCCTGCTCGCTTCTGTCATTTGTCGGTACCAACTTATCAGAAAAACAGAATACTGAGATAAATTGTAGTATTATAACTTTGTCATATCGCCCACAGCTAATTCAAGCATAGTTAATGCTTGTGGGATGATATCGGCTCCTTTTAGAGTTTATAGACTGTTGGCTCAAATAAAACTCTTAAAAAGATGAGAGCAATAGGTTCTTTATATTTGGATGTAATGAGCCGCACATCACTACCCATGTCTCATAATTTGAATAATAAATAAATCAAATCCCCTTAGTTGTTGATTGCAGATCCCACTTTGAGAACTCGGGTCCCTCTTTATTTTAGCGATCATTTTTGTAAATGTGACGTGTGAATGTGAAGGACCACTCAGACCTCAAAACATGACTTCAAGCAAGGAACCCTTTTAGTAACCTTTATTTTTAAGGCTGCAATCGCATAAGAACAGATAAACTTAAAAGTTCTGTATTGATGTCACAAGACAAGCAAGACTCTGCTGCATTAGGGCAGTGCAGAGATTGGGAGGACATAAAAATGTGCCGTGAGTTGAATGGAGAAAAACATCAGCAACACACGGAATAAGATAGTGCTGGAAACAGGATGTGTAGCCAATGAGCCACCAGTGTTGAGTGAAATGCCCCTCACAGGGGAAAACCTGAGAAAGGTGGAAGAGATCCTTCAAAAAAATGGAAAAAGGAAGAAGCAGACATCTTGTGCATAACTAAATGTGTGCTGTGTGCTGTAGGGGGTGCCCAAAGGGAGCCTACAAAAGGGTTACCCATATCGTAAAGGGAATAAGAGAATGTCCAAATAGGGTTGGACATGGGGAAAACAGTCCCGCGAGATGGACTCAGGGAAAACAGTCCAGATGAGACAGACTCAGAAAACAGTGTGGATGATATGGACAGAAGGGAAATGGAGGGGAGAGCTGGAGCATTTGAAGGTCTGAGTACTGGAAGGTGGCACCAGAGCACCCAAAGGAGCACAGAGGTCAGACATACCAGGAATGGCTGAGTAATGACAGGCCATTCTGAAGACCCCCAAAGACTGCAGTGAGCCTTGGTTATAAAGGACAGGTAGCAGGTGCCATTGATCAGAATAATCACGAGGATAGATGCACCCCAGGCCTCCCTCCGGGTACCGCTAGTGAAAGAGATAGAGGCGGGAAATGAGCAAAGGTGCCAGCCCTGGGGCTCCCTCTGGTGAACCGGTGAGGGGGTGGCATTAAGTGTAGCCCCAGGCTGGCCCCACTTTCAGGTTCTTTGAGCAGTTTAGAAACACTGTTCTCTAAAGAACAATTTTTGGAAATGAGATAAAAACGTGAGACAAAAAATCACATACTGTAAATGTCCTTTAGCAATATATTTTTCCTAAGAGCATTTACATTATGTGAAGATTCCTTGAAAAAAATCTCCACACTTAGATGTCTCATTTACAAACACTGTCAATTCACTGAAACCAAAGATGGTTCATCTGGGCATCACACAAAGACCCCTATCTGGCACCTTTGTTTTTAAGTTTCTTGCATAATGTTTAGCAACATTCTCATAGCATAGTGATGTAAGGGGATTCAAGTAGGCCTAGCCTACATTTTCACGTTGATGGGGGAAGAGTTAGCCTGTTAGCTGTTTTCTGGCTGGTGTGTGGTAACACTCTTATCTTGCGCCTTTAAGTGACTGGCACATTCCTTGCCGCCTGCACTTTGCCATAATTACGTTCTCTCTGGTGATTCATCCTATCCTTGTTACCATGCAGAAGAAATCAAAGGTTCTAAGTGATGCACCAGGTTTGTGAGGGGAAGCCCGTGATACCAGATAAGAATGTGAGTCATCAGCTTGGAGATCAGAACACTAACTGGCCTACATGAGCGTAGTGTATTAACCCACCAGTCATAAGAGTATTAGAGCATTTTTAAGGGAGGGACTCTGAAAACATGACCTGGTTTAGAGCACCAAATGCGGCCCTGCTGGTGTTTTTGGGACAAAACGCGGGCTGGTTTTATTGCTTCTTCAGCCGCTCTCCAAATCTCCTCCTGTTCTCATCAAATAGTGTGTGAAAGAATGGGGTTTCACACAGCCGTGATTTGAAATAAACTGAAATACAAGGATGATTTTGGGCTCATTTACTGTCACTAAAGCCTTGTGTTACATCCCCCTATATACCACACAGTGGAGCTGAACACACAAAACGCATCTCTACACATGTCGTAGGTAGGTTATGGCTATGCATTAGCTTACACTAGTCCTCATCACTATGGCAACTGCACTCCGCTGCCAAATTTATTGATAGAAGGGCAGAACGCTCAGCAAATCTGAGTGTTTTTTCAAGTGATTCCAGGCCACCTAAATATATACATGTTCCTCCTTTTCCCACTGTTCGGACCATTTTTTAAAGGACAGTCTGATGCTTCTGACAAAATCCTACAGTGCAAAGTGAACCAACATCTAGTATGTACCTCTATATACCAAAAGAATATGCACAGTTAATATGCACACCATAAGTTCATATTATAGTACTTATATATATATATATATATATGTGTGTGTGTGTGTGTGTTTGTTTGTTTTACAGATACCATGCAGTATTTTATGCTATTGAAAGGCGCATTCTACATGAGGATTATGGATTATGCAAGCTTACTTACACAACTTTGGCCATTGATTTTTCTCTTTTTGCAGGAGGCCTAATCTGCCTCACATAATCACAGGCTGCAGAATGGGGTTAAACTGAGGCTCACTGATAAAGGAGGTTAATACTGGTGCAGTATCATAATGCAGAGCTGTGCTTTTTATACTCACTGAGTGGTGTGGAGAAGTTGGCACACACAATATGGGTAGAAACAACAAAAAAGGTTGATCTGAAACAATATGTAGTGTATCCAGCATATAGAACATAGATAATAAATAATTATATGTCAGTGATTAACTCTGAAAAGAAACCCTTTGCGGGTGAACATTAAAGAACCTGTGTCCTACGTTTTCATTGTTTTTTATTTTGGTCCTTAAAGTTCACTTTTATAATATCTAAATAGACCTTTTCCAACCTCTCTTTATGTAATGTAACAAGCTGTTACAATGCCTTTATGATTGGTTTGTGTAACTGATCTCAGTCCTGTTTGGCTCCTGATACTCCCCAAGCGTGAAAGGTTGGGGAAATACTTTTGAGAGCTAAACTTGCAGATATATGTCAATGTATTGTTTTCAGTGTTATAAATTATACAGTGCAGGCTATTTTGCAGCCTCTGGAAGAGGGTGGGTGAATAACGTTTACATGCGAACTCATTTCAAAAGAAATGGTCTCTTTGCCACATCCTTTTTGAGAGGCTGCATATAGACACACTTACAAGATGAGCAAACAGGATATTATATAAGATATAGCAAATCAGTTGTAGAAATGGAGTAATATAGCAACTGTGACAAATTCAGGTTCAAGGAATTTACTCCGATCACCCACTTGGTCGCTGTGGTTGACATTTAACTTCTCGCCCAAACAAAGAAGGGTTTGTTCGTCAAAGCATATAAGCTAGACTTAGTCCTGGGAACCCCATTCACTGCAAATGTAAGTTTTTCCGTCTCTAACACACCTCACTAGGTACATGAGGATCTTGTTAACAAACACCAGTCAAGTATACTAGTTGAGTCCCTGGGACTGGGATTGGGACCCCTGGCCTAGACCCTTGCAAGCTTAATATCTCCTTTAAAAATCTAAAATGAAACATGTTATTCACAGGAAATCCTTTCTACATGTGGGCATAAAACTGTATAACTCCTCCTTTTGTAGGTGGTCTTTTTAAGTTTTTTTTGTCATTCGTGCCAAATAACCATTTAATCTGTGAATTAACGGAATGTTACAGAATGATAATACCATTGGTTTCTCATCTGCTGATATTTTATTGAATTTATTTTTATTACATTAAAACTAAGTCACTTTCGTAAACCATTTTGCGCAACTGATCTGCTGGTGCAGTTCTCTAAACTTTACACACAGCAATGCCAGTGTTACACTGTTATTTGCTACAAGAATGTTTTTCATTGTGTTGCATTGGTTTTATGATGTCATGTTGCTCCGAGCATGTTAATGACAAAACAAAATAAAGTTATTTCGTTTCTTGTGTTGCTTTGACGGAATTCTCCAGTTAGGAATACATGGTCAGCGCAGTTGACAAGTAACTTTTTGTCCACCCTCCTGTTCAAACACAAACACACACACACACACACACACACACACACACACACAGATCGACACACACAGGTCCACTTGTGCCAATGATGATGTCATTCCGTTCCAACCGTGGGTGGGCGGGGCCAAGGGCGATTCGAACAGGCTGCTCCTCCCCAGGAGCCAATAGGAGAAGGACGCACACGTCTCGAGCCCCGGTGTGCCTGCTCGGTGGGCGGGGCCAGCGCCCGTGGCAGTTCTGCTCCTCCGCGCAGAGAGCACATTTGAACCCACTGCGCCAAAAGACTGAGGGGGCGAGCGCAAACCGGGGAAAAACACGGAGCACACACTCAACAGGCAACTTTGGAGAGAGGTGAGGCCATATTTGAATGATAATCAGGTTGCACCCACCTTACTGATTCAGTTTGCTGCGTTGTAGCCAGTGACGAAGGGCTGAGAAACAAGTAGCGGCAGCAGCTCTCACTTTGCTGCTGGGGAAAAGTAGGTGGTGGCTCGGACTCGTGTTTTTGGTGTGGATGATTCTGAGCTCTGCCTGGAGGTGAGTGCCGCTCTCTGGTTATCCGGGAACATGTTTGGTCCAGTGCAGTCTTCGCCTGAAGTTGGGAGGTGTTTGCATGAACTGCCACCTGTTTTCGGTAGTAGAGGAAGACAGGACTGTAGGTGGCTTCGAGCCAACACCTTGTTAGAAATGACCGTGCAGCTCCCAGGCCATCATTACACCGCGTCATGTCCCACACCAGGGTTCTGTGCTTGTAAACTGGAGCTCCGGTCTAAAGCCCATTGAACTGGACTGGAACACTGGGCGTCCACTGGCATAAAGTTTCCACCGAGTGACATTCCTGACAACCGGCAGTACTTGAGATGAATTGAAACTAGGCCACTAACCTTGAAGTTTCTGTCACGCCTTGGTTATTATGGCGCACCAGCGTGTAAATATTTAATACAGCTTAGTTATGAAGCTGAAGCCTGAGTATCAAATACCTGCTCCCCCTCTATGTAATTAGTATGAGAACGTGCTGGACTGTAATTGTGTACTTGATTAATTTGAGAACTCGTTGGACTGTAGTTATGTAATTGATTCATTTGATAAGTTGCTGGACGGCAGGGGTGTTTGTTGTTGAAGTTTCCCGTGACCTCTAGAACCAGTTCCTGTAGGAATGCAACAGTTCTAAACTGATTTCTTTAATTCTCTCCTTCACTACGAGGAGAAGAGGAAATGGGCTCTTGTGGTGTGGTTTAGAAAATCCCAGCAGTTTCATAATATGGCCAACATACTTGGCAGGAAGTATCAACTAGTGAGTATTTTTGGAACACTATAACTGAACAAATCCCAACATGTTAAATCATGTATGTATCTACGTAACACATGTATGTGGGTTAAAATCTATTATATAAATGGGATATCTTTACTTGTTTAAAGCATTAATACATTTCAGACGATCCTGATCTTAGATGAACCTGACTCCTTTCCAAAAGACATTATTTCTGCTGTTTGGCATTTGTAATATTTATGAAGGATTGTGTTTTCAATAATTCTGATACCATGCCCTATGAATGAGTCAGATCAAAATCTGATGAAGTGATTGATATTGGGCTGTTCTTCTTGAGCTGTGGAATCCTGACTCCTGTTTTTCAGGTTTGCTTGGCTTCTAGTGAGTATTGGGTGTTGGTGCCTTCAGACTGTCAACTGACTTATTTAATCTGTTTGTACTTTTATCTATGGGCTCCTGCATGAATGGATGACCTGTCAGATAAAGAACAATGTTGTCAATGCCATTTCATTCACATGATTCCTGCACTTCTATGTTTCCTTTGTTGGATTTAAGTTAAGCAAGACTGTGCTGCAAGAAGGTAATGTTATGTTTGTTTGTAGTGATTGCTCCTGCCTCATTATGTATTCAGGAACCTCATTAAACAACTTAGCTTGTTATTTCTTCTAAAACGTAGTGACTACTGACTGTTTTAATCTCTTGTTATGCAGTGCTTTTATTGTTGGTATCAATAAACGTATTGATGAGTATCGTTATTGACAAACAATCCCATCCCTACCCACCTGCATGTCACCCCACATAAAGCAAAGTGTAGTTGGGCCTGACTGACCACCAGTGAGCGACCTAGCCAGGATTCAGAACACAGGGGCTAAAATATCTTTTGTCGCTGGATGTCTGCAGATAAATGTGTTTAAGTTATTTTTGCGTGATTTGTGAGCTGGTCTAAATTAGTCAACAACTAATTTCTTTAATGTTTTGTCGCCATCATAGCCATAGTCCATTGTTCAAATTCCTACACAAATGAGCAAGAAACCAGCGATCATGTTTACTACCATAGACACTCCCAGTCTAACACAAGATTTAAAGTCTGACTCCTGCCAGAAAACAAAAGCTTTTAAAAAGCAAATAAAAAAGCCTGCTGCCATGGGGATGTTCACATTGCCATGACTACACCACTGTCACCCACTTTTTCTTAATTTTAAATGTTTGAATGATAATTGTTTTCATTTTTTTTTATTTAACATAACTTTACGTTACATAACGTTAATTTTTAGTGTCTCCCAGTTTTAGTGTTTGTAGATGAGTTGACTGACCCTTCAAAACATGCCACACAGCAACTCAAACTCATCAGTAATGACAGTAGTGAAAATGGAACCACTCAAATGACTTGAGAATTAACAGACGCTATGCCTTTTATTGCTTTAGTATATATCATACAATCCGTTCAGTGCTGCATACTAATGCAGGCCTTCCGGCACTCAGTGACTGTGCCATCTGCACAAGGTGGTTTTTGTAACCGCTGTACTTTGGTTCATCTACTGAGAGAACCAGAGCAGAAGCAGCATTCTGTGATCAATTAAAGTCCTGCAGAATTATGTTTTCTTTTGCCGGGCGCGCTGGTCAGAGCAGGTCACCACCTCAATCTTCTCCCTCAGGGGTGGCACAGGCCTGTTGTACCTCATCTTCTCTTAAAGTTCAATTGCATGTTCTTGCTAGAGGAGTGGTAGAGCGTGTCATAGGCTGCTAGCCACTCTCAGTTCTGGGGTGAACTTTATTGGTTGTTGTCGTCTTACTCTGTGCTGCAATTTGCCCTTTGAAAATGAATGTACTGGGTGGGTTGTGATCAATTATGGCAAAAGGTGATTGACGTGTTTCACGCTTTAGTTTCACACTCTAAAGCAATGCCTATGGTTTATTAAGCTTTCATCAGCAATGTTGCCAGAAATTCTTTCAGAATATTTAGCTGGAATAAGAGAGATTGATCCATGCGCAAACAGCACATACAGCAGAAAGCAATATTAAAGCCTAGAAATGCTTTATTGTGATTCAGTGCGGAATCCCCATTAGCAGTCACCTAATCCATAGCTGGATTTAATCTGCTTCTGGGAAACCACACCATGGAGGTTTTCTTTTGTTTAGTACACGTTTTATGTCTTTGGATATGCTGCGAAGGCGTCTGTGATCTAGCGCAGCGGTCAGATCATGTCTGCAGGCTATGCATGCTCCACTATCGCCCCTTTATAGAGGAATAAATCCTCAGATAGACCAGGCATTTACACCACTCACTGTTACTTTTATTTAAAACCAGTTACAAAGCCCAACTACAGGAAGATTTTCTGCATGAATCCTGCCCCAATTTGTTGCTGACAGATGATACAGCTTCAGCATGGAGCTTTAGGTTACTGTGGATTAAGATATATGGGTAGAATTTGAATCCTACATCCTGCACTGTGTAGAGGCGGGTGTGTATCAGTGATGGGTGGATTTGTCTTAAAGCAGGTACATGAATGGATACAAGAGCAAAGCTAATAATGACATGAAGCTAAGCACCGGCAGTGTTGAATAGGAATGGTTGGAGCGCGTGTGTTTTTGTGTGCGTTTCTGGACAAAGAAGACTATTTCTTAGTCTTCTGAATAGTCACATGGTCAGAAGGAGCTGATCCTAGATTACCACTCCTTCACTGTCTGGGACGCTTGATAAACATGGAGCAGGATGGGGCCAAAGGCAGTATTAGCAACAGCATAAAGCCTCTCATTGCAGGACTCATGCTGCTAAGAGATTAGCACTTGGATGTTAGAGGACATAGGCTCTGTTCTGATGCCACAAAATGTAGCTTTGTATTTCAAAGCCAGTGCCCTACTTGCAAAATGAGCACTTGTTGCTCTGTTACTAACATATGAGTTATGTTTAGATGGCTTTCAGGAAAAAACTTGATTTAGTGTATTGAGTTAGGCCTTGCCAGGTTAACACCATGTCAAATAAGATGAGGAGTAAAATCTATGCCAGCTACTAAAGTCAGTTCTGTTTTGGCCCAGTTTCTTTCCAGAAAAAGTAAAGGGCTCATATCTTATTTTTGTTGTTGTATTTTAAAGCTGATGTCCATTTACCAAAAACATTTCACATGACCTTTCTTTATACCTCAGGCTGTTTTTCTTATTCGGCCTTTAATACTGATCTGTCTGAACGAACTGTGGAAGCCTGGTCCTGATTGGTCGAAAAGCTGTTTATGATGAGACTTTCAGAACTTGAAGCCTGGAGCAGGTTAGTTATGTTGTACAAGTTGCCATAGTGATATTGCTCTCTGATAACGTGATCCACTGTCATGAGACAGAAAATCCAGGGTTAGATCAAACTAAGCCTGGAGTTAACTGGCTCAGCCATAAATCTTGTTTCGAGAGACAGGCTCGATCTCAGGAATGTTCTGTTTCTAGTGGGCTCATTTTGTTTGGTGTCGGGGGTAAATAGTTGAGTAAAAGTCCATATTTAAGACTAGTCTGGCATTTAAAATCCCATTTTAGGGCAGAATCATTCTGCAGGGTTGTCCATGTTCTTTTTTTGAATGACGGAGATCTAATTTGTGAGATCTTGTTTGTGAACAGTACCAGCTGCATGTGGTAATTTACACGAATTGGAGATGTTAAATTATCCCGTCTGTGTGTCTGTGTGTGTGTCTGTGTCTGTGTGTGTGTCTGTGTGTGTGTCTGTGTGTGTGTCTGTGTGTGTGTCTGTGTGTGTGT
>JBBPCY010000018.1:13314936-13346300 GCA_037974405.1 Brachyalestes nurse
GCTCATCAAAGCGTTTGATCCAGTTCTGATACACTTCCTCGTTTCTCAAATAAACCCAGCCACCATTATCATCGCTAGTACAAAGCTAATACCTTTAAAATAACATGAATTTGGATACAGGACACAAGCAGAGTGTAGTTTAGATTACATTCTGCCCGTGTCCTGTCTCCAAATTCACGTTATTTTAAACGTATTATTTTTGCACTTTATTTTCTACACTTTTATTTTTAGTTGGCACATACTTTAAACACTTAAAGCTGTAAGCCAATGATGGTTATATAAGAGACTCAGCATGTTGGTTTTACGTCCAATGCACGCATGATCTGATTAGTCGACTAATCGCAAAAAATAATCGGTTGTGGCAGCCCTAGTGTATATTTAAAAATTAGATATATATTGTAGGCTATCTTGTGCAATATATCATAAGGCCATAAGGTAATATGTTAGAATGTAAATTCTTGGGGCCTGGATGTACGTGTATCTTCATTCCTGTTGTAAAAGAATCCCAAATGTCTTCACATGATGCTGTTTGAGTGTTTGAAGCTGAATCAAGGCAAGTGACTTGAGTATTTTCTGAGAATTTTTTTGTCTTGTCATAATTATTTTACAGTTTAAATGTCTTCATTATTGTTCTACCTGATGGAAGATACAGGAAAATAAAGAAAGCCATTCTGTGTAGTATGTGTATGTGCGTCTAATTTGACAGGTAGTGTACTTTTGTCTATTTTTATAGACAACATGCCGTATGGACACAACAATGTATCTTTGTTTTTTTTTTTTAGTAAACCTTTAAATATTTGCTTACAGCAGGGGTGCCCTAATTCTGTCCTGGAGGGCCAGTATCCAGCACAGTTTGGTAAGTTCCCTGCTTAAACACACCTGGTTCAACTTAACTGTTAATTGCCAGATTTAGTGAGTGTGTTTGAGGAGGGGAACTACCAAACTAGGTCCAGATTTGGGCACCCTGTAGAGTATATCAGGAATATTAAAAGCGTGTGTGTGCGTGTGCGTGCGTGTGTGTGCGTGCGTGTGTGCGCGCGTGCGTGCGTGTGTGTGTGTTTATTTATATTATTATGGTACATGTGGCATTGTGGCTGGCTCAGTCTAGTGGCAGTATTTCAGTATTGTTAACTGCCAGGAAGGAAAAGGAAGGTGTAGTACAGAGGAGACTGTGTGTGCACATCTGTGTGTTTGTGTGCTTTAATAACGTCACTTTTCAACTTCACTTCAGTTAACCAAGGGCAGTCTCTTTCTGAGCAGCATGTGCTCTCGATAAGTGCCATTAGATGAATGTTGACGTGCTCCAGTAACTACACAGACTGAATTTCTCGAACAGGTTTGTTCAGTTTTGTTGAGATGGGCCAGCACAAAGTGATGAGCATTAGCTTCGCCCATGTTTGTATAGTCTGTATAGAGGCACATACAACACAAAGGGGGCACTGTGTAATCGGATTTCAAAAGCCTAGTCACACGCCACTGACGTTTAATAGACAGTGGAGGGCAGAGATGGCTTCTAAAGACAGGGTAGGCTGAGACTGCACTCAAGCAGCTACTCGGCCATGGCAGGCAGGCTATGGTTGAACCCGATATTGGAGTGTTTTACCCAATGATTCTAGCTTTTTGCTTCCTGAGTGGGTAGATGTACAGCACTGTGCAAAAGTCTTAGACACCTTGCAAGAATATTTTCTGTTTCAATGAGTGCATTTTTCACATTAATAAATATACTAAATAAAACTAAAGAATAAATACAAATAACATTATACAGGTTTTAAAAACGTCCTCGTGGAAGCCTAGTATTACTTGTAGTTCCCAACCTGGTTTGACTCAATCAGTCCTTCATCAAATGAAATCAGGGGCTGCTGATGGAGTTTCACAAATCCAAACAACTGCTGGAGACCTCTAGACGCAAACCTGTGTTTTCCTTACCAGCTCACAAAATACTACTTTTTTACCAACAAAACAAATCTTTTGTTTTCTTTTTTGTATTCTGATGTTAACTTCACTAACAGACACATTCTCACACGCTGAGAAAAGTGGCTTTAAACAGTTTCCATAAGACTTTTGGACAGTACAGCATAAGGTGATGTGATAACTAATACAGAATTTAGTTGCCACAGTGGTCATGTTCAGCATGAACATCGTTAATCCAGTTCTGGGTTTTTTTTTGCTATGTAGACATTTCTAAACAAGGTATGCAACAGACAATTCACCGTCTAGATAATCAGAACTACAATATGTAAATTACCTCTGATTGGATTCCCTACATTGTGCTTCATTCAAAAAAGCAGTTCTGTAATGTATTGGTATGTCAGTCTATATACAAATATTGACGTATTCAATATAAAGAGCTCAATTTGAGCATTTAGCTTCAGCAGACCAGGTGCAGATCAAGCCCACACAAAAGCTTTTGTTAATGTCCCAGACCAGTACCTGTGATTAACACAACAGTTTGCCAAAGTAAGGGTTATTTGTAAAACCTGAAAAGTCAATCTTGGAATTAGCATGAAACTGTGTCAGATGGTCAGTGGGCTGACTGTCTAGCTGAAACTCACACTAGGGCAGTGGGTGTGAATTTGTACAACACTGTTTAATAACTTTTCTTTGCATATTTTCTGAGAATTACAAAGGTTTGGTTCCCTAGTGCACTGGATTCAGAATGACCATACATTAATTACACCACTGGAAACCCCTCTTAATATGGACTGGAGTAAGTGGCTTATAGGGTATCCATGAACATTTAAGCTGTCTGGATGAAAGATTTTAGACCCTGAGACATGATTTGGCTGGTTTTAGTCAAACATTGAAGGGTTAGGATGTTCCTTTCTGCCTGGGGTTTGTGAATTCATACAGCTCATAAGGTTTGGGGGTTTTGTCTAGATAAAGATTTGACAGTTTTCTTTACTGAACTATTGTTTTAAAGGACTTTATTTAAAATCATTTGCTCCAGAGATGGTTCACACAACTAAAAAGGGTTGAGTGTTGTTGTGTGGTGTTTGGCATTATTCCCAAAGTAGTGCTTTTATCAGTTGTTTTTATGCATTATCAGTTGTTATGCTATGCAGGGATTTTCCTAAAAAAAATGACAAGGTCTAAACTTTCTATTTTAAGTTTTTGAAAACATTCTTGCAAAACATCGTGGCCTGTTTAAAAAGACATTCTGTACGGCTATGTTGCACAAACTTTTGTCAGCCAATGTGTAAAATGTTCTTTTCTTACATTTAAAATGGTGAATCACTCTCTTGCCACCTTGCGTAAGATCCGCCAAAAATATACCATTCAGTTACATCACCTCTCGTGTGGCTCCAGCACTGTATACTTGCTGGAGAACCAGACATCGGGGAATCCAGCCTGGTCTGCCATATGCACAGCACACGGGATGACCTTTTTTGACGAAATTGATTTGCGCTGCGAGTAACCTTTAGCTTTCCACAAAGACCACTGATCCGTTTGCGATAAAGGTTGTAAAGCGTTTTATCAGATGCCTACAGGGAGTCTGGAGTTTACTAAAAACTGGAAATATCATTGTTCTCCAACTTACTGTGTGGGATGTCAGCATGGGGCTTCTTTAATGACTGAAACCGAAATGGTGGCTGCAGGGATGAATGGTGACTCTGATGCCATGTGACTTGTAACCGGGGGAGAAGAAACATGTAGAGAGCTGGGATGTTCCAGGGATTGCGAGGTCGTTTATTTTAGTCTGAGATGACCTTTAGTTGACCTTAAGTTGTGCCAGCCAAACACTGTTTTGGAAATTTGACCACACTCGTAATTTAACCAGCAGTTTAATTGTAAATAGCCCATTTGTCATGTCGATATCTTGCCACTGAATTATTTTTCCCCAGGTTTTTGTAAATGCCACATTGTGAACTTTTCATTGTGAATAAACCTACAGAAACGACCCAGAATTACTTGAGGAGAAATCTAACATTGCTATACATTAGAAGTGAGAAGTCACTGTTCTAGTTCTGAATAACTTAAAGTGGCTGTTATGTTTGTATTTGGTTTCTCATTTAGGATATGGAATTTGTCATGCCGTCCATTGGCCATTTAAGTTAAGAGTGCAGGTGCCTCAGTTGATAAAAATTCTAATTGCAGATGTGCATTCAGAGGCATGATTATATCAGGGAGCAATGATAAGTTTAACAGAACCTCAGATCCGTTTGCTGTGGTGAAGAGAGGACACCGGGTCCTCTCTGCTGCCTTCATGCTCTTTCAGGGAGTTTGGCACTGGGGTGAAGTTAACTTAAGCCACTCTTCCTGCTGTTTGGCCGGAGAACAATAGGCCAAGCCCACCCGGGTATGACTGAAGTAATCCTGGTTGTGATTGAGCTCAACTGGGTCTGTGTGTCACTGCTTTCCATGATTAAAATAATAGCAGTGTTACATGTATGGTGTGATTGGGCCAGTGGGTGGAACTGAACTCAACAAAATTGGAGAGGAATCAGGAAAAGTCAGCCACCACCTCACATACCCCCACACACCCGTTCCAGATCCTCCAACAGTGCTTCCCTCACATTAAAATACTTCTAATGCCCGTGCTTGTATGTACATTGTCTTAAACTGCACCTTATAGATGGATGTAGTTCTGTAATTGTTCTTGCTGAAGCATTTTGACCAACCCCCCCAGGATATTAGGTCATATTTTTGATTGTTGTGACCATTATTGCATATGAACAGTGAAATAAGATTGGCTGTAAACACTTTTACAGAAAAAGTATTTGCAACTAATTTAGATGAATTCATAAGAAAGCTTGTAATTATTTAGATGCTTGACATCCCCAAAAAATATATTTATGTATGTTTATATAATAAAATTATATGTATATACATATGTGTATAATATAGCAAACAACTACGGCAGCTTTTGTACAAAGGATTTAGCTGTTTCAACAAAAGGTGTAATAGACAAGATCAAGTCTGGTCAAGCTTCTGATCATAGCAAGACATTGCTTTTCTGGGTCACAGCACAGACATGCTTGGCATTTTCTCCTTTTAGCTTTATCTCACTTGTGGCTTTGTGAGGAATGAAAAGTAGACACCTTGGAGGCTCTACAGTGTGTGTGTGTGTGTGTGTGTATTTGCAAGTATGCTAGTGAGAGATCTATACTTGCGCCTACTGGAATTGAGGACACTCCTCAGGCCCAAAGAAAGGACCTTCAACTGACAGGGTTCATCATACTTACACAAAAATTATGAGGTATTGGATGTCTGGATAAGGGGTGTGAGGAGTGTATGAATACATATATTTTAATGACTGGTCTTCCTCTCTCTCTTTCTCTCTCTCTCTCTCTCCCTCTCTCTCTCTCTGTCTCTCTCTCTCTGTCTCTCTCTCTCTCTCTCAGGTTGAGTTGGCATTATGGGATACAGCAGGACAGGAGGACTATGACAGGTTGAGGCCGTTGTCCTATCCAGACACAGACGTCATTCTTATGTGTTTTTCCATAGACAGCCCGGACAGCTTAGGTACTTCACACGTGCCATGAGACGTGCAGTACATAGTTACTTACAACATCATTTCAGAAAATGTTACTTCAGAGAATGCTAATTTAAGTGTATGTGCATGTAACAAGGCTATATTCATGGAACTGGCTTGTAATTCACTCAGTTGTTCATGTTTAGCTGACTGAAACCTCTTCATAGGGTTGTCTCCACTTAACACGTCCACATTAATGACTGTGTGTCCTTATTTATGAATATAAAAGCCTTATCATTGTAACTTTGCAAAAAAACATGTAACTCAGTGTTAAATGTTGCTGGTGTACGTCAAAATACGTCAAAAATAACGGATGTTACAGAGTTGCGGATACTTGACAATGACAATATGCTGCAGTCAGGCTCTGATTTATTTGTGTTTGGTATGTTCCCACATAGAGAACATTCCAGAGAAGTGGACACCAGAAGTGAAGCATTTCTGTCCCAATGTTCCAATTATCCTGGTGGGGAATAAGAAAGACCTGCGTAATGATGAACACACTCGTAAAGAGCTGGCCAAGATGAAGCAGGTATGTTTGGGCGGACAGGCTGTGTATGTGTTTGTGTATGCGTGTTGTCATAGCGAGAGCAGGTATCATATCCTAAACAATAGCAGATGCTCTTTTTTGTTGACTTCTACTGGAGAAGCGGACCCTAAGGCACTTCCCATCTCTAACACCCACTTTAGGATGTGGAAATGCAGCTGTTTCCTGTTAAAGAAGCACTTTTCTCTCCTTAGGAGTTGCATCATGCTTTGAAAGTGTGTCTGTGTGTCTGGTCTCTGTGTAACCTACCTATTTATATAGCATCAGTAAGATGTGCATACTGTAGCCTATTTAAAATAAGGCACAGGTTCTGGAGACACAGGGATGAGTTCATCTGTGATGGATTGTCCTCTCAAGTATATTAATTATGTGGCACAAATGACCTTTTTAAGTCCCTGGTGCTCTCATATGTTATATGAAGTTAATTTATATAACTACTGCTTTTCTGAGAGAAAATCTAAAGGAGCAAAACTGTTTTAGGAGTAGTTTGTTAGAATCAAATCAAAAGTTTTTGAAGCAGTGCGCAGGTCCTAGTGACCTATGGAGGGAAATGTCTGTTGTCCTGAATTCGAATGCACTTTAGGACCTAGTTTACAAAGTTTACATGGATTTTTTTTATACGTAGTATGTTTCTCAAGGTCAAATGCTACTAACAGAGCAAAAACGTTTTAATCCTAAAGTGATTAATGGTTAAAATCAGTTTGTAACGCCACAACCATAAGAATATTTATACATATACTGGTCAGCCCTAACATTAAAACAACCAGGATACTATAGTATAGTTCCTCCTCATGCCGCCAAAACAGCTCTGACCCACTGAGACATGTTGGGAGGTAGGGCACAGATCAATCTCAATCATGTTGGGAGGTAGGTATCCAGATTGATATCCAAGGATATCCGTCAACACCTTTGCAACTCTGTCATGTTCCTCAAGCCATTCCTGAACTATTTTTGCAGTGTGGCAGAACGCATTATCCTGCTGAAACAGTACATAGCCATTAGGGAATACTGTTGTCTTTAAGGGGTTTACTTGATCTGCAACAGCGTTTAGGTAGTGGTACATGGTAAAGTAACATCCACATGAATGCCAGGACCCAAGCATTACGCAGTTCTCCCCATAATCCTGATGCCATCCCTTCCCCATTTAACACACACACACACCCGGCCATCCTAATGATGTAAAAGTAAACATGATTCATCAAAACAGACACGTTCTGTTACTCACGTGTCCATTTTGGGCCTTTTCTGTGGTGGACAAGGGTCAGCATGGGCCTGGTCTGTGGCTTCATAGCCCCATACATAGCAAACTGCAGTGCAGAAGGCGTTCTGACACCTTTCTAATATAACCAGCATTACCTTTTTCTGCAGTTTTTGTAAAGAAGCTCTTATGTAGGCAGGCTACGCTTCGATCTCCATTCTCCATTGCCCTCCCTTGGACCACTTTTGGTAGATACTGACCACTGCAAACTGGAAACACCCCACAAGACCTGCTGTGTGGAGATGCTCTGAGCCATCACAGTTTGGCTCTTGTCAAAATTGGCGATCCTTACACTTGACTACTATTCCAACACATCATCTCCAACCACTGGCTGCCTAACCACTAGCACCATTGTAACAAAATTGTGTTTGTCATTTTCTTTTGCCGGTGGTTTAATGTTATATCTGATGGGTGTTTTCTATAAAAAAAATGTCTTCTGCATGTGTGTTTTTCAGGAGCCAGTGAAGCCAGAGGAAGGCAGGGACATGGCTAACAGGATCAGTGCTTTCGGCTATCTGGAGTGCTCCGCGAAAACTAAAGAGGGCGTGCGGGAGGTGTTTGAGATGGCCACCAGGGCAGCTCTGCAGGTTCGCAAGCGCAAGAAGAGAAGTGGCTGCTTGCTCTTATGAGTCTGCACTACATGCAGCTTACTTCTGCCAACAGTTGATGCAGTGCTCCAGGAAAAAAGAAAAAGAAAAAAAAAAACCTTTACCAAACCAACATCATCGCCGTACTGTATTACGCATTTCACGCAAGCAAGATGTGCGCGAGAGAGACTGGCAAACCTGTTTATAGAGAAACCAACCCACCTGTGCTCTTAAAGTTTCTGTACGCACACAGACCTGTTCTGCCATCTCTGACTCTTCCTTTCTTCTACCAGCCTCTCTTCCTCTGTGTGGGAGAAAGATTGATCGATTTGATTTTGTATGTATTTGTACATGAATCTTAATCTCCTCTTTCTCTCCATCATTCCTTTTCTTTTTGTTTTCTTTCTCTTTCTCTTTCTCTTTTCCCCCCATTCTGTGCTATATTCAGACATTGCTTCTTTATGTATTGTTTACTTATTTGAGCTGATGCCTCTGCTACGTTTGGAAAGTTATCAAGAATACATTTATTATTCATTCCACCACTCGGCATCTTTGTGTCTTAGTCTGGTAGAAATCATTGTGGACCACTGTCATTTTTAGCCTCCCCCCCTCTCAAATCAGCAGTGGAAGGTAACTTGAATGAACAGCAAAGATGGGCCTCAGTGGGGTGAAATTGAGTTAGCACAGAAGGCTAACAGAATTAGCCCGTT
Source organism: Brachyalestes nurse (assembly GCA_037974405.1). Taxonomy (NCBI): domain Eukaryota; kingdom Metazoa; phylum Chordata; class Actinopteri; order Characiformes; family Alestidae; genus Brachyalestes; species Brachyalestes nurse. The sequence goes on from JBBPCY010000018.1 coordinate 13,323,509, forward strand.
CAACCTGTCACTTGGCTCCTCGCTGGGTTCGCACACAAGATGCGTCCGACACTGTCTGTGTCTTGATGGAAGTGTCTCAGTTGCAGTTAGTCCTGTTCTGCAGGCCCTGAGGGCCAGGAGTGGCAGTCAGTCATGGATCTGGCAGAGGCCGACGATTTGACTGCATTCGTTTCCTTTAACTTTACTGCCTGAATCATGGAGCAGAACACATTTGCAATTTAGTCTAATGCAAACACATCTGTGCCAGTTGTTCTCTTGAGTCGTCCTCTGCTTCATCCCGGCCTAGCTCTGTGCACTAATATGTGACTCAGTATGACTCAAGCCGCTCCAAAATGTTTGATATTAATCTTGTTTTGATCTGATCTTGGTTATTGAGTGACGAAGCAGCATTCTTTTATAGAGAACTGATTTGAAATTTTAATCAGCATTCCTCTTAATAAGCTCAAGTAAAATGACCCACCTGTGGACCCACATGTCAATTTATGACACTATTTCAACTTGCACTTCATAGTAGATATTGAGTCTTGAGATTGATATCCAGTAATACAGGTAATATGGCTGCAAGTTTATGATGCCTGAAACTGATTCAGTTAGCTGGCTTTACAAACCCATCTTTATTGGATACTGCCTAGATAGGAAATGTAATCGAATCCCCTGCTCCAATGGTGTTAAATGTTTTGGAAACTTCTCTTATGTTGGATTAAATTCGCAGCTTGTCTTGATTGAATGACGAGGAATTTGAAGAAGAAACAGCCAAGCTCATATATTAACAGGAACACATGAAGCTGCTGCTATGTGATTTGCATGAAAAAAATCAGTTCCAAAAAAGAGAAAAGGCAGTGGACAAAATAATTGGATTTTTTTTTGTGCTGATTATGTGCTTATTACATGCTTATTATTTTTGGATAATGCCCAGCCATGTCAACAGTGCCTGAAAGTACAGTACAGGACATGCTGAGTTCAGTCCTGCCCTCACTCACAGCCCTTCCAACCCAACCACCACAAGAGGGAAGCAAAAACAACATTAATGCTACAAAGACAAAGCAGAGCACAATAATTTAAGGATACTCTGATTTGTCCTCTTCTTTAAGGGAGTTGATACCTGCTTTGCTTAGTTTGTAATTTGATTTTAATTGAATTGGCAATTAATCATGAAATCAAAAAGTCATATTCGGGCCCATGATTATGAATGAAATGTACTATTTTCAAAGTAAATGGAAGCCATTTAGAATCAGGAAAAAAAAATCAGACACACTTTGAAGAAAATGTTTTTACAGAAATTACTGAATGCTTGCCTCTGAAGTTTCCCTGTGTCTGTGTGTGCACTATGATGTAGTCATGACCATTTCCCCAGCGTACAGAACAATGCAGGATGGAGGATGCATGAAAGGATTCGCTCCAGGTTTGTCCACATCTGTTTGTGTGTATACAGACTGATGTCACTAACTACTGGCAGATGAGGGGATGTTCACAGGATGCAAAGCTTCTCTGGTTCCTTAGTTCATTGTAAGCAGACATGAGGTCATCTCTGGGGCAGACAATGGAATAGGAGGTGATGTAAATGCTGACGAGACCAGAGATTGCCCCTCTACTGCCCTCATATTCATGTGGTGGGGGTGGTGATGATCCAGATGTGCTGTTGGCTTACAAAACATGTGCTGTGTCCAAAATCGCTCAGTACTCATTGTGTAGTGTGTTATGCAGTGAGTAAAGAGTAGTGAATTATTTTTGCTTGCAGCCATGGTTGATATTCTCTGTGATGAGCTGTGTTTACCCTCTAGAGGGCAATAGAGCTCTTCAGGGTATTGGGTGGTGGTGGCCTAGTGTGTAGGATACTTGCCTCTGCACCAAGAGGTCATGGGTTTGAATCCTTCCTTCCGCAGATCACCACTGGGTTCCTGAGCAAGACCCTTAACCCCAAGTTGCTTCAGGGAGACTGCCCTCTGTAGTTAGGGAATGCTGTAAATGTACATTTTCAGATGAGCAACACCTCAGAGAAGATACCTTATGAAACGAAAAGAGTGATGCAACTCTGTAAGTGCTTCCGGACAGGTGTGCTGAAAAGTACGGTTAAACCAGTACTTATCGTACTTTGTGGCATGAAGAACAGTGCTGAGCTGCCCAGGGACACTAGTTTTGTATGAAGATGGTAAGAGCAGAAGATATAAATGACATGAAGGAGGGTTTACTATTGGGATGTAGATAGCAGAAGATTAAGGCTAGATTTTCAACAGGAAGAGTGACTAAGGTGACACCTGCATCTACTGGTAAAACAGGGTTGGGAATTCTGATTGAAAGCACACGTTTGGAAAATTAAAAAAAAAAAAAAAGCTGCTTTTCCTCAGGTGACTGAGAAGATCAGTGCAAGAAAGCATGAACTAAAGAAGTAGGTTCTCACTGCATAAACCCCTCGTGAAGACAGCTGACTAACTTGAAAGCTGCACTCTGACTACTGGTTAGTTGAGTCTGACTCTTTACTAATTGAGTCCTACTTTATTGGCTACCTTGGTGCTGCTCTCTCACTGGCTACTTCGATCCCATGCTTTGCTTGCCCTTGGCCAATTTAGTACCACCAATACACATTTTTTCCCTGTTTTAGTGCAAAGTGAACATTTATCATATGTGAACACACCGCAGCACACAGTGTGAACCGCATTAAATTCTTTCTCTACATTTAACCCATTCACCAAGTGAAGCAGCCTCTTGCTCAAGAATACCTCAGTGGTGCCACTAGCAGTCTTGGGATTCAAACCCACAGCTTTCTGATCACAGGGGCAACTCCCTAACCACCAGCTGCCCCAGGTTTTAGAATGTGAAGTGGTATACACTGAAAAATCTTTCAATCTTGGATCACAAAAGGTAGGGTCAAACTTTGAGAATGAAGATGGTTTAAAGGAGTAATGTTATTTCATAACTGTTTAATGCACTACCCAAGTGTTCTAGTGTTAACACTACAAATATAAAACTCAGAAAATTGCACAAGGAGAAATGTTTGGCCAAATGTCAGATGACTTCCTTCCTTACACACGGCACAAACACACACACACACACACACACACCAAGCTAGGGAGGTGCCACCAGAGTATCTCAGACGAGTCTCATAACGTTTAAGAATAGGGGTCATCTGTCCTGTGTTCTCCCATAATTAACACCTTGGGTTTTTGACCAAGTTGTGCTTCGTCACATAAAGGATAAGTACACGTTACATGACTGAGTGCGAACTGAGCTTTTAAATGTCTCTGACCAGGATTTTGATTGTAGAATAAACATTGGCAAAATACACAATTCTTGAATTAACACAATTATTGCACAGTATTGAAGGCTAGACAATTCAAACAGACACATATATAATGCACACACAAGCCTGAATGAGCCTATATATATATATATATATATATCTGGGGGATTTGGCTGACAGTCCATACTGCAGGTGGCATAATTTAAGAAAGACAGATTTAGCAAAAGGCCTTATTACCACTAAAGGCAGTCACTCTCAGCACTGTGATTTATAATAAGCTGTACTGGTGCTATTCTGGCCTGAGACATTGATGCACACACCTTATATAACTTACTCTCTCTTCCTCCACTATGGTTTCTCTCCAGCACTTGTGTTACTACTCACTGCTCCAAAAGTGGGACATAAGAAAATGTTTGTTTTTTAATCTTTTAAATAAAATGTAAAAGAATACACTGTAATTGTAAATACATATACAATATATTTAGGTCGGAACTGTAGTTCCTCATAGCTATGAACTGTTTGGATTCAGTCGCTGTTCATCAAAGCAACTACACTATATGGACAGAAGTATTGGGACACCATTTCACCAACAGAGACTTTAAAGACATTGCACTGAAATACATAAACTTTAATATGGAGCTGGTTCCCCCTTTTCCACTATAACAGCTTCCACTCTTCTAGGAAGGCTTTCCATAAGATTTTGGAGTTTCTGTGGGAATTTCCTCCCATTCATTCTGTATAACATTTATGAGGTCAGGCAAGAAGGCCTGGCTCACAATCTCCGTTCCAGTTCATCTCAATGGTGTGGGATGGGGTTGAGCTCAGGACTAGTCAAGTTTTTCCACACCGAAACTCATCCATGTCTTTATAGAGCTTGCTTTGCACACTGGGGCCGAGTCACGCTGGAATAGAAATGTTCTTCTCCAAACCTGTGCGCATAATGTTGGAAGCATGGTGTTGTCCAAAATGTCTTGGTCTGCTGAAGCATTAAGACTGCCCTTCACTTGAAGTAAGGGGCTTAACGCAAACCCCGAAAAACAGGTGTCCCAATACTTTTGTCCATATAATGTATATTTATATGTTTATATTAGCAGGGACATCAGTGTTTTATATCAGGGCACATTATTGTTGCTTAACATGCATTACTTTAATTATGGTTGGTTTGCATTACAATATGTCTTAAACAAAAGATCCTAAAAATTCTTCAGATCCTGAAATCTTCAGTGTGGACTGTCTGTCAAACCTGATGGAACAGGTTTCTAGACCTCGGTTAAGTAAAAGATGTTTCCCATTAAAATCCTATTTTAGTCTGGGTTAAGGCTTATTCTTTGTCTGGGAAATCAGTCCTTTCTGGATGAAAAGGCAGTTTTCTCTTCCGTCAGCTTTTCCTTCACACTTTAATTAAGGCACAGAAGTTGCAGGGCAGGAGGAGAAAGACATACAGAAAAAGAGATGAGAGGATTTCTGATAGTGTCACCCCATTACCTTTCTGCAATCAAATGTTGTTCTTGCAAAGTGAAGATGTGTCTGGAAATGGGATTTAATTATTGTCATTCTAACCCCAGTAGAAAAGGTCATTTTTCCAACAGAGGACCACCGTGAGCTTCTATTTCATCTCCGACAGACCTCTGAGGATGTAAGTCACTGTAGTATCATGCTCATCTTTGGGCTGGTTTTCTTTATGAGAAAAATATTAAAATGCTTCTAACAAACTCTGTGAAGAACATGTTTCAAACTCGATAGATATTTTTTTCTGCATCCAAGGGGGATGCATCCATCATCCATATTCCACCTCTGCTGCCACTTTTATCTGCTAAAAAGGGAGTTTAATCACATATTAGCTAAGAATTAAGCAATACTGGGAGGTTTGAAAGTAGCCAATCTGAGAGTGTTATTTATTTCTCCTTGCTGCTGATTGGCTGCTATACTGTACATTACGGATACATTTACATTACAGTAAATTTTTTAAGGGTAATCCATCAAGCTGAGTTTAAAATGAATATCTGGCAGAATATCTGGGGGCAAAGTTAGGGTTTTTCACAATTTGTGGGTTTACTGTATAATAAAAGAAATGCTGCAGTAATGTGCCAGGTTCTCTGTTGGTGTGCCACAACAGAACTGAAAAAACACGTATACAGCCACAAAAATAGTCTGAATCAAGTAAATTGGAATAATGCAGAGGTTTTTAATGCTAGGCCTATCAGTCTAAAGCAACTCCAGTTAAAGTAAAACAATTAACTCATAAAGCTTTTACTAGACATACAATTCCAGCAGCACCTTGAACACAGTGCAAATGCCTCTCAAAACACTTTGGGCCATAATTCATTCAGGTGCATTTTTAAATTTTGCTGCACTAAAATCCTGAGATATAAATGATCAGTAGGTAGATCTTTAAAGTGCTCTTTAAGATATTCAGGTGTTATTCCTGGATTAATTTCACCAAAAAAATCATTTTGACTAGTAAAAATATTGGCAGTAATCTTAACTTTATCAAATTTAACATGACATTAATGTTTTCATGAAATTTCATTAATTCAAATTTAAACATGAAATCTCATGACAAAATCATTTTGAAAATTCATCTGGTCCACAGGACATTTAAAGAACTGCAGTAAAAAGGGACAGGCAGGTCTGCTTGAACCCCAGATAACACATAAGCGCTGGGGTAAAGTAGACACCGAGAAGAAGAGGACTGTCACACTTCATTTCTCCACTCGGGGTTCACATACTGCTGGATGCCACTCTCCTCAGTATCCACTAGAGGGTGTGAGAGGAAAAAAGATAATTAATAAGACACACCTTTGTGAATATCTTTACATTAGAACTCATCATACGCTGAGGCTTCAATGTAGAGACCTGCGCGGGACGGATTTTTCAGTCCCGCTCCTGCCCGCTCCCGCAAGATTCTGTCCCGCTCCCGCAAAAATATATATTATTTTCTCCCACTCCCGCCCGCAGTATTCAAGTTTTGTCCCGCTCCCGCCCGCAAAATCCCGCAGGTAAGCATATACATAGTTCTATTTTTACCACTTCTTCCCGCTACTCTGTTATTTGTTTTTACTTGCTTCACTTTTGGGTATATATAAAAAAGAAACGGAAAATAAACAAATATGTTTCGTTTTATTTGAGTTTAATTAAATGGAATGATGAACACCACACGAACAAGGAGCTTTTAGTCGTTCTTGTTGCTTTTGTGCAGTAGATAAATGAATATTTGTTTTTAATAAATTAACTTTAAGATAATTCCATTTTGCGGGAGTCCCGATTAATTCTGTTCTCCCGCAACCCGCACATACACGATACTCCCGCGGGAGTGCAGGTCTCTACTTCAATGCACACTTCCCGCTTTTTACAAAATTATGAGAATCCAAAATTACATGTTGCAATTAAGTGCCTTTATATCCATCATCAAGACTGCATACACTACAGGCCAGAGGTCTGGGCCCTCATCGAAAATACGTAAATGTAACTGACTGGTTTTGAATTGTAACTATTTACACTGTAAGTGCAATTAAATGAACATAAAAACTTATGCATGAGTTTCTTCAAATTTTGGGAAAACTTGTGTCCACACCCTCTCTGCGCCTTTTTCATGCTAACAGCTTGGTCTCATTTGCAGGACACTCATTTTGAACTTGTTGGTCCAGCTCATCCCATGTAGCTCAATCGTAGAAAGATCTGAAGACATAATTCTCAGAACTTTTTTGCTTTTCTTTGACCTGGATACAATTCTGCAGCATCATTATCCTGCTGAAGAATGAAACGGTGTCCAGTGATGGGTAAACCATTGAGAATTGTGTGATGTTGAATACTTGTTGATTCTTGATACTTTTCTTGTTTCATGATCCAAAACAAAGTGAAGGTCAGTGGATTAAAGACAGACCTGAGGTGTCTTCTTCAAAACGAACAGTTTTAGCCTTTGTGGCTAAAAAGCAGTCTATCGTTTTTATAATCTGAGGGTGGGCCCAAACTTCTGGCCTGTAGTGTAAAACCTTACATGAACTCACCTATTTCTCACATGACCTCACAATCTCTACTCTTCATTTCCCAATGTCGATTACCAATAGAACAGGTCAGCAAAAACTCAGATATACACAATTTTCCATTTACCCCAGCTGAAGCTATAGCCACCCAGTACTTTATTAGGATTGTGTAGACTTCTTGTTGTGGTGTAGGACACTGTTTAACACTGTCTAATGAGCTATAAAAATAAACAAAATGTCAGAGCCTTTTATTAGTTAAAAGTCGCCTCAGGAGTAGGAATGCTGGTCTAGAGACAGTTTGTCATACAGTGTCCTAAACAGCACACACTAGTCTGTACCATCCTAACGAAGAGCTTGAGTGGGCTGAGGGGAGTTTTACGGGTGTGTTTATATAAGAGATTTGAATGCTTATCGCCTTCTAATGTTTGTTAGAGATATTATCCTTACAGTTACTGTTCTAAACTCACTCCCTCACTCATTTTCTGTAACCACTTAATTCTTATAAGGGTCGTGGGTACCAGGAGCCTATCCCAGGGCCAATGGGCGTGAGGCAGGGACTGGACAAACTATTCACTCACACCTACGGTCAATGTGGGGGAACTGTTCTGAACTATAAAGGCAAAATTTGGACTCCAAACATGTCTCAGCTGATCCACTGCTTCTGTGGTAAGTGAAAAATTGCGTCAACAGAATTTTTGCAGAACTATTCTCTTGAGGGCTGTTCCATTAATGTAACACTAGTGTTGTGTTCGTGGTTGCGGATTTCCGAGTGACCTAAGGCGAGTATGGTGAGGGTGTGTTGAAACCAGTAAAGGAATATATGGCAAGAGTGAGGAAATGTTATACTTGACCTTGGGGAGTGTGTAAAATTGAGGGCATAGGAGCTGAATAAGATGTGGATGGTTTTCTCTCAGCAGTGCATTGCTCACCTTCTACCATCTGGATCCTAAGGACTGCGAGCCGTTCTACCACCTCTTCGACACTTTCTACAATGTCACGGTTCAAACCAGTGTAGCCTCCCTCATCAGTGCAGTACTGAATAAACCTAAACACATATAGACACACGTGAACACGCAAGCAGTGAAATGCATGAATGGGAATTAGTGACATTATAGGCTGGTTATAGATATTACAACGAATATAAGTATAATATAAATACAAATATATATCAGAGGCAGATCACTGTACCTGCACCAGGTTGAATCACTGCAGAGAATGATGGGGTTTCCCACCACAATGAGTAAGGCCTTGGCTCGTGTCATAGCAACGTTGAATCTCTGCAGGAATTGAGAAAGAGAAATGTTCTGATCTGACAAACAGAATTTTTGTTGGCAGGATTTTTAGCAAAAAAAAATCATGGCTAAAAGGATTCTTAAAAAAACACATCTTAAACTTTCTTCCATATCTTCCCTGCAGTCTAGGTTAGAGGTAATCCTGTTAGACAGTCTCCACATCTGATAAATAGCACATCTCACCACCATCTTTCATGCACTGAAAGTCAAAAGTGACGAGTGCTAACAGCTCCCCTTTTGGAAAATGTTGAAACTGCTGAGAATGGCTTTATAATGACCATGTTCATTAAGAACTAATCACTAGGCTGACAAATCAAGAATGTAAATTCGGACTGATGGTCGAGTAATATAGATAGCCCTGTGTGTGTGTGTGTGTGTGTGTGTGTGTGTGTGTGTGTAACAGCGCATATGTGAATGTTTGTGTGATACCTTCTCGTTGTTCAGGAATCCAATGTTGAAATCTGCATCTACGCTGAGGTGTTTACTGTCGCTGCGGACAGTAGACACAATGATCACCCTCCGCTCCTGACCCTGAAACTCCTCAACTGAGCCAATCTGTAGCACACAGACACACACACACACACACACACACATAAATACATACTTTAACAGGGCTTCAGGAAGTATATGATATGCTCTACACAAGGCTGCATCAAGGACATTACACAAATATGGAAATCCTCAGTCTTACCTTCAGATCTTCAATTCCCTTGTAAGTTTTCAGCTCTTTATCACAAACTCGGATGGCCTTCCTCAGTTTCTCCACCTGTGACACCCACATACGCAGACACAGAGGCACAACAATAACCAGGATCATTCTGGATATACCAGCTTGCACATGACCCCGTATGGGCTTGTGTATGTGAGTTTTGGAAGCAGTCTGAGGAACAAACTTATAGACCTGAATAACAGCCTTCAGCCAAAACTATGAGCTCCAACTATTAAAATAATGTGTAAAAAGCTGTACGTAGTAATGAGAGTAGAGAACTGACATCTGTACTTGACAACAGGTCCTTAGAGGAGTAAAGGTCTTTTTTGCTACTTTGTCTTTTCTAATTTCTATATTTCCTGATGTCCACGTATAACATCTGTATGGATTAATATATGAATAATAGTCATAATTAATTATTACATAATTTCTTAAGATTTTTTAATCCTCTAGAATCAGACTTTTTACTGTGCCTTTGACTGCTATGCAAATTATCTTTGTTCTGATTGGCTGCCATGTTTTATGCCCCATTCAAAAAGCAGAGATCAGTCAGGGCTACTACATGAATAGGCCAAAGTAATCTCCTGTGGGCTGGGCTATACAGGTCGATACATGCAAATGTGCGGTTTATCATAATATCACAATGTGGATTGCGTGTGATTGCTTGGTTGCTATAAAACCACCCATTGCGACACCCAAATATTGGTTTTATCTGTTCTTGCAACGGATTCTTCTGATTCTCCTCATTCAGTAGCTGTTGCTCTATCGCTGAACCACCTGGGGGGCGGTAACTCGCTGGTCCTTACCAAGCCATCTATGATTAAGGACGGCTGAACACAGCTACATTCACGGGCGCATTATTTTAATTAAACTACAACAATATTATAACTTATCTGAGCTTTACTTTATGAGTCTGCTGTGTGTTTCGCTCTGTGATTGTTTCTCTGCATTTTGTCCCTTTCTGGGTGCCTTAGCCATGACGTCACAGACTCTCTTTCTGACATTTAGTTTTGACGTTAGAATTGTGCCAAAAATCAGTACGGCCTCCGTAAATAAAACTAATAATAAAAAGAAGAACAATCGCACAAATAATTTTTGGCAGCTTCATTTCAAACAACAGACTATATGGACCGGGGATTGAACACTTGCTCTGAAACATGATACTGAGACACCCACCTGCTTCCTGTAGGGGGCGATGATGCCAATGTCTTTGGGAGAGAGCTTGGCAATGCCCTTCTTGCCCTGTGACAACAGCAGCAGCTTCTTCAGGTACTCGACCACCTTGGTGATCTCACTGGTGTTGAAGAAGGACGGGCTGTTCGACTCCCTTTCATCCTTCCCATGTACACCATGGAATATCAGTGGAAACCCCTGAGAAGCAAATGAATGAGCTGATATTTCAGTGTACAATGAGCACATACATAGAGTTCAAAAGGTGTGTGTACTTGGAAACATATCAGGTTGATTCTAGTCTTTCAGCTAATATTAAGCTAACTGGATTTTGCACTGCACAATGCAAAGATTATCTATTATTTACAGCAATGCAGCTTCAATTTGTTCCTGGAAGAAAAATGACGTTTTGTAAATCTGTTTAATAAAATGTCTTTTGTAGAGAAGTGCAAGAACATCTCAGGGTAATAAGTTGATTGAATAAAATCTGCAAGTTCTGAGTGACAGATATGAGGATGTAAAAATGACGCTAAGGTGTTCTGCTTGAGTGGTGTGGGTATGACACAAGTCCAACCAGCAAAACCTGCATTTATGTTGTGAGAAAAAAAAATAGACAAACAGCTGCATTTAAATGTTGATGGAGCCCTGGTTTCACTTTCTGGATCTAGTCTCAGAAAAACATCAATCAAACACATACATTGAATACTGCTGGTACAGTCATAAGTTACACATTTTGTTTATTTTCTAAGTGAAAAGATTTTAGGAGAAAACCTAAATATGACATGCATGTATATTTATTTGTTTGTTGAACCTAAACCAGAATAAACTACTAAAATGAATTATGTTTGCTAGCTAAACAAAAATCCTCTTCTCTATTCAAAAATATCATTTCCACTTTTTATTGAAAATATTATGTCATCTTGCATGTTTAAGGTTGTTTACTTATATTTAGATAATCCAGACAATTTCAGAGCCTTTTATTATAATACATCTTGTTTCTTAAAGTAGTTCAATTTCACTTTATTGTCATCATGTAGTAGCAAACCTTAGATTCTTCACTGATCATGAGACATTAGCTTCTAGGATTTGTTGGTATTTAACAGAATCTGTATTTATTACACACGGGAATTGGCAACACTTGACTTGAATTAAGGCCTAAAGAGTTAAATAAGCTCTGAGACTTTGAAAATAGAACATTACTGGATTGACTGAATAAAACAAATCCTGACAATAAATTTGTTTTTCCCTCCAGTAAATTACAAACAACAAATACATTAAAGTGTGTTGAAGTATGTTATTTATATGTAATATATACATGTTAGGTCCAAACCTTTGCATAAACTAAATAAATATATACACTAAAATGCAAAGACACAGTAACTCACTCTCTTGGGAAGGTATTCCCAGTTGCAGTACAAGTTGGTGCTATACTCATCTGCGTATGGCTGCAGCTCTCCTTCATAGAACATCTCATTGGGGATTTTCAGGATGGCCCTGTGAGATCTTCACGAGAAAGAGACAGAGGTGAAGGTTTAAAGCAGACCAGGCAGGATCAGTATGCCTTTCAAACAGACTTCTTTAAAAAAGCTGGAATCCACACTGTACCTGTAGTTGCGAAGCAGCTTGGTGACGTACTGAGTGTTGAACACATTGTCTTTTTTCTGATAGAGAATGTTTTTGGTCATTAATCTCTCCAGAAGTGACAGACCTAAAACAGCATAACAATACTTAGGCCATGATTCAATTCGAATCACAGAACTGAGTTCACAATTCTTTATCAAAATATTTAGAACAAAATTTGAATGAATTCTATTCAGTTCAGCTAGAGCTGGAAGGCTGGGGGTGATGACATATGTGTTGGATTGGGCTGTTAAATGGCACTGTTTCAATACTACAAATAATTCCTTTACATCAAGTATCATAAACAGGGATTATAGTAAAAAAAAAGCTTAAACTACAAATATTTGTTTAGGGGGACTGTTGGGGGGTAGGGTTAGTTTTCTCGAAGGTGACTTTGGGGATAGGGTCACATACAAAAGACAATAAATTCTTCATGTGTGGTCAGCCAGTGTCTGACCACTGTGTCATTGAGAGAGTATGTACACGCCCTGAGCCTACATGAGTATTTGATTTACCTTTCAAACAGTCTCCATTCTATATTTCTCAATTTCATCCACCAACAGGGTTTACAGTGTCCCAGAATCCAACAGATCTTCAACAGCAGCGCGGTTATAGTGCAGATAACCAAGGGAGAGCATCATAGTGACGCTTTTATTTTTAAATGAAAAAATGTAATGTAGGCCTGGGTGTATTTCATGTTGAAAGTTGATGGAGTTGATAGGAGGCTTTGATAGGATAGTTGAACGGTGTTCCAGCTTATTATGCATGACAATACCACAAATAAAGCCTCACTTACTTCACTGTCAGTAAATCCAAAGTATAACTCCCCAAAAAATACTCAGCACTAAGCTTTATCTATACACACAGACACACTTCTGCTGACCTGACAGTGATTTTCTGAATCATTCAAATATTGCTGTCCGGGACCCCAGAAGCCTATGGGACACCGTGAGCTTGGGATGAGGGAACATTTGTGTAAGCTGTCCTGATTCTTGCCAGCTGGTTGCTAAAGATTACGAGACTGCAGGATTCTCCTTTTTGAACTGGGATTTCTTGAGCTTCTTTGTCTCAAACATTGTCTGATTGCAATGGTCTCTGTTTTGTTGTTATACCTACTATTGTTGTATAAAATGAACTATATAATACATCAGCAAATGAATATGATTTTCTCTTTGTGTCTAGCCTGAGAGAACGCCCAGTCTTTCAGCAGCACCAGTAGTCCTGCCCTTAGTGTTCCATTAGCTGATTTGTCTCCATGACAACATACAGTACTGACAGACAATAGTATGGCCAAATTCATTTGAAGACTAATGTAACATAACACCCCTATTTACTTTCATTCTTTCTAATTTATATGGTCTATTTGACATTTTGATCTGTTAACAGGGTGGGTGGTGTTTGAATGATGACTAGGCAGAGGACTTTCGAAAGGACAGACATAAGAAGTCCAACTGACATCGGGTCCAACTGACGGAAATCAGTCGTAGCGATGCAAAACTTTAATCTCTGACAAATTAACAGAAAGCTTTTTCACCATGATGCATGTGCACACTGTTACACACCTGATGGTGACCAATATCATGTTACTGTTTCTTTGACACCACCATGAAATACATTCTCATCCGTTTCTCAGTTTAAAGCCTAAGAGAACTTGCAGAGCGCAGAGTCCTGCAACTCACCCAGTCCGTATTCAATAGCGATCGGAGACCTTAGAATAGGTCCCAGTTGCTTCGGATCTCCAGCCAGTACCAGCTGCCCTGTCCCTGCACGCAGCAGACCTAAACAAACACAAGTAAAATATGTGACCACAACAATAAAACAAACCATGAAACAAAATATACACAGTCGCCTCTTGGTCAATGTAACTGCATTTTTTCTCTATTCATACATTTACTTATTTCTTTTTACAAGAGAATAAAGTCATTGTATACATTCAAAGACCATTTTAATATTCAAAATGTACTGTTGATCCAGATGAATAGAAAACATCCAAAATGACTTAGGATAAAATCTGAATTACATTCAGTTGAGAAGGTTTCTTCCTTCTGTGAAGTTCATTTTTGGAGATATGAGATATATTCTGACAGTGACAATTGGTCTATAGCCCAATGTCTACTGTTATTTTATTTATTCAAATTATTAGCCGTAGAAAGTCTAAGAAAAGTGTACACACTTTCACATAAAACATGGTGCCAAGTATCCTTGTAAGAATATTTCTTACCAGCTATGCCAATTATGGCCTCAGACTCCACTGCATGACCAGCTTCATCCACAAAGATATGAGTGAAATGACCAACAGGCAACCCCCCAGTGACCAGACTACACACACACACACACACACACATACACATACACACTACGTAAAACACTGATTTATGTTTTTGGTGTACAGCCCTTTACTAGTTTTGATTAACCTGTATAGAAAAGCTGTATAAGGATTTTTACCGGCCAGCTGTAAACACTGTGGTGACTATGATCTTATACTGCATCAGCTCCCCTTTACTTGGAAACTCATACTCCTCTCCTATAAGGTTACAGTTGTTCTAAAGAAAAAGCAAACAATCAAAAGCACAGTTATACTGGGTGGCAGCACTGACACACTGGTCTTACAGTAAAGCCTGTTCATTTGGAAAAAGTTTGAATCCTGCTACGAACCAGCAGACAGGGGGGTATGAGGTCAGGACTGCGGCTGAGGGCGTACATTCGGTAGACTTTGTGAGAGTCAACATGGTCCACCAGTTTCTCACACAGCTGATCTGCAGCACTGTTAGAGGGTGCACATGCTAGGATATGAGCATCTGGCAAACACTTCTCCACCTGAGAGAGAGAGAGACAGAGACAGAGAGTCTTAATCCAGTTTCTTAATCCAGATATCATATATTGCCTGAAAGGCTCACTGCTTTCACAGCGTTCAGAGCAAGTAGCCAGCATTTACCTTAATAAACAATCTACAGTGAGGTGTGTAAAGAGTGAGACATCAGTCTGTCAACAGGAGAGCTCAAACAGACCCTGCCCATGTTAATTATGAACTTATATCATGATACTTGTCACCATCTTCACTGCTGTATGTGTTTAACCAATAGAGCAAAACACAAAATCAAACAAAAAATCTATTCCCAAAAACAAAGGCAATAAGTAGCTGTGTCTGTTCTTGGGGTCTTCTTGATTGGTTTACTAAGACTTTTAGAGCCCTGAGTATTAATATCATAAAGGATTTTTTTGTTTTTTGTTATGTTTGTCCTCTTTCTTTTTCTGTCTTAAATTCTGTATGTATATGATATCTAAAATAGCAAATTTGTCCATCTTGATGATGTAACTGTGACTGATTATCCTGATCCAAAAGTACACAATCTAATTAATATGTAGTGAATAGTTTACTTGTGATAGGTATTATATATTCTTTTATTATATAACAGTGTTAACGCCTAAGTATCTTCCTTGTCTTTTAGAGTCAAAAGGTGGTTAAACTTTAGTTTTGGTAATATTTTACCTTGTTTGAATGAAGCAGTATTTTAAACTGATTATTAATTGTTTTTTAATCAAGGCTCTTAACCAGTTTTGCATGATTCCATGATAATCAAGGGGCATCTGTGAGAATTGTACATCAATCTCTTGTCATAACTGTTTGGTCTGTTCTACACAAACTGGCATTCCAACCCCTGCTGGGACATGATTTAAAGGGCCTACTGACCTTCGAAGTCTCCGGCAAGTCTCTGGCATATTCAGTAAACACCTGATAAAGGGGAGCATTCTCTTGTCCTTTACTCAGACGGTTTAATATCTTCTGTCCATTTCTCTTTTTTCTGTCTCAGTAAACTGACTCTTAACAGAATCTGGGATATTCCAGCAAAATCTATTAATCTAATAGTGGGGAAATCCACCAATTACTGCTCACTTCAATTGTTGAGATATGCATTGTCATTCAGGGAAGTGTGATGTGAAATTTCACACCAAACCACTCTGAATGACTGTTTATATCTTACGATGATTTTTGAAACAAATCTCTTTAACTATGCTGAGTGGCTATGGGGCCAAATCGTATCGGATTTACAGTTTTTAGGCTTATCCTTATTATCATTGTCATCATATCAGTATTCACTGTGATAGCTATGCCTCCAACCCTTCCCATGCTGTTTGTGTGTGTGTGCTTGATGCCTCTCATGTTTCTACTGCAGGTGTGGCAGGTGTGGTGAATGCAGCAGCTGGTGAAAGCCGCCCCACCTGTTTGATCGCCTCCACCAAGGTGACTGTTTTGCCAGTACCTGGAGGTCCAAACACCAGATAGGGTGCTGGTTTTGACACACCTGCCACAATGTTGGACACTGCAGTGTACTGCTCGTCGTTCTGCTCCAACGTTCTATCAAAGAGACTATATACACACATGCACGCACACACACGGCCGTACGCACACATACGCACGCACGTACATACAAAGAAAAACACTTTCAGAATCTTCAATAGAAAATGTGGCACCCCCTAATGAAGGCTGGCCATCTTTAGGTGGATAAAAGCTTACTGACGTCAGTTTAAGTTGTGCCGAGGCGGTAGAATTTGACCCTGTGGGGAACAGGACTTCTTCAAGTTGGTGCTGGACAGCCAGCTGCACAGCACGATGCTGGAGTCTCATCACGAGTCGATTAAAGGTGAATTCTACCCGAAACTTCATGTTGTTTATAAAACTGGCCAAAAACCTGCACAACATGCAGAGAGTGTAAAGTTGTATATATAGTCTTAAACTAGGGAAAGAATTACCTGGTTATAAAACCTTTTTAGAACCCAGTCTAGAAACACTACAGCAGACTGCAGTAATAAAAAAAAAACAACAGTAAAACAATGGTCTTGGCTGAAAGCAGTTGAATCATGTCCATATAAAACACTTCCAAAAGATCGTTAAAACCATGAAAACATTTGATGTTCTTTGCCACATTTCAGCCCTAGTCTCCAGTTCCACTCCTATTATAATTCTGTACCTTTAATTCCCAAATACATGTTGGTGATTTAAACAGTAAGACATAAGGAAGCAGGCACCCTCACATCTTACAATTTCTAATGACCCATATAGTCCAATCACCCACAGGTGTTAACATTTGATATAGATGAGATCAGAGTTAAACACAAATCTTACACATGGCTTACAGGCCAACAAAAATCTTACTTTTGGGAGAAGCCAAGTTTGAGCCGGTCGAGCTCCACGCGGTGCACATAGCCTTTGTATTTGGTAACAGATGGCAGATCCAGGTCTTCACTCTTAGTGAGGAGCAAGTGGTCTCCTCTCAGCACTGATGGGCGATTCTCAGAAACACCCGGAGCCTAGAGACAACGACAAGCCCACGACAATGTATGTAAAGTAAAATCAACTTAATAGCACCTTTTTTCACTTTAATTTTAAGATTTAGTGTTAGGTTCTTCAATGAATGTGGATTCACTGAATGTGGGTCATCCAGGATTTGGCTTCCATCGTTTGTTAATAGCCTCATGAAAAATTATCCCAACAACTCTAGAGTGAGACTATATCATACATTTGTTTTAAATAATGGTTCATTTTCAAAGAATTATGACCATCGTCTACCCTCGTCCTAAAGCTCAACTGAGCTTGAGCTCCCTTCAGCAGCCTCATTATGTAAAAAAAAGACTGTTTGATAATAAGACATGTTCAAATATTAGTCACCTGTAATTATTTGTCAAGCTATTGTACATTACTTGGTATAGTCAACAAATGTTTTTCCACATTACTATAATCGGTAGCTATTTCAAAAATGGGGTAAACCATGTTTAGGAAGGTTGCATCTCTTTTATAAGCCATGAGGAATAAACTCCGCAGCAGCAGGCAAGAATCGGCGTTAACTTCAGGAAGTCATGCACCTCTACTTTGTAAAAACACTTGTGTTTACTGTTATGCAATGCACTTTTATGTAATGCATAATGATAAGTGGCTTATGGGTGGCTTGTACCCATAGTTAAAACATTGTGGATATAAATAAAGACAATAAACAACTGGTAAGCTGTTCAAAAAAGTTAGGGCTGGTGTGTAGAAGGGAACATGTTTTAATGACATTGTTTCTCACTTTTAAACATGCATATCTAAAATGTTCACATGCACTATATTTAAATGTGTATCTGGAATTTTTGCAAGTATTTGTATGGAAAAGTATTTCTGAATAAAAATTAGTATGAAAGATGACTGTGAAAAAATGACTGTGCATACTGATAGCTACTAGGGGTGCATGACTGGAATTGTGTGAGGTAATTAAAGTGAGCCAGGTAAATGTAGCCGAAATCTACTTTCGGCTGCTCCACAACTGTATACCATGTGGAATATTGGGTGTTAAAATATCATGTGATGTTTGCAAAAAAAGGGTTCAGCATCAGTTCATTATGTGCAACATCTTACGTGCAATAGTCCTCATGTGCAATATCACTACTGATGTCAATACTACTTTTATCGCTTGATATTACTACTAATAAGTGCAGTCTCTGTATCTCCGCCATTACATCACATTTCCTCTGGGATCAATAACATTTCTAAAATCTATATAACAATCACTACAAAATAAAAATGACTGTCTGGTATTAGTGTGTGCGTGTTAATCCACACAGTGAGTTAAAAAAAAGACACAAACAAACAAGATAAAAAGAAATTGGAATAAGCCATAAAAAACCTAAATGGTGCATCCCATTAGCTACGTATCAGTAAGGACATTAAATGGAGCTCTATCACTTGGGACAGCTCTAGAGTACCGACACTGCTCTTGCACTTACCTCGAGCACCAGCAGCTTCTTGTTTTGCCGGTCCTTCGTCATGGCAACATTTTCCTTGTCGTACCTCTTGATGTCCACCATCATTTGACACTCTTCCAGGTAAAGCAGTAACTGGAAACGCTCTGCATAATTATGGAAATTCAGCGGAGACTCCAGCAGAGACCTAATCACCGTCACACACAGAAACACACTGTAGGTTCTACCAGCACTGGCCTGCACTCACCAAAGAGCAGGTGATCAGTTTGGAGTAGTGAAATGAGCAGGACTCAGCAAAGACAATGGAAGGGTATCGTGATGAGTTCTGTGGGTCACTTACTTCTTTTCCAAGAGAATGGGCTTTGGTGCTGTAGATGGGTCTTTTAGGAACTTGGACAGTTCATTGATGTAAGAAGGACAATTATACGGCTGCAATGAGACTTCATATTCAAGGCGATTTAAGTTCATGCTACAGGAGACAATATAGAGAGGCAGACACTGAAACTTAGGGGGAAGGTGTGTGGAAAACTAGCCTGCTTTTTTCAATCCTATATATGGATCACCACCTCTTTATAATACAATGAAAGCACTTCACTGTTTACACAATGCTACACTTGGAGCCATTTTCACAGCACGTGTGTCTGGTCCAGGTCAGGTCCAAGGCTAAGGGGAACTTGTGATTGTGAATAGTCTTCACTTGACAATGACTCAGATTAACTGTCGGAGGAGCTGCTCTGAATTTACCCTGCACTCACACCGGCAGCAGCAGCCAGCGACAAAGTTTACTAGTCATTACTAGTAGTCAATGATCCAGCACATTGAGTCATCCGGCGACAAAATGATTGTATATGCATTACTATATTATCATATACAATTTAGTTCCCATAGCCTACATGGAGGATAAACTGACTAAAGCTTTTGCTGACTTTCCTGTTCTGTACATAGAAGTAGTGTTTTAAGCAAGACCATACTATTTATAGGAACAAAAACTCCCTCCAAAACACATTTTTAACGAGAAAGCACCTGATTTGTGGGTTCACACATTAAGAAAATAAAAACTTACAACTCAATATGAATAGAATAAATGACATAACATATAAAATATATATTTATAATAGCCCACGTCTTCTAAACTTTTGCAAGGCAAAAGCAATCTTGCAACATACAGTGACAAAGTCAAAGCTGATGTGAGCACAGAGTTAATATGTGCTCCTATACCATACCTCTCTGGTGGCACTCCTTCATCCACACTGAAGTTCACATTTGGGATGCGGTTCAGTTTGAAGGGTCTGTAGGGCTCGACGGGCGCAAGCTCAGCAGCCAGCTCCGTCCTGAACTCCGCCTCAATAAAGCGCACAATGTAGAACGGTCTGGAGTACTCCTGCAGGCTTGACTTAAACTCAAAAGCCACTGTAGCCCTATAAACGGCCACATCATCAGAGCGGAAATTCATTTTGACCTCATACGTCTCACCTGGTGGACAAAAATGGAATCATGCAGTGTTAAGTGTTGTAAACCACTGAAAATTTGAAATAAAACAGAATTGACACTGAAAACACTGAAATAAAGCAGAAGCTGCAAAGTTTTAGTGCTTGGTTAAGGCTAAAGGGCTTTTTTTTCTCACCAGGGCTGATTTCCAGAGGATTGCTGCGGGTGACTTTCTCTTCGTCTTCAAACTTAAAGCAGTGTATCCAGTGAAGCGGCGAGTAGTAGCTGAAATAAACGCTGCTCGTCCCGCTGTTCTCCACAAACACCGTTTGTGCGTAATCCATTTCTGGCTCCACACAGAAGCAGACGTTACCATTCTGCATTTCCGTCTCAAAGCGTATGCGAACTCCATTTTTATCAGCCACAAACTCTGACCTGTTAAGATATAGTAGTTATGCTGGTAAGGAGGCTACAGCAACAACATTAAGCAGACAAAATAGACACTGGCTCCTGACAGACACAAAAGAGATCATTTCTATTCACCGTCACTGAAGGCAGTAAAGCATTAATATGCTTTAAATGTTCTGTATCATTAAAATACATCATATCTGCACAAGTATTGCCAAAGAGTAAACTGGAAGTCAAAATAGTGCTGATGTATTCTTTTCAGTTGAAGATGATATACACATTTGAAGCAAGTAAATGTAATGCTTCCTCACCAAATAGGGTCTGAGAATGAGAATCTTAGAATGAGTAAAAATGAATCTGAACACAGTTAAATAAAGTCAATAAGAGGGGGTAAATAGAAGTGGGTAAATAAAGGTTTAAATGGTTCTTAATATATGAATACTTTAAGATTTGAGGGGAGTTCTTTTAACAATGGCCTGGAGAGAGTTTTCTAGAATTCCATACTAATGTTAGGGATATTTAGTGACGTCTTTCACTAATTTCACCTTAACAAATGAACCTGGCAACCCACCATTCAGCAATATTAGTCATCATAGTCTTCTATAGTGTAACAGGTTTCATTGTCTTCTAAGAAAAAGACGAATATTGTTCACTCAACAAAAATGCTGTTATTGTTTTTTTAGTGTGATGGATATATTTTAAGGGAGCTTTTCTCAGCTCACATAACTATAACAAAATGCAAAGCTTTTTAAATGGAAAAACATATTTCTGTAGGGCCAAAATTTCAGTGAACAAGATAAATATGAAGAGCTCAGGTGCAAAAGCCTCTAAATGCCATCTCCGTCAAAAAAAAACATTAAATACCACTCTCTGCCTCGTCTGAAATATCAATATGTTGGCAAAATCCTCTAAACGCCTCTATGCAAAAGCCTCTATGCTCCCGAGAACCAATCAGAACGTAAGATCGAATCATGTGAGGCTGCGCTGAAGAACCAGCTTTTTTTTAAACAGCACTGTTAATGATTGAGAGAGCATGTGAGAGAGAAACAGATAGTGTGTGAGAGTGTGTGAGAGAGAGTGTGTGAATGAGCGTGTGAGAGAGAGAGAGAGAGAGAGAGAGAGAGAGAAACAGATAGTCTGCGAGAGAGTGTGTGAGTGAGCGCGTGAGAGAGAGAGAGAGAGAGTGCGTGAGAGAGCGCGCGAGCGTGATGAAAAAAGTAAGAAAGTGTGTGTGTGTGTGTGAGAGAGAGAAAGAGAGAGAGAGAGATGTTTAAAGATGTGTGTTCTTTAAAAGATTTTTTTATCAGAATACACTGTTCTCCCATAGAGATTTTATTCACCTAAACTTTTTAAATCTGCTTTTTATGTTTTATATAATTTTGTATTACACTTGTATTGTATTACTCTATCCTATGTCTGTGTGGAAGACAGAGAATGTAGAGGTTTTTGCAAAAAGAAGGACCTGTGGATTTAGCCGGTTTTGACGCAAAAAAAAATTGTTTAAAAGCAGTAAATTGGACGAAGATACATTTCTTAAAAGAATAAATTTTTTTCACCACCTAATAATCTAATTATTGCCTTTAAAATTAGGTTGCTGAGCTTGAACATAGGAGCCTGACAGAAAATGCTCTTTTAAAAGAAAAGTGGTTAGGCGGACTTAGAGGCTTTTGCATCTGAACTCTTCATATGATAAATTACACAGGTAATGGGATTAACTGATTATTTTCATTGTTTGATTGACTAAATAATACACTAATAATATTTATTCATTCATTAATTTTTTATATCTTAATTTCACTTAACCCTTACTAGTGTCGTGAGTACCTGGAACCTATCTACAGGTGCGGGGCACCGTCTCACCTAGGGCACACACACACACCCTCTAATAATATTCAAATTCTTTATTTTTACTGGAACAGAATGGCATCATAAAGATGCAAATAATCCTTACAAAGTGAGAGAACTAAGACAGAATGGCATGTTTCAACCTACATTTGGATATGAATGAATTTCAATATATGAATATTAGATATTAGTATATCACGTTATATTTCTACATACACTGTAGTGAATATATGGTGCACTGTTGACCCTTGATAAGACGTGTGTGTGTGTGTGTATGAGAGAGAGAGTAAGAGAGAGAGAGAGAGAGAGAGAGAGAGAGAGAGAGAGAGAGAGAGAGAGAGAGAGAGAGAGAGAGAGAGAGAGA
>JBBPCY010000018.1:13349331-13365038 GCA_037974405.1 Brachyalestes nurse
GATTTTTGTTCAGTGAGTTAATGCCGGTGTCTCAGAATGGATTCATCATGAGTTTAAATTCCTGCTGGAACAAACATGAACCCCAGATGAACCCCTGGGATTAATTTGAGGCGTCTCTCTCCACATACGCCAAGAGAAAAGGCTGGAGACCAACTATACTGTCGAGTTCCACTCTCTGGCTGCTTAGAGTGGGTGGAACCTGCCAGTTCTTTTGGTGGCCTGTTCTCAGAGCCCTCTGGTGAAGTCCTTGAAACTGGAGAACCGGTTGTGGGGGCTTGAGAGGCTGAATGGGCTTAAAGATTAAAATCACTTTCATGTTGTAAAATAATCCACCTGACATTAGCATTGTGATGGAGCTCTTCCAGTGTTCGAGTTCGGACTGGAAGTTGCACCTTTGTGTTTTCTCTTTGTTCCGCCTCACTCCTGAGGAGTGAAATCATGATGTCCGGGTCCTGCAGTACCTTATGATCAAGAGGAGGATCAGTCCTAGGCCTTCACTCCTAGGCACTGGCTAGAGGGGGTCAGTTGTGGGTCTGGACAGACTACAGGAACCTGCCATATTCAGAATAGTCCTAAAGCTTTTCCAGGTTTTCTTTTTTCTGTTGTATTGACCAGACTCAGTATGACGCAAGGCCTGATGCTCTATTTTCCACTAAAGTGACTTCTCTTGAGCCCATTACTCTACAAGGATGATTCCTGTGCTCTGTCCTGCTGGGATGTAGAGACAGTTGTTCCTCGGGTTGACTCTGCATTGCAGCCTCTGTCAGGATGAAAGTACTTCATTCCTCAAAGCCCAACCAGGAGCTACATACTCCTTACAGTTTCCTCAGATGGAAAGAAATGTTCGAGTCTTCAGCAGCTTTCTAGGAATGTTCCTGTAATAAGAACAAAACCTGCAGGCTTCCTCCTCCTTTTCCCAAATCCTCCTAGCTGTGGTCCTGTTTGTTCTAGGAGCGCCTCCATCCAGAGACAAATTTGTCCTATTTGTGGTGGCTGAGTTTAATTTTGTGGCTTCACCAAAATTACCGTTGAGCAATCAGACAGCAGAAATCCTCGGTACTACAGGTAGTTTTGGTCCATGGCATTTCCACACGTTCCACCGAAGTCCACACGTCTGACTCAATTATACTTAAAAGATATTGAAAAAAGTAAAATTATATACAGGTACTGTAACATCATGACTGTAAAAACTGCTCAATACAGAACAAGACTCTGTTGTAGGGCATTAACACAAAAGTGGACTATTCGACTTCAGAGCAAAGATGTTCACAAGTTGTTTTTACCAAGTCCAAGTCAAGTCTCAAGTCTTTGAGTGGCAATGTTTACAAATAGCGACTCTAAATGTGAGATTTTTGAGCTTTAAATGTCTGGACAAATCATGCGGGGCTTGGGGCTGGACTTTTTTGGGGGGCGGGGCTTGGCGACGGGCACCAATGAGGCAGCTCCTTGCCAAAACACTAACACAGGACTGTTGATAGGAGCTCAAAGAGAACGGAAAATGGAGTGACATGTTCAGATTTTAGATTTAAGATGTGCAAAATAAAACGTTTTAGACCCTAAAACAGTATGAGTATGAGTTGGAACGGATCCCCATGTACGGCCATGCCTTGGACAGAAGTAATGGGACACCACGGCGAGATATGAATAAATAATTCCATGAAATGAACATTGTTTTCGAGTCTGAGTCAAGTGTCAAGTCTTTGAGGGCAAGTCTAAAGTCAAGTCACAAGTCTTTCTTTGTGCGACTTAAGTGCGACTCGAGTCCCCATCTCTGGCTTCTACCATAAGCTTCTACTATCATGTTTGTTTACTATTGCATTATGCAGGGTTGCCAGCTCTTGCACCTTCAGGGCTTTTACACTCGTATGAATTTAAACTTATTCGATGGCTGACTGTCCTTCATGCTTAGAAAAACATCACTGTTTGTTCTGTTTTTGCATAATCACATTTGATTAGTTCATATCGTAGCCTACTAAATAGACGGATCATTTTTTAAAAATTTGCGTGAGAGCGTGCGTTTGAGGGTAGTATTGTTCTTGGCGTGGCTTTAATAAGCCAGTGCGTTGGGCTTCTCTCTTACTAAATCACTCTGATATTGCTCTATCTTCTGCATTTGAATTTAAACACCTTATCTGCCACCAACACTGCAGTACATTTCTTTTTGTATCAAGTGGCAGTGCATGTTTATAGTGATAACATGGATAAAAAATGACATGTGCACTGCAAGAAGGAATTTTGCTCCTCTCTTATGTACCTCTTCATCTCAGAATGAAGAATACAAAGCGGAGTACAGACCCTGCAAGAAATACAGATCTATTAAGGATCATTAGCTGTGGTTCTAATCAGTGTTTTAGGAAATGTAATAATGGACATGCACTGGTAAACCCACTCTAGTCAAATCTCACTTTGCTCATCTCAACAAAGTGGGCAATATTATTTATTTAGCACAAATGACATTTTCATCTAAGGAGATTGTTGTTCAAGGAGGTTCTTCATAGCCTTGGGCCACAGAATTGCTTAAAATTGTTGTTTATTTACTCCAGTCTCGCATTCCTCTAAGACACTGATACATATGGGCCTAAACTATATAGGATATTTTTTCTTTAAGGGTAATTATTCTAAGAACAGGACATTATATCCAATACATTTAAAAGGCAAAGAGGTTTGCTGGAATGTATGATCTTTGATAAGCTTAGATTTGGAAAACTCTTAGAAATCATTCCTAACTGTTACTAAGGTCGTCATAGTAATAGCTGGATATTGGGCAGATATTGGGAAGACTGAAAGGGCTTCTCCACCTGTTACCATGTTTACCAAGAGATTGTAACTGTCATACTAAAACCTTGTATCCCCAAAATAAAATAATTATGGCAGAAAGGGAAAATGTTCACCAAAAATTCACCAAAAATGTTCCCCAAACTCAAATATCTCACCTCACTCAAAAGTTCTAACATTTTTTCTGGTAAACAATGTATAGAAATATCGTGTCTCCATCCCACAGTATTATCAAACATTTTCTCTTCTTGAGCTCAGAGTTACGGATGGCTGTGGCAACAGCTGGGGTTCAGACTCATTGTCTCTTGGTCTCTGTACTCCCTTCAGTTGCTCAGATTTCTTCACCCATTAGTGTTTAATACACTCTAACAAACATTTATTTATTTTATTATAAAAGTACAACAGTTGACTTAGGTTTGTGGATCATTAGGTAATAAGGGTAGAACAAATATCAGGGTAAAACACTGCTGTCCTGTAAACTTACCATCTGATGTCCTCTGACTTCAAAATTTACGTTTGTTTAACTAAATATTTAATGTGTCCTTGTATTGTAACTTGTGTGGCACAGAGCCTCTTCCTCTCTCTCCCTCCCTCCCTCTATTTCTCTCCCCCTCTCTCTCTGCCGCTCTCTCCCTCTTTCTCTCTACCTTTCCCTCCCTCTCTCTCTATCTCTCTCTATCTCTCAAAACACGACAAGGCTAAAGTTGGGCATCTCGGCCAGTCCACCTTAAATACAGAGGTGGTTAGATTACACTCTACCCTTTTCGTGTCTCCAAATTCACGTAATTTAAAATGTATTAGTTTTGCACTTTATTTTTTTACACAGATGTTGCTGCTAAAATGGACATAAAACTTGAACTATTTAGATGATTCTCTCAAACCACGACAAGGCTAAAGTTGGAGATCTCGTAACTCGGCCGATCCACCTTAAATACAGCAGTGGTTAGATTACACTCTGCCCATGTTGTGTCTCTGAATTCAGTTATTTTTAATTTATTATTTTTGCACTTTATTTTTTTACACAGTTGTTGCCGCTAAAATGGACATAAAACTTGAACTATTTAGATGATTCTCTCAAAACACGACGAGGCTAAAGTTGGGGATCTCGTAACTCGGAGGGTCCACCTAAAATACAGAAGTGGTTAGAATACACTCTGCCCCTGTCATGTCTCTGAATTCAGTTATTTTAAATGTATTAGTTTTGCACTTTATTTTTTTACACAGTTGTTGCTGCTAGAATGGACATAATACTTGAACTATTTCGATTATTCAGCCAAGATTGTTGTGTTCTTGATATTTACAAAATTCTACAGCTGTTACCTTTTTGTGAAATGTGACATTTCCTTTGGAATGCCTTTAAATTCAGTGTAGTTGTGAATAGGTTTTGCTCATCTAATAAGTGCTTAGTAGTTTATTTATTCTGTGATGTAACCTTACTAACAAACAGCACAATTTCAACAAAAAATAATGCTAATATTAAAGTAACAAAGATGTTTTATATCGGAATCTGTCTCGGTACCGATATTGCGTATCGTAATCAGATCGGAACTGGAAAAACGTGTATCGGCCCATCACTAATATTAATAACAATAATCAGGGGTTGACATAATTTTTTTGCTCTAAATGACATATTTTTTTTGCTCGAGTGCCTACATGAATGAACTGGTACCCACCAAAATGAAAAAATTTCTTTGTGTTTCGGCCTTGGTTGGACGGGTGGGCGTGGTTGGGGGTGTGTGTGCGCAAAGAGGTCTGTGTCTCGGCGTGGATGGGGGGGTCATGCACGCTGGGATCCGTGGGGCAGGCTGTCCGTGCTGGCGTCTATGTCTCTGCATGGTTCCCGGGTGTGGGGGTGGGTCAGGGTGTCCGTGCCGGGGTCTATGTCTCTGCGTGGTTCCCGGGGAGGTTATGCGCACAGTATGAAGTACGCATTTGCGCTGTGAAAACTGGTGCGCATTTAGCATACCACTTACATCTATTACCACTTATGGCAATCCCTTATAATAATAATTACACAATGTAAGAAACAAGAGCCGGAATGAATGAAATTAACTAGAATATTCCATTTCTTTATGTGAACTTCTGTTTAAAAATATCAATGCAGAATATATAAGTTATACAGAGGAGCCAGAGCATCAGCATCTATCTGATACCACAATTCCAGATGACAGCAACACCATCGGTCAAACAAGTGAGTACTTTCAAGGCTGTTTCTGACAGGTATTTTGTGTTTATGCTCATACAATGACATATTTCTTTTTTTACTGTGGATTATGCAGTGATATTTAGGTTGTTTGCTCGAAGATTAGCTAATGTCCTTAGTGCAGGCTCATCATCACGTATGACCTTGATTCTTTCTTCTCTTCACCTTCCAGAAAGGTACTCAGAATCCTTGAAGGTTTTTTTTATCCAAAGTCGAGGGGAAAGGTCTGTAAAGCCATCAGCCATGATGTGATTATGCTGCTGTATCCACTCTCGATGTTCACCGGATCATCAGTCAGATCTTGTCAACCTTCTAGGTGTGTGACTGACGTAGCACACAGTTGTGTTCTCAGTAAGTGTAAGTGCTGGGCTACCAGCCATGATAATATAGAAAGGCTCAGAGTCCTGCACTCTTGAAAGCAGCACGAAACATCACTCGAAAAGAACAAAATATCTCAACAAAAACCCCACATAAACCACCAACAACAAGTTCACAGTTGCAACACAGTTCATTCTTTATACTTTAGTGTCCTCTGGTCAGTTCTTTGCCGAAATGAAAGAGCAAGAGAGAGGCAGAGTCAGTGCCGGGTTGGGCAAAGTGTGCAAGGCGCTCATGGGAAATGCAGTTCTTTTGTGTTTTTTTTTCTTCCTTTTTTTAGTTTGTAGTGCTTTCACAGAGACAGTTACAATAAAGCCATGCAACAAGGAATAGGGATCAGGGAGAGGAGTCACAAGGGGTGGACTTCATATCCCAGAATGCCATTGTTCACAGGAGGTCTTCAGGAAGAGGTTTGAGGAGGCGGCTGGGGGGTCAGGCCTCAAGTCTGGTCCAGCCATTCGGCTCGCTTCGGAGCTTTGCAGGTGTGTATATCCACCGCCTCCTCACAATCCTTGCATTCGACTGCGCAGCACCACTTAAACTTACACTCGCACTTTGTGATCCGTTTCACACGGGTGGTATCGTAGCCCCGCCCACAGCACATCACCTCACATCCATCCGTCCCACGAGATGATTTGTTGCAGACGCGACCGGCCGTGCCCAACGAACCTTAAAGAAAAACAAAGAAGTAACGCATAATTATTGCCAGAAAAATACATGAGCAACAAAAAGTATATAGAAAAGAATTTAAGACCTTATACTCCTTCATATCCAGTGTTCTAGGGGTGTCCCAGTCTGATCTGAGAGACTCTTAAAGTTGGACTTTTGGACAGAATTTTGAGTGAAAATTGTTTCTGTTGAAATTGTTGCTTCTAAACTTTAAACTGAGGTAATTTGGGTTCATAAGTAAAAGATGGTCTATTTTATTCTGAATCACATTTAATACGTTTTTTTGTGTGTTCACTCTTTGGAAACCTACATAATTGAAAAAAAAGATGCATGCCCTTTAAAACAGAGTGTAATGCGAATGTAAATGAAACAATATAGCCTGACTATGTAATATGTGCATATGTGTGCTTAAGCTCTCCGCCTTTCATCAAAACCTGGGAGTGTGTGGGTATTACACACTTAGTGGTAACAGCAACAGTGCTTTCAAAGTGAAGGACCAGCAGTGCTTCACACAGATTAGAGTAACTTAAAATAGTAGCTCATCACTGCTGTCAGAGCAAATACTCTTATCTCAAAAAAAAAAATACAGGAAAAAATCATATAACCAGATGTTTTTCTAGATATCATTTTGGGCCAATTCTATTAGTTTGCTCATTGACGGGATGTTAAAATCAGATGTACTCTCAGATTATAAAAAAGATCTGAAAAATGTCAACAAGGTCCTGTCTCACAGTGATGGAATTCAAGACAACATAAAATGGTGATTTCAAAAATGCACTCAAATAAACCCAAACTACATCTGTTCAGAGCCACAGGTTAGTTCCATTTTCAGATAGTTCACAGCTTGGCATATCTAACCTGAATCAGAATTTAACTACAGACACCGTTTTTAATTTTACAGAGAGTTTTAGGACATTTTCTGTGTGGTGCCACATTTCTGAACCTGAGAGTTAGCCCCAGCCCTGCTATATTGTGTAATCCCTCTGATCACTGCTCAGCAAATGTAGCACTCTGCCTTAACAATAGAATCATGCAGTGTATTTTTATAGATATATTTTGAACGTGAAGCTCCAGATAGGGTCAAAAGATACGTATGTGAAAGCAAGACCTGCTACTTATAGGGAGTGGAGTGTGTCATTTCCAAAATTTATCGTAGCTGTTGTTTATGGGCTTGCAAATATTTGCAGCTTAAAATTCTCATGTCCGATACAAATTGTCCATAATCATTTTTCAAGATGGCTCTCACGTTCTTCAGCTTTGAATGCTTGACGGCTTTGATTTTGAAGCGCTGGTGTTTTTTCAGCAGTCTGACTGGGTTTCACTCGGGTATAAGTTGTGCCTGTTTTGAGATGAAACATGCTTGTGTTGGTTAGGTTTACATGAAAACCCATATTCTCACAGATGTGTCAAGCCTTGGCACGATGATGGCAGTACTGCTGTTGTAAATATGTATATATTCTTATCACAATATTATATTAGAGCCACCTAAATCTTGTTGTTCATTACTTTAGGCTGAGTCTGGGGTGGAAGGTTATACTGTGTTTGAGGGTTAAACAGGCTCAGGACAGCGAGGCTCCTGCTCTGAAAGAATCGTGACAGCGGCGTCTCCCCCCGTGCCCCGCGGCCGTACTCACATCACTTCGAGAGCCATGTTGGCAGGAAGAGAGAATGGCTTTTGAAAAATGAGCCCGTTGTATCCTTGGGGTGCAAATACCACCAGGAAGGGTTGTGTGTGTGTGTGTGTGGGGGTGGCTGAGCGAGGATGCGCTGAACCACTGAAATCACTGAGCTGTAAGCTGTCTGTCTGAGTCAGACACAAACCCAAACCAAACACAACCCAGACGAAACACACACTCCGACATGAGTCATGCTCCACTGCTCCAGCGGCCATTATCCACAACAGTAACACAAGCCCAGTTCAGCGCCACACACGCTGTGTCTCTCACACCTGTGTCCTCAGCTCAGGTGCCAGGTTAATGTGTTTCAGCAATCGCTGTAAACCAGCACCACAGCCTGCTCACCAATGCAGAGTGTACTAACAGAGTGTACAGTACAACACACGTGATTTTAGCTTCCGTGGTCCCATAGATAATGTAAGACAGAATTGCTCAGACACCTTTAAAGGAATAAGTTGGGGAGAATTTTTAAGTTATAAATTTTTACACTTTCCCCAGATATAGTTGGTCAGCCAAGAAACGTTCTGAGTCCTCTTCAGTTTAGAGTCAGAGGCAGGAAGCTAACATTGCTAAACGCACTAATCAATAGTCACCCGAATTGTTTCTGTGAAATACTTCACCAATACGTCTCTCAAACCACACAGATGCCATTCAGCTTGTTATTAAGAGGGCACAGACTTGAATGTGTTAAAAGAGCTTTAAGGTTCAAGTGTTTATTTATACAAAGAAATTAGGCAACTATTGACTTCTAGAGTTTGTTAGTAACATGAGCCCTGTAGCTCCAGTGATAAACTAAAGAAACAAAGTTTGGATTCTAAATGTGCCTTGGCTGATTGGCTTTGATTGCATCTGAGTCTAGTAAAAGACGGTTACCTGGTTCTACCATTTTGACAGTAATGTCAGATACATTATACTTATTATAAAAACATGTGCTGGAGTTGTTGATCAACAGCCAAAACAATACAGAAGGCCAGAAGGCCAAATCCGGATTAGATGGCATAACTCTCTTGATTTTTGTTCTCTTTTGTGTGTTTGTGTGTGTATGTGTGTGTATGGTTATGTGTGTGTGTGTATGTGTGTGTGTGATGTATGTGAGGTAGTGTGTGGACAGCTAGGTAGGTTAAGTGTCTGCAGCAAATGTGTGTTTCAGCACAGTGCCTGCAGACAGTGGAGTCACAGTGTGAGAATGTCAGGGATTAACAGGGCAGAAACATCATGCTCCACCTCTCCTGACCCCTTCAAAGCCCTTATTGCCCCTGTTGCCCCAGGGGCTGCAAGGCAGGGGCCTGAGCAGGGGCAGGTGTGAGAATCGGCTTACTGCTGCCAGCAAATCCCACCTGTCTCACACTCAGCGGCTTTCACACGCATACTTTACCCACTTTAGATTAATCAGACTGGCTTTAGGCACATGAGATGGCAAGACCCTTGCTGTCTACAGTCCAGTGAGTCTCCAGTCCAGTAGCTATGGCTTCCCACTGTGGGCCTATTTACACTTACACACTTCAGGGGTTGTGAGCTGACTTGATGGCTTTCTAGACATGAAATGTCAAGGTATAAATTCAACTATCCAGACTGTTGTCCAGTGTTTCAGAAGGTTAATTTTAGAGGACTTGGAGTTGCAGCCGAGCCAAATATACATTTATAAAACTACTTCTAATTCTAGAATCTCATTAGTGTAAGCCATTATAAAATATATTTGTTATACAGAAGCATCAAGTGAATTACGTATTTTTGCATTAGAATGCCATGGTTAGTAAAATCACTGTGCTGTTCATATAATACTCTGATCCATTTATCTATTAGCCTGCTATTGAACTAAAATGCACTGCTTGGTGAATAAACAGATAATTGCTACTATTGTGTTATACTACTATGCTACTGAAATACTAATATTGTATTGTAATAATCTGAATGATTTATTGTACATTGGACAGCCTTCCAACATCGGTAAACATGCTGTGACTCACATGTTATTGCTTTTGTATCTGGACCTACAAACTGTGGAGCATCTCAGTCAGTTTTAGCCTGGCAAGCAATGCCATACTGCCACAGAGAAAATTTAATTGTCAAAGAGAATTCCTTTGCGTGTCCTGATGCATTTCATATTTCTGTTTTTCTAAAAGCAAAGCTTTTATGTGGCAAATAAATTGTACCTGGTCAATACCTAGATATCAGATACAGGAAGTGATCACTATTAATAGTGTCATTAACATTATTTCAGTGTTAACAACAATCAGGCATCATCTGCCAGCATCTCCTACCTGCGGCTTTATCCATTAAACAATAGTCAGGCGAGTTCTCAAAGTACACTAGGTCGTTTTTGGTGGCGTTCCTGAAGTCCTTATTGGCCACGGTGAATCCTGTTCCATCCTGGTTGACGGTGACTTCAATGGCTCCATTGTATTTTTTGCGGAGGTAGTCTCCAGTCTTCCGGAAGTCAGACATCGCCAACCAGCAAGTCCTCAACGTACAGGAGCCACTGACACCATGACACTTACACTCCAGCTTCATAAAGCGCTTCACTGACTGGTGCAGACAGAAGAAAGGATCAGTATTAGATGCTAAAATACTGAAACAAGGTCATTTTTCTTTTCCGAGAGTCTATACTGATGAAGCCGACTGGGGGGAGCAATGCTTATGATGGCTCAGTACCTAGAAACTCTGGTTTGGACACACTGTAGCAGTGTATGAAATGTTTATGTCAAAATGTACAGTTGTCAGCATGTCTGGTGTTTAGCTGCTTGTTAAGTGTTCTACACAAGGGTTTAGTCTTGGCCTCAGAAGTTCAGTTATACTATGAATTTTTATCGTCTGAATTATGACAAATAGACATCAGCAGTATACTCAATACAATTCAGCAATACTCAATACAACCTCAACCTAATTCTGAAAAGAGAACGGACATGTTCTGCTACATATATGGCCTATATTTATGTTTTTACTACTTCAAACCATTCCAAATTATATTGCCTCATTGTATTTTGGTGGTCATGATGAAATATGCAATGAATGTACTGGAAATACTTATTGGTGTTTCAAAAGTGCCTACTAATTCCTCACCATTCTTCCACAGCGGTTGTTATGAAGGTTCACCAATGCTCTCGCATCCTTTACCGTCCTCTCTTTTGCATCTATGAAGGCTTTGGCAAACTTTATCCCGTAGTTAATGTTGTCACTGCAGCCGCCCCAGTCGAACTCTCCTCGCTCGTCCCGCGCTTTGCCTCGCTTGTGTGGGTCACAGTTACAGGCCTTCAGCTCCCCTTGGCTGCAGGCGCGAGTGATGGCGTACACCACACCTGCTGAGGAGATCGCATACACAAAAGCGGCCTCTCGACTGCCTGCAAAAAGAGGAGAAAAGGAAAACTAGAAAAAGACAAAGAAGAAAAGTCCTAATCCCTAATAAATAAAAGGGGAATCAGAGGAATTGGTGACAAACACACACACACCAACTCACTCACTCACTCACTCACTCGAACATATAATCACACACTCCATGTTGTTTAAGAGAGAGGCTCCCAATCCCAAACAATATCACACACACCCGCGTAGCTCGTTCAGCGGCCGGTGACAGTGCCGAAAGGACGCGTCAGCACTGAGCGTAAGTGTTACTTTTAAATATTAGTACAGGAGTAATCTCTCTGGGATGGGCTCCTCTCCACTCAGATAAACTGTTTAAAGCCTGGCAGTTTGATACCCCCCCTCTGCTTCTCTGTGGAAGTCAACTGAGGTAGGCCGCTTTCCCCAACACCCGCATCCACACCGAAAGCAGCCTCTGTGTTTGCCTACCAGTCACTCACGCTGATTAATCTGGCTGAACTGAAAATGAGAAAATATAAACCATTCATTTCCCCGCAGTGCTGGGAGCTGGAGACGTTGAGACAGCATGGCCTCCATAAAACTAATGGAATCACGTTGGAGTTACTCGTTACTGTCACATTGGGAAGAGAATGTTGTACCTTTATGACGTCAAACACATGAAAAAGTATTTATTAAGGCTATTACTGCTGACAGTAGGTAAAAAGTGTTGTCCTATGTTGTCTCTCTTTAGGAGCAGTGTGAGTGTGTATGTTAAACAGGCAAAGCCTCTCCTTCAAAGCCAGGGCAAGACTGACCTAATTGTCTCAGTTACAAGAAGATGTCTAAGTACTGTTTTAACAGTGTTAAACCTCAGGTTACAGCCTCCCTGTAGCACAAATAAACTGCCAGTTTATGTTTCTCTAAACGAGATGAATGAATCCCCTTCTGAAAAAAAATGATCATTAGAGCCATTAGGATTAAAACCAGATGGGTTTGCCTCCTAATGTGAA
The DNA here is from genome assembly GCA_037974405.1 of Brachyalestes nurse. NCBI lineage: Eukaryota > Metazoa > Chordata > Actinopteri > Characiformes > Alestidae > Brachyalestes > Brachyalestes nurse. Next base: position 13,361,340 of record JBBPCY010000018.1, read on the forward strand.
TTGGCTTAATGGGCACTTTTAGAAACCACTAGTGTCCTGTAGAACACTTTTAGATCCTGTTAGAAAACCCTCATCTGCATCTACAATCACTCACGTCACATGTTAAGCTATTAGGACACCTTTACATGGTAATGTCAATCCCTAAGGAAACTAAATACAATGGAAATGCATTAGACATCATTAAAAGACCACCAGGAAGCAACAGAAATGTTTAAAGTCAAGTAGGTATGAGGAATTGGAGAAAAAGTAAAGGAGCATCACAGAATGCAGTTTCTTTATCTGTATCTCTTTTGTCCCACATGTCAGTAAAAATGTATGTAGTCTAAAATATTAGATAATCCCTCTGACATCTCAGACAGAATGGGTGGGGCACCAGAATGTAAAGTAATCCCTAGCTTTTCGCGGGGGTTACGTTCCAAGAACACCCGCGTAGAGTGGAAAACTTGGAAGGTTGCGTGACAAAAGTATTGAGACACACAGTTTTCGGAGAAGAAAACCTGATCTACTCGGGCTAAAAATACAAATCAGGGCTCGTTGGAAAGGTCTGGAGATCTACTGAACTGTGGAGTTTGAAGTGTCTGAGTGCTTTCCCCGCCAAGATATGCAACTCGGAAGGTCGCAGGACAAAAGTATTGGGACACTGCAGCGAGGTGAACGGGTCCCCTTGTGCGAAAATATCCAGAAAAAATACATTTATTGCCGCAAAAAGGCGGAGGATATTTGCAGTTTCCACGTTATTGTGGGGATTTCCATGTACAACTATGAGTTAAAATAAATCCGCAGGTGACTGAACCCGTGACTCCTGATCCGTGTAAAACTGGGGGATTACTGTATATGTCTGTCTGTCTGTCTGTCAGTCTAGGCCTGTGCTGATAATGATGTCCTCTTAATTGGCCAACCATCCGAAAAATGGGCTTGGGAGTTTACCCAAAGCAGAAAGTCTGTTTTGGAAAAAAGACAAAAGACAACCAGACACATCTAACTGAACAGGGACTGAATCCAGACCCTCTGTCAAATTTCTAAATGAATCTACTTCAAGGTGCACCTGTTGCTGTAGAAGTTTTTCAGAATGTCCGGTCTCTACAGAAATGCATTGGCGATATAAAAAGATGTCCTTAAGCAGCCACTCATGAGAATAAAGTTACCTTGCCCTATGCTTAACATTAACTAGATGAGTATACATCTCAGCACTGGACTGTAGATTAGTGAAACCGTGTCCTCAAAAGTGATGGAGCTCCATCAGTACCTTTTGAATGAGTTCTAGAGGCATTTGTGATGCAGAGCTAATCATCCAACATCTATATCTGACCTCATTAGTGCTCCATCAGATCCTCACAGCAATGTTTTGACATCTAGTATGAATTTAGTATAAAAAACATTAGAGACTGTTACTGCAGCAAAGTGGGAACAAACTCTCTATTAATACCTTTGACATGCTATTAAAACCTTACTGACCACTGCATTTTGTTTTCAGAGTACATTCTGGAGAGTTGTATTTTGATGTTATATTAAAAATGTTATATTGTTCTTGCCTCTGTGCGTCTTTGCAGTCATTGGATAAGCAATTTCCTCTGAGATCAAATAAGGTTTCTGATTCTGATTTAAGAAAAGAACATTGGATGAGCGAGTGTACACATATAGTAAATGGAAAAATGCTTAATACAGCAGTGGTCTTTTGCAAAACGGGACATTTTTGAGTGTGTGTGTGTGTGTGTGCGTGTATTGGGGGGATGCAAATCTCTAATCTCCAAGATACTGTTGTCTGGAAAGTGAGGTCATTTGCGGCAGCACTCGTCTCTTTATATGTCTTTCCTTCTTCCACACAGAGCCAGGTACAGAGAGACACTCACTGCGCTGCATGACTCTGCCGAAGACAGTGTGGTCTCGGTCCAGTGTGCTGCAGTTCCAGCGGTGGTGTCTAAACTGGTGCTGGCACTCGCGGATCCACTCCTTACCCCCCTCACTGATAGACTGCATCACGTCCGGATATTTCTGACACAGCTGCCTCTGCTTATTCACCAGGCCTGGGACGTTATCACATATCACCCGCGCTCCCAAAGCGCCAATGTACCTGCAACACACACACATATATGTTAAATCCATTTACAAATATGGAAATATTTGTTGAATCCGTTTCCAAATGGGTTGAACACATCTTATCAGTAGCCTACATATGTAATGCGTTTCAAAATGAACACACATTCACTAAAATGTTGAAAGACATAAAACGTTTAAAAAACTATTTCCATAAAGTCTGAACTGGACAGCACAGCACAAAGGCTGGCTGTGGGTGAGAGCACAGAAGGTCATGACTATGTTCTCCAAGGTTTGGCAGAGTTACTGTAAGATTTATGTGGACATGCACATCAGGCTCAGAGTGAAAAAAAAGAGCTAGAAATGGAAAACCTGAATTCCTGCCTACTGTTGTTCCCATGCTACTGCATTGTTTGTACCAAATTAATCTTAAATAGGAAAATTAAAGTTCATTTATGCATTATGATCCATTGAGTTGAAGTTGGCAATTCAACTGCATCAGTTTTGGAATTGTGCAATTGACTAGAAAGTTTGCATTTTTTTGGTTGAAATAAATAAAAATGCTCTTGTATGTGTTGTTCTTGTATATACTCCTAAACAGTGTAAAGAGTTCCTTCAGTATTAAACTTAGTATTACTTTTAGACTCAGTCAGCCGTATGAGCTCACTAGCCTTAAATGCAAAAGTCCCTTCCACTGGTTGATAAAATAACTTCCCTCAGGTTAGAGCCCCAGGGTCGTCAGGACCAGCTCTGATGTGTATTCAGTCTTTTTATTATTCGGAATATCAAAACAATCCATTCAAAATGAAATATTTGAGAATTCATGAAGCACAGAATCTCTTAAAGAGCTAATATCTTGGCAAACAAAACTCCCCTTCTTTTATTGAAATAGAAGTCTTTGATAAAGTACCTTAACACTAATAAGTTTTAAAATGTATGATTCATTTTCCAGTCCATGCAAAAAAGCCCCCTTTCAATTAATTGCTTTTGTGATTTCATGGGAGCCCAAAATATCTGCTTATTCAGCCTGCAGGAGTTTTTAAAGCCCAGAAACATTTAAGGGAACAGCAGCGCACTCAGTTTCTATTTCCTCTTTACTGTTAATCCAGATGTTGACAGTAACATCATACATGATACTGGTGTTTAAATGTAGCACTGCTGTTACTCTTGTAACTTACTGAGTCTCTGCTATCTTCACTAATCTAACTCTAGCTTGAGAGATTGCAGGGCCCATTGCTTACTCCCTCCCTTGCTCTCTCTCTCTCTCTCTCTCTCCCTCTCTCTTTCTATCTCTCTCTCTCTCTCCCTCTCTCTTTCTATCTCCCTCTCTCTCTCGCTCTCTTTCTATCTCCCTCTCTCTCTCTCTCTCTCTCTCTCATTCTATCTCCCTCTCTCTCTCTTTTTCTATCTCCCTCTCTCTCTCTATCTCCCCCTCTCTCTCTCTTTCTATCTCCCTTTCTCTCTTTCTATCCCTCTCTCTCTCTCTCTTTCTCCCTCCCTCCCTCCCTCTCTTCCACTCTCTCTCCCTCCCTTGCTCTCATTCTCTTTCTCTCTCCCTCCGTCTCTCTCTATCTCTCTCTCTCTCTCTCTCTCTCTCTCTCTCTCTCTCTCTCTCTCTCTCTCTCTCTTTCTCTCTCCCTCTCTCTCTCTCTCTCTCTCTCTCTC
>JBBPCY010000018.1:13370410-13399001 GCA_037974405.1 Brachyalestes nurse
AGAGAGAGAGAGAGAGAGAGAGGGAAAGAGAGAGAGAGAGAGAGAGAGAGAGAGACAGAGAGAGAGGAAGAGAGAGAGAGAGAGGAGAGAGACAGAGAGGAAGGGAGAGAGAGAGAGAGAGAGGGAAAGAGAGAGAGAGAGAGAGAGGAAAAGAGAGAGCGAGACAGAGAGAGAGGAAGAGAGAGCGAGAGGAGAGAGACAGAGAGAGAGAGAGAGAGAGGAAGAGAGGATGGGAGAGAGGAAGAGAGAGAAAGAGAGAGGAAGAGAGAGAGAGAAAGAGAGGAAGAGAGAGAGAGGAAGAGAGAGAGATGGGGAGGAAGAGAGAGAGAGAGAGGAAGAGAGAGAGAGAGAGAGAGAGAGGTGAGAGAGAGAGGAAGAGAGGAAGAAAGAGAGGAAGAGAGAGAAAGAAAGAGAGAGAGAGAAAGTAAGAGAGGAAGAGAGAGAGAGGAAGAGAGAGAGGGAGGGAGAGAGAGAGGGAGGGAGAGAGAGAGAGAGAGAGAGAGCGACCCCAGAAGGCTCAAGCCCTTATTGGGCTAGGCTCGTGGTGCAGGATGTGCTCTCTCCGTCCCAGCTGTGGAGAACAGGGCCGCAGTATAAGTCAAACTGAACAAGCAGCCAATAAATGAATTTTAATTTTAATTATTATTTATGCTTGGGTATAAACTAAGTATAAATGAAAGATCATTATCATGATCAGCACCACCATCATTATCACATATTCATCAGTATAATCTATAACTGCCATCATCGCCATCTTCATCAACACCATCAGATGCCATCTTCTTCCTTCTTATCATCATGATCAGCACCATCATCATCATCATAGTCAGCACCACCATCATCAAGATTGATCATCATCATCATCATCATCATCAAAGGTTATATTCTTCCCAAGCTTTTTTCTCTCACATGGCCTGTGCTGGAGCCTCCCATCTGAAAGTCATTGCTCAGAATCCAGAAGAGATCATTTTATGAGAACAGGCTTTGAGTGCATTATTTTAATTAACTCTGTTATTACCATAATTGCTCTGTCAGAGAAAGTCCAGTTCAGGTCATGGAGGGCTGGTGTCCAGCAAACAAACATATTAAACCTGCATGCGAGGCTCTGCAAAGTAGTTGCTTTGTAGCAGCACTTGCTCTGTATAAACAGGATCATCATTAACTGATGAGCTGAATCAGATGTGGTTGAGCGGGACCAGATTTTGGCCCTCAGATTCTGGCTGCTTCTCACAGATTGTCTTACCTGGGTCGAGGCCTTAGGTTCCAGGAAGCAAGTGCGTATTGCCGGGATGTCTCTGGCGAGAAACAGACGACTTAGATCAAATGATCAAAAGCCAATCCCTTAAGCAAACAACACCTTTAGCTCCGGCTGAGGGGATATATCACACCAAAGGCTCCAGTGTTGTTACATTCCTGGGAGACCTTTACAGTAATGCAAGCTGGTGGAAGAATAGGCCCAAATCCCCCTTGGAATTGAATTAGCCAATCCAAAGTGTTGTTTTCACCAGGAACTGAGGGAACAATTATAATGTTTATGCTTAAATCCTAAAATAGGCTAATCTTCTTTCACTGACATTTTTATTTCTTCTTAAACTTTAGCCCCTCGGAGCAGAGGCTTTAGTCCCGTTAAAGCTAAAAAGGCTGGGAGGTGGTGTTTTGTGTGCGTGTGTGTGTGTGTGTGTGTGTGTGTGTGAGTGTGTGTGTGTGTGTGTGTGTGTGTGTGTTCATAAGGGAGCTAAATAAGGGATGTAATTCCCTGCATTACCTCTTTTTTAATGTGTTCTGTAATAACAACAACAACAAAAATAACAATAATAATAATTATTACAGACTACTTTGTGTCTGTTTTATTTTATTAGATTTCCACTTCCTCCTTTGCAGGATGACAGAAAAGGTCTGTAAACTCGCTTCTGTTGCAACACATGCTTTATATAAATACGGCTAATTAGATAAAGGAAAAAAAAAGGGTAGCAGACAGCCAGACTTTCTAATGAGTCAGCAGCATCACAAAGAGTGCGACAGACTTTCAGGCTGACTTTCCAAGACAAGTTAAAACAAAGCTGCATACCGAACCAAGGAAACACTGAGGAAGTGATGATTTGGAGCTGGATCTCGGTCTGATAAACGGAGCTCAGATCACTGACACGAGGTTCAAACTTAAAGTCGTTCTCTGGACGGCCATCCATCCGTGCCAGATTAAACCACTGTGACCTGCATCTATGTAAATCAAAAGGTCATTTTGCACTAAGCTGATATGGTTCTGCTACTACATTTAGAATGCCTCTAGAACCGCCTCACACTCATAATGGCCAATTAGAACACTATGCATGTGACCAGTGGGCTGCCCACAGAATTAGAACTTGCAACGTTCTTTGTACCGAGGAAATTTGATCTGGAACATCACAGCTGGCTGCTTTAGAATGTTATGAGTTAATTGTGCCGGTATGGCGGTCAAAGTGTCTATGCCACAATAAAGTATCCTGTGATCTACAAAAATACACCCACTGTCCATTTTAACAGACTCCATCTACATTCTGGCTTTCAATTTTACAAGATACATCTGTTTTATAGGTCGCTTTATAGGCGTAACCCAGCCGCCCTGTTGTCATAGACAGTCTGACAGCCACCTCCTGACCCATTCATCACGGATGAGTCCCTGACCACAGGACCAATGTTGCCCAGATATTATCTGGGTTATGCGCATAGCAGTGACACCGACATGGTGGTGTATGTGAGGTTGCGGTATGAGTGTATCCTTCACAGCAGCAAGGCTGGGTGGGGTGAGAATAGTGAGGAGGAACTGACCTTTGATGAAGGATTAGAGCAAGGTCCTGGAGGGCTGGTGTCCAGCACAGTTTGGTGATACCCCTACGTAGACACGCTTGGTTTAGTCAGTGTGTTTGAACAGGAAATGTATTAAACTGTGGTGGGCACAGGCCTTCAGGACTGTGCTCAAACCAGGCCTTCCAGGACTGTGCTGGGCACAGTAACCCCAGGACAGTGCTGGACCCAGGACCACACAGGCTGTGCTGGACTCACGCCCTCCAGAACTGTGCTAGACTCACGCCCTCCAGAACTGTGCTAGACTCACGCCCTCCAGAACTGTGTTGGACTCACGTCCTCCAGGACTGGGCCGGACTCAGGACCCCACTGACTGTAGAACCCCACAGTATCTCCAGGAGTGGAGTTACTGTAACTCAGAACCCCACAGTAACTCTAGGACTGTGCTGGACCCAGGACCTCCAGGACTGTACTGGACTCAGGACCCCACAGACTGTGCTGGACATAGGCTCTCCAGGACTGTGCTGGAGTGCTGGACTCATGACCTCCAGGACTGTGCTGGACTCTCGCCCTCTAGGACTGTGCTGGACCCAGGCACTCCAGGACTGTGCTGGACTCACGCCCTCCAGGACTGTGCTGGACTCTCGCCCTCCAGGATTGTGCTGGACTCTTGCCCTCCAGGATTGTGCTGGACTCACGCCCTCCAGGCCTGGAAACCGAAGAACCTTGGGTTAGAGCATGGCTGACGAAAACTGCCTATGACAACAGATGGCCTGCAGAATCCACTCATACACCAGCAAGTTAAAGAAACAACAAACATGTTTCGAAAAACATGGCCACTGAAAACAGAAGAATGCAGCCTAGTTTTTTTATTTGTGTATAAAGAGACAAATGAACCCATTTCTCTATTGCACAATCATTTAATTTGGGCCTTTTATTAAAGTGCTCCACTGCAGCTAGAGACCTTTAGCCTAGGTATCCAGCTGATACATAAACGAAGACTTTATAAAGGAGAAAGAGCCAGTTCATGAGTTGAAAAATAAGTATGACAGCATGGAACTGTCAATATGTCTGTTAATGGGGTCCCATCCTTTAGTAAAAAATGGCCAATTGTTAAACCACAAGCGAGGAAAACCCTCCATCATGGTACAGACATGCTCATGCGTAATTGTCTGAAAAAACAAAAAAACAGTTTTATTACATTATTTGAGCCAAACATTATACGTAAAGTGACCATTCTGTCATACGTGAACGCACCACAGCAAACAGTGTGAGCAGCACGGAATTCTTTCTCTGCGTTTAATCCATTCACCAAGTGAAGCAGCGCCCGGGGAGCAGTGTGTGGGGACCTTCAGAGGTGCCACTAGCAGTCTCAGGATTCAAGCACTAACCACTAGGCCACCAGCTGCCACATGCTAATGAGTTTCAATTTTATAGGTATTACCAGATTTCTTGTATACCTGGAATGAACTCCATTGTCAGGATGGTCACCAAGTGAACAGACGTTTCTTTAAGAACTTTGAATTTTCTTTCTTTAAGAACTTTGAAATTTGAAGAGAAAAAATGAAAAAAATATTTTTGCTACCATGTACGATTGTTTAATTCACTCTATGACATCACTGTCATGTCCCGTGCACTGTCAGCAGTTTTTTATTTAAATCTGATTAATAACTCAAGGTGACCACCGTGAATCAAAGCACCTGGGACAGTGGAACAGGCTGCTGTGAGCTCATGGTTTATTCTCGTACATGTGCTAGTGTGTGTATGGGTGTGTGAGTGTGTGTGTGTGTGTGTGTGTGAAGAGTAAAGCATTAACTGTTCAGTGTCGTCAAGTTTGGCTCTGATTCAAGAATGGGGACGCTGTTGGTGTCCTCTCTCCTGTCTGGCCAGAAAAAACCACCCAGCTATTTGAGCCAGGTGTTCTTCCAAGGTCCACTTGTGAAATTATTACTGCATGTTCGCCTTTGATCACACACAGAAGTGCTAACGGCCTGCGTTTGCAGTGATACCTGCTGAAGCTCGCGAGAGGGTGATGCCTATCTGTGTGAATGCATGTGTGTACACAGGCATGTTACAGGCTCTTAAGGATAATAATATGACAAGCACGTTTTCTGCATATAAATGGTTCAAAAACAATGCTGAGAACGCATGAAAGCCGGCCGTCACACGTCGGGTTTCATTACTGTGTCAGGCAATACACTTTTCCTCTGGGCCGACACTGAGGCAAAACCACAAGGCTCAAAAACAGCTGCGGCATATAAAAAAGTCCCCATCCAAACAGTTATTAGATTTGCTACAACAACTCATTACATAAGCACTGCTCTAATTTCCCACTTCGGCTCCTCATCTTCCCACCAAGTGCCACTTTTTTCCCATCTCCATAGAGTAATGTTCAAAGGGCCTTGGTTGAAAAGGATCCTTAGTCTTACGATAGCATTGTGCTACATAGGGGTGACTCCTTAATTTACTAAATAACTAAATAACACATGAATCAGTAAATAAATTTGGACACATTTTCATCATCTGTCTGCATTTATCACACAAACACACCAAAATTAGTTGCATTAATGAGATTTTGTTTGCCGTGTGATGATCTGTACAAAATGTCAAAATATTATATAGGTGAATAACTATCCCTGATTCTAATATAATTAAGGAAACATCATATATCATGCTTCATATTCTGAAAGTAGGTATCAAATCAACAGGAAACCTGAAAACATTATGAATAGATTGTTATCCTGAACAATTTTCAGTTCTGGACAATATTTATTGTATTTTACTTTGTCCTCCTGAGATCCATTTATGCCATTTGTGTGGCTTTATTAACCAAAACAGTCATAAATATTTTTTACATGACCATTTTCAACCTCTCTGTATCTCTTAGACTCAAACGGGCTTTTTGAGATTTGTATATGTAAATGACCTCTGTTCTGACTGGCTGTCCTGTGCTTCATTCCAAAAGTAGTCTGGACTGAAACTCTCCTTATAACTTCAGTGTAAATAGGTTGAGTGTTAATTACCTGACCTTTAGAAATAAACTCCCCTATTAGCAGCAGAGATACAAAAAAGTAGACTGAACTCTCCTTTTTACTTCCTTTCACAGAGCCGGTCAGCCCTTTAAACTTACTGTACTAGTGTGTAGGTCTCTGTGAATGATCCCAGGGGCCTGTCAAAGCAGGGGTTAATGTTTTGTGGGTGAGCTCTGTGTCGACAAAACAAAAAATGCCTGTTTATTACATTGTTTCTGTCATTCCTTGCACTTCAATGCTGCTAACTACCTCCTGTGCAATATCATACTTATAGTGCAATAATAATAATTCTGCTAGGTTTACATAATGTCTACAACATGAGGGATGGAAGCATTTTTTAAAGGGGGTGGTGCACAGGGCGCTATGTCTCGGACGTTGTCCGAGTGGGGGGGGCAGATGCGCACTGCCCTTTATGTCTTGACTGTTGTCCGGGGGGGTGGAGGGGTTGGTGGGGGAGACGCGCACTGTTCTCTATGTCTTGACTGTTGTCGGTGCAGTGGTGAGGACGAAACAAATGATTTTGAATGGTTCCGGTGAACATGGCCCACACTATACTGTACAGTTGTGGTGTCTATTTATTGTATTGTTTGTATTGTTTCTGTCATAACTTGCACCCTGTTGAATGTTGAATTTTGCTATAGTTTGCTCCGTGGTCTCATCACACTATGTACATGTACAGCTGCTGATGACAATATAGTAACCCTGAACCTTGAACCTACACCTTGTTTGTACAGGGCTTATCAGAACCGAACTGTCTTTACATCACATTTATTTTAGACTATACGCCTCTGTTCTGTTCCCCATTTGCTTCACTTACTTCACATTTATTTGAGTTTTTTGGAGAAGTGGGCTCTCTGGAAGTGGTGAACATGAGTAATGATGTAGATGATGGGAAAGCAGGGAGTTTTGGATAAGGAATGGTGTTGTGCGTAGTGAGAGCTCTAATGTACTGAAGCTTTAGATAGTTAATAGGAGCAAGCTGAACAGATTACATAAAGAAGAAAGTGGGGTAGATGCATGAGTGACTGGATCACATTAATCAGCAGAAATCCATGAGCATTACTCTTATACTCAGCTAAAGGTCATCAACAAAGCAACACACTAAATATACCAGCCTGGATCATGGGGGAGAGAGAGGATTTTCCCACTGTCATCTCTCCAAAGCGCTACATCACACAGCCGCTAATTTATTGTCTTGTATTTTTAGATTCACTGACAGGGAAGCTGCGAGGTTTTCACATTCACACTTCTTGCTTTAGAGGTTTCTCAGAAAGTCACCGTGTTGCTGAAATGTACTTTTGTCCATTCTTTTATGTAATAGGGTAGGATAATCTGATAATAGGTCATACAGTGTAAGAGGCAAGTAGTGATGTAGACAATAGGGAGCCCTCATCGCCTTCATTGACTGGAACTGTGTAATTCAACATTATTAGAAAGTGACAGACTGATCAAGCGAAAATGTTTTGATTTTCAATGAATAAGATTTTGCTCAATTTCATGAGAAAGAACATCATTCTAGGCCTTTTGCAAGTCCGAGATACGTCACTGACTGAACAGAAACCAGTAACAGCGCTAAGCCAAGACTGTTTACTAAAGGAGATACAGGATATAATATAGATAAAATTTCTGATAAAATATGTAAAGTAAAATATGAAATGGTCTTTTCCTGATTTTACAAATTTTTGTGAACGGTTTAGAGAAATTTGTGCAGGATTTAGATTTAATTTTACAAACTTTACATTCATTAGAAACTTCAGATGTGAAAAAATGATGTATAATGCTATTAACTTAACACTAACATACTATTACAGTTCAGTAGGGGAGCTATCAGAAATCACCTTTACACAATTGTGTTTTTCGTCCTCATTTCATGGCATTGTTTTGAAATGTCTGGCCTGAACTGAAGGCCTATCTCTAATGTTTTGGTTCATGACTGGATTTGGGCATGCTGTTCACGCGATGCCAATTGGCGAGGTAGAACATGGTAGTTTGGATTTGATGTCTTTTATTTTACTCTTCCTGACTGTATTTGTATGGAAGAGCGGAACAAAATCTAATGCATATAACATAACATGTAATTAAACAGGTTTAAGAAAAACATAGTTGTCTTCTTGTATTCTCAAAGCAAAGCTTTTATGTGGTGTTACAACCAAACTGACCGATATAAACAATATATATTTTACAGATCCAAATTCTATAGATGTGATCTACAAAGATGTTCTACAAAGTATGTATGATATGTATGGCAATGCATTTATTTGTATTATTTTTGAATGGAAAGCTTGTCTGGTTTAAACAACATTAATTTAATCCACTCAATGTATTAATTTAATCCACTCAATTTACTAGTCATTTTATAACTAACCACTCTATCTTTTATAATTAATCTAGCCTATGTATCTTTTCCACTTTTGACATTGTTTCTCCAGTGGCATGTGCTGGTAGTGACATTTGTATTCATATTTCTTAGAGATGTATAGACTGGTTGTCTATAAAATCATTTAAAAATGTATTAATAATATTAATATTCAGATTAATAGAGGAAATAACTGTGTATTAGAGGTGAAAGTCCTACAGGTGGACCTGCACTGGCAGAAGCCATCCAGCTAGCCATTAAACTCTCTTAATATCACTGAGCTTTAACTGGACACGTGTTTGCTTTCCCTAATTTATTCCCTGTGCCAACAGTTTTGGACTGGTTTGTAGTCATTTGTAGGTCATCTATGTGTGTGAATGAAGAAAAGAGTAGGAGAGGTTATAAGGTGTGCTAATTCAGTTTGTATTAGCATAAAGCTGCTGCTGAGCTCATTTCCCCACTCCAGCCAATACTGACGCACCAGCCTGTTAGCTTAATGAACCACCTGAACTTAACTGTTTATTCATTTAAAACTGCCAGGCTCTCCCTCTCTCACTCTCTCTCTCTCTAATCATATTTAAGGGTATTATTCATGGATAATCCTATAAATCTGGGAAAATTTTGCTGCCTGTAAAGCAGGGTGGTCAACTTCAGACCTTTAGCATCATTGTACTGCAGTTTAATGTTCTAATACACCTGAGGAGTTTGATAATTAGCTGCTGAACTGAACCCAATGTGTAAGAGGTGGCAAAACAGTGAGTCGTGAAAACATCACCCTTGACTCGTGTCACCTCATGTCAAAAATAGATATCCTTACTGAAACCGAAAATGACTGAAATGAATTTGGACACACTTTATTTTGCTGGTTCCTCCACAGGGTAGCTACAGATATTCAAACTGTCAACAACATTTCTGGTGAAAGTCTCTGGGTTATCAACTGCATTAAGTTTAGGGTTAGGACTCCATTTAAGTTTAAGGTTGAGATTAAGGTTGGGTTTGAAGTTAGATTCTATAGAACATGCCATGGTCAACTTAAGGTTCAGTTGCAGGTAATGGATAGTTACGTTACGTTAGTTAAAGACAATCTGAACATCCTGTGTCAGTCCGACTAATTTTATTTAGGGTACCATTGAAATGAGACAAATACCTCTTTACCTCAATGTGACACGGATCAGATCGAGTCAAATCAGAGCTGAGCCAATTATGTGTCCAACATGTGTTCAGTTTGTACCCATACAACCCTAATTAGAATGTGTTTTTACTACTGCACATGCACAAACAACCCTCTCTTTTTCGAACCAGGTTCACAGAGGGTGTTGGAGCCTATCTTAGTGTTCATAGCGTGAAAGGAAAGGTGGGGAAACAGGTGGAGAAACAGGGTAGACAAGCGGTTAAAACGTTTACACACTGACAAAAACATGCAAATTCTACACAGAAAAGACTCTGGCCATCCCAGCCCCTGTGAACTGCTCGGAGGCAGCGTAAATAAGTGTTTATATATCCCAGTGTGCACTGACACATCATGAGGAAATGGAAGGCCTCAAAGGGGCCAGCAATCAGTCTGAAGGACCTATAAAATTCAGAGGCTAAGAATAGGATAAAGGTGCAACAGTCAACAACATCAAGAGCTCTGCATGCGACAGGCCTGCACGGGAAGGTGACTATAAAGAAGCCATTAATGAAGGAAAGCCACATTAAAGCACATCTGGAATTTGTAAGAAAGCATCAGAGTGATGCAGCTAAAATGTGGGATATGTGGTAAGATTAAATAAGGACGTAGGTTTTTGGGCCAAAATTCAAAAACCCTATGTGAGGCACAAACCTGCACATTCCTCAACAAACACCATTCCAACAGAGAACAGTATGGAGTGATAGCATCATGGGGTCATATGTTTTTAAAACCGAATAAGACTGCATATGTTTTTAAAGCTGAAGGACAGATGGATGGTGCAAAATACAGGGGGATATATTTATGTAAGACTAAAGCTTGGTTAAACTCACCTTTCAGCCAGGCAGTGATCTCCAGCACAAGGCCAGAGCAACACAAAAGTTGTTGAAGTTGAATGCTCTGCAGCAGCCAGATCTCAGTTCCAACGAGAATTCATGGCATTATTTGAAAAGCATCATTCAATCAGTCTCAACAACCCGAAGCAAAATTTGCCAGGGAGAATGAAAAAACTCCTCTGTGTGCAAAGCTGTTAGGAATGTATCCTAACCGACTTGAAGCTGTTATTGAAGCAAAAAGTGTTTTTCGAAATGCTTGTCTGAAGGGGTCCTGAAGATCTGTAGACAAATAATGAATTTGGACACTGGAAATTTACTTGAAGAGCATATTGTTTTTGAAAGGAAATACTGACTGGAACAATCCCTGTAAGTGTCATTAGTAATCCAGACAAATCTGATGACTAAGAGGGTTGAATACTTTTGCAAGGAATTGTATATATAACAAACGCAAAAAGTCTTTCTCACAAACAAAACAAAGGTCAAGATTACCGTCTTCAGTGTCTCATCCAACAGAAGTGTAATGATTTGCTTTCATTTTTTAAAAAAAGGTTTTTATTTCTGATAATTGATTAAATAATTGATTAAATAGTGGATATTACATGTTACACATTACATACATGCATTTAATGTTTTAATGTTAAAGTATTAAAGGGTCTGCTTTGTTCTTCTGTTTTGATTTTTTAAAAAGATTTACAATAATGTTACAGTGTCTATTTACTATCACAGTATACCAAAATACATTTAGCAGACACTTTTATCCAAAGTGACTTCCACTCCCTAACTACAGGGGGCAGTCTCTCTGGAGCAACTTGGGGTTAAGGGTCTTGCTCAGGAACCCAGTGGTGGTGTGCTGAAGGCAGGATTCGAACCCATGACCTCTTGGTTCATTGGCAAGTATCCTACCCACTAGGCCACCACCACCAAAAATAGGAAAATCTTTTAAAATGTTCAAAACTGCATATTAATAAATGAAATGCTATTTTCTTGATCATTTAAAAGTGCGTTGCATTATTTGTATGAAGTATGTTGATTTGACATAAAAAAGCTTGATGTACTTTGTTCATTCCCTACATGATCTCACTGAGCAACTTCTTTCAAATTTGGGTGAAAATTAAGACAACGCACTGAATTGTTGACTAAAGATTAGGACCAGATCAAGCCACTATGAGGTTCACTGCTGGACTGTGAGGCTCACTAGCTGTAACAGTTCTGGCAGAAGGCAGATTTGCACTCGCTCCGACTCTAAGAGTGGCAGCTTCAGGGTCATTCCTCCTAGGAGCACATTAACGTGCAAATCAGACTACAGCTACACCAGAGGAACGATGGACAATGTGATCTTGCATAAAGAGTTTATTAAATTCTTTAAACATGAGAGTTTAAAGAATTTAATAAAAATGTAATTAACAAAATTATTCAAGAATTTATCAAACACTAAATTATCAAACACTCACCTCAAACTGTGTTGAGTAATCTCTAATACACTGCTTTCTGACACTGTATGATACACTGTTATCTATAAAGATTTACTAACGTACAGACAAAATTCATACTGCTAGTACTGTTTTCAGCAGTACTTTTGTCTATTTGAGGCCACTTAATAACATCACACTGTTTAGAGCGAGCTGTTAATGAATGTGGTTTGTTAATTGGTGAAGTATAAGCATTTTCCTTATGGCTCCAGCACGAAACTAAAGAAGCGAACATGTCTTGGTTGAGTGACCAAAGTCGCTGAAAGAGGGGAAAACTGTACATTTTAATCTCTGACCCAGTTGGATCTAAAATATCAGAATCACAGCTGATCTAGTCATATTTTGTTGAAGTGGGGACAATTTATGCCACGCTCACATAGACATAGATATAGTGAGGAGTTCAGAAGTTATCAAAGATATCTAATTGTCTGTGGTGTGCCACTATTTTCCACAATTTTCATGATCACATAAAACATAAGAGATTTTCAATTAAAAACCTCCCACACATTTTTTGTCACGGTCAGTTGAAAATCACACTGTCATGGAGAGCTACCACCATAATCTGTGTCAAGATGTCCCATTAGATGATAAATGAAATAGTGAATGTGATTCGAACAGGCCTACACACACCTCTGCAGGCCGAGATGTCCAGAACCCCCGCCAAGGTGCAGTTCTTGGTCATTTCGTAATTTGTGCAGTAACACTGATTGTCCAGGTTGATTGTAGGTGAGGCAAATGTTAGCTCAGGCAGCATGAAGCGATAAACAGTGATCCCTTTCAAATCCACAGCATCCTCGTACACCGCAGATACCGACCTACAGATAAAAATCATGCTTGATGACAAAGTTCGGCCTTTGTGCAATAAATATGAATTTTTATGAGCAGGCCCTCAAACTGTGTCTACTTATATGAACACTCAATACCTTTGGATACATAAAAACTAAAGAATAATGGGATGATATCCTAAACTCTGTCCTTCATATTCAAATCCCTAAATAGTCATTAGTATCATTATTACAATCGGTATCAAAAATAGCAGAAAATATCAGGATATAACTGCAAAGTGGCTAAAAACTACAGCTCCAGCATATCTTGGATACAGTGCTAAGGCGAATTTCACAACCTGTAGGGAATAACACATAACTGAAGATTACAGAGATGAAGATGGAGTCCAGAAATGTCAATAATGCTCTGAGAAGATTGTGTAATTCAACTAAAATATGTACCAGGCACCGGTCCTGTTACCCTTCTCTTTCTTCTGCACCCACCCCCCTTTTGCCTTTGCCTTGGTAAGTATAAAGGTTAATGTCATTGATGTGAATGTGTGTGTGTGTGTGAATGTTTGTGTACACGTGTATGTGTGTATGTAGGTACATTACGAAGACTCAACTGACTGGCATGAATGCTGTGAACATTTTTTGATCCTTCAGGATATTGATCAGGTTTAAAAGAGATTGTGAAAACAGCTTAAGAGATCATGAAATATGGTCATGTAGAAATGCTGCGTTTTGTGGTAGATAAAACGAATAAAAGGGAATATGGGCCCCTTAAAAACATAGTTGTTACTGTGTCCTTAAATAACAAACAGATATAGATATGCTTCTATCAGCTTAAACAGATAAAACACTTTATTCACTTTCATTTGATGATGGAGATTCAGCTTTGACACTACTTGTAAAAATGTCTGTCAGAGCAAAGATAAAAGGAAGGAGAAGAAAGAAAACGGCCTGCGTATTGAGGTGGTGTAGGCTGACCTCTGGTGGCAGCAGGGTTAAAACAGGCATTCAAACAGTTAACTCCAGTTAGAATGCCATGAAACTTTCACCTCCAATCTTTTACTGCTTGATGCGGCTTCAAAATTTAAGCTGCCAGTGAGAGCTAATCTAATTAGATCTAAGTCTAATGTGCAGCCAAGAGAGGAAAGTCCAAGAAATTCTTCTTGTTCCTCTTCACTCAGAGAGGATTTCACAGACAGTGACAGGTTCAGGAGGGAATGAGAATTAAAAAAAAGAGATAATTTACATTTTGGGAGCAGTTCGTGATAAATGGATCAATAGAATGATTGAAAATTACTTAAAACTTAAAATACATTAAAAACAGCTTTTTAAATTTTCCCTATATTTTTTGAGTGACTGAACGTACCTACAACAGTCATCATATATTTTAACATGATCAATTTCTGGCCTCTCTTTATTCCTTATAATTATACAGACAGATTTTCTAATTGTAACTTAAAGACTGATATGTGTAAATGATTTCTGCTCCCAGGGCCTCATTCAAAAAACTGTTTGATCTGAAACACCGCTTATAACTTCAAAGCGATGGATGGATGTTTGTAGACAAGTTGTTTTTGTGACGTCACAAAAAATTTGTTCAAGAGCTGTGAAGTAAAGAACATATTTTGAAACATTAATAGTGTTTACATGAGGGGCAACATGACAACATCTTGTCAAATGTATTATTTTATAATATTGTGGATATCATAAGGGCTTCCAAAATGCAGAAAAAACTTTATTTAGGGGTTTCATTAAAATGAAGTTGTGTGGAGGCACCCAAGCAGTTCATCTGTCTAAGGTCTCACTGAACTGTTCAGATCCTGACAGTGCTGGGACTCATAGGGAGTACTGTGTAACTGGCTGGAGCTGAAACACTGAATAAAACAAAATTGCCACGCTCAGGTTTTCACAGCATTCACTACTGTTTTGATGGTGAATTCTGTGCGTTCCTACATTATATATAATACACAGAATACACTGATGAGTTGTACGATCAAAGTGACAGAAATAACAATGCATAACAACACAGCAGCAAACACAGAGGGAATAGTTACAAACTGATTAACAAGAGGCAAGAATTTATTACCATTTTGACATTTGTTAATGACTGAAAATAAAGCGTACCTGCATATATCAGAGGAGAAGAAGAACAAAGGCTTTTCCTTGTCCAGGAAAGGACCGAAGGAGGATCCGTCTGTTCAGAAAAAAAGCATGTCAGTCTGATAAACTGGTTAATGACAGTTAAAAACAACCACTATAACCAGCACAGTCCTTTCCTACTCCAACACTCTTCAACTCACTGCTTCATTATCATTATCATTTTTTTTTTTCATTCTTTGCTTGACTCATCAAAATTAGTGGGTAGATTCTCTGGAAACAGCTGGTTCTAAACATTCACTCCATACTACCATACATTCGTGTTTTTACTTAAAAAAGTAGATATTTTATGGTGACTTTATGGAGGAGATGAGTCGTTAAGTAGGGAAGAAGCTGTGTGGAAATTCAGCATTTATGTTTTTTTTTTCATTTTTAAGCTAATTAGAGAACTGTTTCATTAGAGAACTGTACCTTCCATTGTCCAATTACGCAAGTACATTTAAACAGATCAGTAAAACGACAGTAATAGCTCTGGACTTCTAAGGGTTAAGCTTATGCAAAGATTGACTAAAGAGTTAATCATTAATCATTAGGTTTCTGCTGCTTATCTGTTTATCTGATCAATATTGTGCATATAGCAGACTAAGGGTTAAACATTAACCTTCCTAATAAGGGGAAATAAAGCTCACCTGTGCCGTTGATCATGTTGCAGTAAGTGTTGTTCCAGAATGGCACAGTCCTGCAGCACAGAGAGACATTCAGAATTCAGACTTATAGATCTATGGACCAAATTCAGAAACTCCTATGTGTGTGTCTTTAAAGGTGCGGTGTGTTAGGCAGCGCCGACTTGATTTTGTTTGTCTGTTTTGCATGTGTCACTGCAGTGCTGCCATGACAACGGCAGAAAAAAACAACATTTGCACAGGCTTTCATGTCCTGTCACCATGCGACTTCATATGCTGTGACAGAATTCTACTGAAATTCAAAATCTGGTCCATAATGAATTATAGACCACACTCAGAATTTTCTTTTCTTGGGATACACACTGTTGGGAGTGGCTGTATATACATATACACACATATTTATACAAGAATTAGCAGTGCATTATTATGATTAATATCCATTATATATCATTATAAAATAAGGCATTATGTCCAGATTTTTCAAAAATATACACATGCTGATGTATATACAAAAATGCAATCTTTTTATAATAATATAGAATAATATACAATAATATATATTATATAATAATATACAGCCTTGTGGAGTACAACGTTTTCTATTTTTTTGCAGTTTAAGTAATTAATCTCTGATTTGAGTGAATGATGGAACTTAATAAATAATAACTTAAAAACTAAATAAATAAATAAGCTTTAAGTTAAAAGACGATTTGTTTAAACGATTATTGAGTTTTGTTAAAAGACTTGAGATTTTTATGCAAATTACATTTTTTGTTGTAAAAATTGTTAATTTGGAGGGTTTTGAGGAATATGTGCTTATCCGAAGGCTTTCTATAAAGTGTTTTAGTTGCAGAAAATGTTTCTTTATATGACTTTCAAAGGTTACATTTAAAAAAATCAGATTTCCATGTAATTTTCCTTTGATCATTCTCTAGCTTCTGTCAGTCATTTACAAAAGAAGGAAAAATAGGATATGTCCTACAGATGTGATATTTTCAAAATGCTAGAATACAGACAAGCATCTGGATATAGCAAAGTAAACATAGCCTTTAGCCAGTTCTGTTCATAAGACCATCAAACAAACAAGCAAGTAAATACAAAATAAATGAAAAATAAAAAAGAAAGGAAACAAAAATCCTTATTCAAACTCACGGCTGACCCTGCCAGGAATCGATAACGGACACTTTGGAGACGTCATCTTTGCCTGTGAAGACGTTGTAGGGTCCGTCGTATGTGCCGTTGTACTGGACAAAACGAACGGGTGAGAAAACAGCAGTTACAAAATTTACAAAATTACAAGAGCACACATGGATTACACAAAAGACTGAGTCTACTAACTTTTTGTCATAACTACAAATGTTGAAATATCCAGTAACTGAACATGAAAAATGTATTTATATATAACACATCATTATAAATCAAAGGAATATTTAAGGAAATTGCATATATTGTCACACTTTATCAAATAAAGACTTGAAACATTTTGGAAGCATTAAAAAAAAAAACTTTTAGTCTACTTTGGTTTTCAGACTGATATCTATTTGTTTGGGTGCTAATTTCACTGAAACATACCAGAATTCCTTTTTAAAATATATATTTTTCACACAGTTCACTGAGGAGCACCTGCATATGGCTCAAGGCCCTTATGATCACACTTGAGTGCACACAGAAAAACTGTATTTGTATGAATATATAAAGTAAAGTAAAGTGTCATACGTGAACACACCACAACACGGCACACAGTGTGAACATTTTTTCTGCATTTAACCCAGTCACCAAGTGAAGCAGTGGGCAGCCAAAAATGAGGGGCACATGGGGAGCTGCATGCAGTGGTGCCACTGGCAGTCCTGGGATTTGAACCCACAACCTTCTGATCGCAGGGACAACTCCCTAACCACTAGGCCACCAGCAGCCCCCTATTTAATGATATGTACAACATTGTAAATGTATAAATACGTAACACAGTTATATGTTAAATAGTTATTCTTATTCTTAGCTAATTATGCACAAAGACCCACGGCTTATATTCATGTCTTATATAAAGTGAAGACGGACTTACTGGGTAAAAAACTCCCAGAGTGGTTTTCAGCATAGGGTCACTGTAGCCCCACAACAGCTCCCTCACTGTCCTCCTCTGGAACAGGGACGATTTGCTAAACTGAATGAGCAGGTTTGCCATTTTGTGGTCTACAAGACTGTATACACCCTGAAAAAATAAAGGAACCATGGGTAAATAAATGCATTAGTAAAAAAAATAAAACATTTCAGATTAAACTTACTGTTTAAAACAACATAATGAATAGTCAGTCTATGTGGGTTTACACTGTTGTCAGATTTTGTAGTGATTTATGATTTCCACAGCCACAATGGAAACACTGATCAGTTTATAACGTGTCTGCACTATGCACACCTTGAACTTTATTCACAGAAATAAATACGAATTTAAGCCATAAAGTTTGGCCTAGGAACTTTACCCAGAATGATCACACGAGCAACAACTCTAATTCATAATTATGCACATTTTCAGGAAAAAAAACATTTATATTTTTATTTTCAGTAATTTATATTACACATATTACTGAATTCAGTTCACTTGACATGCATGACACACACACACACACATATATATATATATATATATATATATATATATATTTTTATTTATTTTTTTTTAAGGCTGGGCACGTTAACTTGTTATTATTGTTTACTTAACGCCAACAATTATTTTATTGCGTGTTGAAGCAGGTTTTTAAAAAATCCTTTTATTTTGAAAATTTGGTACTTTCACCGAAGTAATGCAAGTGCTGTAGGTGTCGACTGGTTTCGCGGAGGCCAGTCTATATTATATGAACAAAAGTAATGGGACGCCTGACCATTGCACCAAAAAGACTTTAATAATACTGCATTCAGATACATAGACTTTTATATGGAGTTGGTTCCCCTTTGTAGCTTGGATTTAGAAATGTCTGAACTGCAGCTGTGTAACTGTGTTAAAGGGAACACTGCTTTTAAAAAGCTCCTTATTTGTTTAGTGTTCGCAAAGCAAAAGTGCTTTTGAATAAATTATTTAAATTTGCATATAACTATGCAATTATGTATTGTTGCCCAGCATATATATATATTTATATATATAAACATATATATATATATATATACATATATATATATATATATGTATACATTGTGTCCTGATAAAAACTGGATCCCTAAATAAATTGCTTTAATGCTGCAAAACACTTGTTAGAGCCGGGTGTGAAATAGAATGGCGCATACTACCATGATGTTCTGCTTACTCAACATCTGCCTCCCGCCATCAAGCGGGTTTCTGGTGGGCACTTCACATTCTAGCAGGACGGCGCCCCAGCGCATCGAGCACGAGATACGATTGATTTGCTGTCTAGAGAGACACCCGCCCAACAGCCCTGATCTTAGTCCGATCACCTCATGACACGTCTGGTTGAAGAGTGGCAGATGTTTGATCAGAATATCATTGACTGGGCCATCAAGCAGTGCCATCTACGCATGCATTCGAGAGCAAGGAGGACACTTTGAACATCAGCTGTACACTGACCTTGCTTGACAGATTGCTTGTGACTGTGCTGCGCTTTGTTGGAAACTTTGTATTTTTATATATTTTAATATATATACATATATATTAGAGGTGGGCCTGATCCGATATGATATCGGTATCGGGTCTGATACAGCCATAAATCCGATATCGTATATCGGTCGGACAGCCTCAATCTCTATATTATAGTTCGCAGCTTATACAAGATGCGTCGGCAGACAACCCAAAAGCGAAAAGAATATCAGAGAAGACTCTTAGCTCTCCCTTAAGACCTCTTTGGGGTTCTTTCAGGGGCTGTTTTGTGTGTGTTGTTGGCTGGTTTTGCCCTCTCCCCTTTTCTCTATCTCTCAAAACACGAAGCTAAAGTTGGGCATCTCATAACTCGGCCGGTCCACCTTAAATATAGAAGTGGTTAGATTACACTCTGCCCATGTTGTGTCTCCGAATTCATGTAATTTAAAATGTATTCATTTTGCACTTTATTTTTTTACACAGTTATTGCTGCTAAAATGGACATAATACTTGAACTATTTAGGTGATTCTCTCAAAACATGATGAGGCTAAAGTTGGCCATCTCGCAACTCAGCCAGTCCACCTTAAATACAGCAGTGGTTAGATTACACGCCCGTGTCTATCTCAGAATTCATGTAATTTAAAGTGTATTCGTTGTTGCTGCTAAAATGGACATAATACTTGAACTATTTATTTGATTCAGCCAAGATTGATGTGTTTTTGATATTTACGAAAATTTTACAGCTGTTGCTGCTACCTTTTTGTGACGTAAATAAATGTCTTTGGAATGCCTTTAAATTCAGTGTAGTAGAGTATATTTTTTGCTCTTCTAAAAAGTGCTTAGTAGTTTATTTGTTCTGTAATGTAACCTTACTAACAAACAGCAGAATTTCAACAAAAATAATGCTAATATTATATTGGAATCTGTATTGGTATCGGCAGTCATGTATCGGAATCGGATACTGTGGAAAATGGCAGTTGGCAGGGAAACAGAAAAAAGAAGATGCCAACTGTGTGTGTGTGTGTGTGTGTGTTTGTGTGTATCTGTAGGTATCTGTAGATACTTTAACATACAGCCACTGCGAGGTTCAGTGTTGTCACTATTTCCTCCTCCGGCCCCACAGACAGTGATGGCTCAAATATGGCTTCTGATGGAAGCATGAAGGAAACTGTGTTGTTTTCATAGAACGTGATATTTTTCTTGGGAACGTGACGTGTCCTAAAACACAGTGGGACAAAAGAAAACAACAGATTATGTACATAACAGCTCACAACACCAGTGTTTGTTTACCTCTGAACTGAAAAAAGTGCTGCACTGAACTGATTCAAATTCCATATGAATACATTACAACATCCTTCCAACCAGTTCCTGAACCACTGACTAGGGTCACAGCCACTTCAGCCAGGAACTGAAACCAGGACCCTCTTGCTGTTAGGCAACAGTGCTATTCACTGCATCCCCTAGCCATCCTTCATTTCAAAGGTATTATTATTATTATTATTATTATTATCATTATTATTATTATTACTACAATACTGTAGGGCAATACTTATGTAATATATCTGAACTAATGTGGGAATGATCTAATAAACTGACCATTAGAAGTAAAAATCAGCACCAAACCTTTTCTTAAATACCGAACAATAAAATGTAACTGCATTGGAAAGACAAACGTATTTTCCTTGTTTGTCACATCAGTAAATCTAAATATGTGTATAAACATTCACAAGATAGAGGACATGGTCATTTAGATTAGATAAAGATCTTCAGACTCGTATGATCTTGCGTTATTATTTAGTTTAGTGTTGTTATCACAAAGGCTATCTTTATACTGTTTCTGTACTCTTTAAAGGAAAGGTTCATCAGTTCTTTTATGCCAAGAAAGGGCTGATCAGTCAAGATATGTCTAGCATCTGAAATTCGTTTCTGTAGTGTTTATACATTTTATGAGGAAAATGTAGCTAATAATTCACTGAAGCTG
Source organism: Brachyalestes nurse (assembly GCA_037974405.1). Classification (NCBI taxonomy): domain Eukaryota; kingdom Metazoa; phylum Chordata; class Actinopteri; order Characiformes; family Alestidae; genus Brachyalestes; species Brachyalestes nurse. The sequence continues at coordinate 13,391,171 of JBBPCY010000018.1, forward strand.
ATGTCACACCAGACTGTGTGCTTTAATAATCACACACTCACCACAAACCATGTAGAGTTGCTATATTATGCCATATGCTCGTTATTCAATTTTAGGTTTAAACATTAATAGCTGAACTTTAAGCCTGCATAAATCACTGCTTAGGGGTGCTGAAGTGTTTAACACTAGATCCGCCAAGGGGGTCATTTTTACGCCCTGGCTTTTCAAATGCTTGTAGTTCTGTTAAAATAAAACCCCTACCTCTTTAAGTTCATGACTTTTCCTACAATGGCTTTATTAATCATGTAGTTGATTTTGCTGAGTGTGTGATAAAAAGAAAAATGAATACGAACATTTATACCTAGAACCCCATCATTTAGATCAGCTGTCATTTTTCGCGCAACGCCCCGCCCACCGCTCCCGGTTGCTTAGCAACGCTACACTCTTGTGACGTCATCCGACTTTAACAGTGCTCCATCGATTAAAATATTGCGAAATTTAAGACACGGACCCGTACAAAAGATATATGACGGCCAAAGAAGCCTGGCTACTGTACCAGGATCTGAGCGAGGGAGAGTCGGAAGGAGAAGAGATCACTGTGGATGGGAGTGAAAAAAACACTTATTTTGTCAAGTCTCCATTCTTATTTCAAAAAGAAGATGGGAATGAGCCACTTCACAGCTTCTAGAAATGACATCTTAGCATCGCTGACGCTATTGCAGCAGGGGGGTCGAAATGACCCCCCTTTGGGGGTTCTAGGGGGACTGGAATGTTGGCGGTTCTAGTGTTAAGGGGTTTAGCCAGTAGTCAAACCTGTCCAATTACAGAAGAGCTGATTGACATTTTTCGGAGATATTTTTCAGTGGTCACTTTAGGTTTAAGTTATCCAGCAGTACTGAGAAATCCGGCTTTAAAAATCAATTCTGTCACAATTACTCAACTAACAAGTGCTAAGAACAATGTAATTGTTCTCTCAGTACTTGGAAAGATACAGACAGCTACAATAAACATCATTTAAAAGGCATGTCACTATCCCTGCTAATGCAGTTCAAAATCCCAGAACCTAGTCTGTAGGCTGAGAAAACTGCTGCCTCAAAATAAAATTCTTAAAACTGAAATGTAAAAATTAAAGAGGCAGCCGGAGGTCTGGTGGTTAGGGAGTTGCTCGTGATCGGAAACTTGTGGGATCGAATCTCAGGGCTGCCAGTGGCACCACTGAGGTACCCTTGAGCAGGGAACCGTCCCCACATACTGCTTCCCAGGTGTCACTGTCGACTGCCCACTGCTTCACTTGGTGATCGGGTTACATGCAGAGGCCTCAAGTAATGTCCTCTGGCATCAATCAAATGTAAATAAAAATATTCATTAAAAATAAATAAAAGTTTATAAAACTGTTTCTTAGTCGGCTGTTGTTAGGACCTTAGTCGGCTGTTGCAGAAATGCAAAAATTACACATAAGAACAAGCATGGATAATCTACAGAGATTAAATTTAAGTTTGGAATGCACCGCATGTAAGTAACATTTGCTCTGTTACAAACTTGAGCAAGTAATGCAATTCCTGCCTTTTTTAATACAGAAAAGGTAATAGCTTTACTCTACTGTATTACTTTGAACTGCATTGCATCCAACACAACTAAAACCAATAAATATTAAAAGAGCCATGATAAATCACCAGTTTGGCGTGGTGCTATGTTTTACATACTGCTCTCTCTTACAGTAAGAAAAAAAAACACATTTATATGAAAAAAAAACACATTTGTATGCACTTGACAGATTTACCTGTATGTGTATGGTCCTCTCTGCAGGAGCTCAGGAATGCTCCCGTTGTTTACAACTTGATCAGGGTTCTGTACATCGAATATCCAAAACTGCCTGAGAACTGGAGTTCCAGTTGATGTCCAGGTCTCATATGCTGTGGTGCCTGCCTCCAGCACAGATTCCTACAAAATAAACAGATTGATAAATATTCATCCTTTACAGTTCCAGATTTATTATAATTCTGAGATTATTTAGTAACTAAGTAACTACACTGACTGCAATGTGGACTAATTACGTTAAATAATAGTTTTTCCTGGCCATCTAAAGGACCCATATTATGCAAATCTAGCAGCAACAGCTGCTCATTTTGAATTCAGAACCTCAGAACTGAGGTGATTTACATATATCTTATCAGGATCAGAATCAGAAAACTGTATTAATCCCAGTAGAAATTGCATATGCAGACGTTTTCTGATTCTCATAAGATTGTAAATGACCTCGGTTTGAGGTTCTGAACTCAAAAAGATCATCTGTCTTAAAGGCTCACTGGCAAACAGCCTGTACTATGGATGTTCTTGGGTAATCAAAACCACTCAAATGTCACAAGAAAGAAATGAAAGAAGTAGATCCTCAAATTGTAGGATATGGATTCCTTGGGTTAACCCCCCAAGTCTCCCATGGTCTCTACAACATGAAAAGCCTCTTTATATATTTTATGTAAATTATTTCTCACTCGTAGCTTTGGAAAGTGAAGATTATAAACTTTCGATTCACACCTCACTTGTGTCTGTAAGCAGCAGAAGAGAACATTTCATAATGTTCAGGCTGGTTTTTACGGAAAGAAAAAATATCCTTTCACACATTCTTGACATCAGAACAAACGAAAAAAAGTCAGAAGTGCAGATTCAAACATGCTGATTCAGAAAGTGAATCAAATTTAAACATATTAATTATTAAACTCACTGATGCTATATTATTAATTGTAATGGACTGTAAATGGCACATACTTTATAGACCTCTAACGGTTAAGCTTAAGGTTGAACTGGCCATGAAAGAGTTAATGCAGCACATTTCCCATAATATAGACTGAGAACATCAATCACACATTGAAAAGTTGGCATTAAATGTATTTATTTCAAATGTGTAAATTAGTGCCACGTGAATATATCATTTTTTGGTATGACAGGAAACTAAACAAAAAGACAAATTTGTGCAGATGTGATATTTATGCAATGTGCTTTTAATAAAATAACTTTCTTCTAACTGTAATATCGGAGTGAAAACTACAGTATGTTACAAATGTAACACTGTTAAAAACAGACATCCTCACAGTGTATATATACAGTAACTGATTGAGGTTTTTACAGTGTAAACACACTGGTTGTTGCAACAAATGAACAGCTTGAGTTGTCTGCAGCTTGCAGTTTGCACTAATTGGATGAGGGGAATATAACCCCTGTTTACTGTTTAATATAACCTCATGTTTACTGTTATGAAGCCACCATATCTGGAAAATAATGCTCCATTATCATTTGACTTATGATGACAAGTTGTCATTTTAATGATTTATTTGACTATTTTTATCCTTCACAAATATTGATACAAGAAGACCAGTGATATTCTAAGGTGCCATTAGAGGTGTAAAAGTGTTTTGTAGCACAGCAATAAAACTGAATCAATTTGTAAATCTTACAATTATACAGTTATAACAATTATAACTGATTACAATGTTACGAAGCATAATTTTGCCAATCTTATGGGGGCAGGGATGCTATTAGCTATTAGCTATTTGCGGTACAAATATTTCCACCAGTCACATTTGTGGAGAAATCTGAGATTTTATGATGCACTGAAGCATTTCCTAAAGGATAGAACTGAATGAAGGTCAAAGTTTTCCATCCTTAACAGTAATCAGTTCCACATGAGTGTTTAAAGGGCAGTTACACTTGGATATATCTATCTACCTATCATCCACCTATCTATTCGTAAAATAAACATAATAAATGTGTGCATTCATATGTTGATTCTAAACTCCAGGTACTCGCTTAACACTAATCCCAGACTCAGATAAAGCGTAAGCCTAGAATCGAACTTCTAAAAGTGACCAGGGGAAATTTTTTAAGACCTAACACCTGCAGTAAATGTTATTAAAGCACTGTAAGATTTCACACAAGACTATGAGTCGGATTCTTGCACATGGACCATCTAGTCTTAGACTAAACTACGTTGTCAGCAGTGAATGACTACTGGAAATACTCTTTAGTGCTGGACTAGGCTTAAACCAGTCATGGTGGTTCTGTAAGAGTTAATGCCACACTACATGAGTTGGCACAAGTTATTTATCAGGACAGTGGAGCACAGTGAACATGACCGCAACGCATGGAGGTTCTTTTAACGGCTAATTTAGTGTACCCACAAATAGCTGACTCACATGTGTCCACATGAATAAACTGTTAAACGCATACAATTTTGACTATTAGTTTGCTGACCTGTAGACATGACTGTGATCATGAAAATTCATGTCTTTTTAACGCATTCCCTTTTTAAGAGCAGAAAGAGATAAAACAGTGTAAGAGTTAATCCAGCAGTGCAAGAGTGATCTGAAGGCAGTGAGAAATAAAGTGATCAGTGTAAGAGTTAATCCAGCAGTGGAAAAGTGATCTGAAGGCAGTGAGAAATAAAGTGATGATCAGTGTAAGAGTTAATCCAGCAGTGCAAGAGTGATCTGAAGGCAGTGAGAGTTAAAGCAGCCCCTGTCTTTGATGCTGTATTTATTTCTCATGTCTCCAGGCTCGCTCTGTCCTCGATGTCAGTGCTTCAGCTGTTCAGCTCTAATGACTTTGACTGTGACCTGAGGATGCATCGCCTTTTTTCACGCTTTCTCACTTAGAAATCAGCCAAAAGCCTTTACCCTTGACCTTAACCTTAGCGTGCTCTTTTATTATTAATCGTTTTGCCCTGGAACGCAGGAGGGTTTGGTCAGCTTACCTTCTTCACAGTGTCTGTAATCAGAAGGTTGCCCAGGGGAATGAGGATGACCCCCAGTAGGCAGGCCACTGCCCCGACCACACTCCCCGTGATCAGCCAGCAGCGCGTGGAGCAGCACGAGCAACCCATCGCTGAGCAACCGGTCAGAAGCGACTCTGGCTCTGAGGCATGGCACACACACACACACACTCACCGCCTCTCACCCGTTTACGTAAGCAAGAGACAGCGCTGGTGTGTGTGTGTGTGTGTGTCTTTTCCCACCCGTATTCCGCCAAGTCACGCCTAGACGCTGCTTCTGAACTGGATGGGATCAGGAGCCAATCACGTGCAGGATCCAGAGACCACTGGAAGAGGGATGCTATTAGCCAATTAGTGCAGCAGGGGTGTCACCAGCCAATCCTGCACAAGCAGGATAAATAATTATCCAATCGTAGAGCAGCGAGAATCCTATTGGGCGACATAGAGTCACTTTGTTTGGAGTAAAATTTTCCTTAAATCCGAAAAATTACGTTTCCTTTGGCCACTATGTACCCACAGGTTAGTATTCACTTGAGGACCCTAGAGATGTGGATTTGTCAGGCTAGCCAAATAATTGTGTTGGATATTCCTGCTGGACAACTTGAAAAAGTCTGTGTAACTCAATAGAGCCCCCCCCACCCCCCCATTCTATTTATTTGTAGGCTAAACTTTATAATAGTTCAAATTGTTGGTGAATGCAGAAAGTACAGTATGATGGTTTCCATTATAAGAACCAGGCTTGCCACCATTTTTTGGACATAAATGCTGCCGCTTAACAGCTCTACAAACTTAGCCTCTGTAGTCATCTCTTCACAAAGACAACTATCAAAGGCAGTAAGAAAAAAATTCCAAAGCGGACTTGTCTGAATGCCAGCTGCTAAAGAAATGCTTGTTTCCTCTGTTGTGTTTTCAAATGCAGAAACTGGAAATGAAGAAAATATTTGAATGAAATAAATTAGTGTACTAAACCACTCAAAGTTTGCACACAGAGATGACATCACAAAGATGAATGCACATTGTGGCAAGGCTAGATCTCCCATCAAACATAAACAACCACAAGCTTGGTGCTAAAATAATGGAAAACCTGATTATTAGTAATAAACATACTGAGAGGGACACAAATGCTACTTATATGATTAATTAAAAGGTTTTTACATGGAACATTTTTATATACCACCATATCAATGTTTATGATTTAATGACTGTATCAAATTATAACGTTCATATGAAAAAACTTATATATCTTTTTCCCTCAGCTCAGCTCAGCAGTTTTAGGGAGCCATCAGCATGACTGAATTCACATCTTTCAGTGAAGGTTACAGGTTATGTATTATCTAGCACTGCATTTAATCTTTTTACAGGAACAAACTGTCTAACACAAATTACACATGCAGTAATTAGTGAGAAGGGCGAGAGGAGAGAGAGTAGAAAGAAGAGGATTTGTTAGGGCTATTATGGAACAGGAGGCTATATATTACTTTCCCAGACTGCTGTTCATGATCTGGGAGAAATTCAGCTGATGAGTTTGTAGTAGAGTTTGCATGTTCTCACTGTGTCTGCGTGAGTTTTCACCTGGAGCGCCGGTTTCCTCCCACAGTACAAAGACCTGTAAAGCAGTAAGATCAGACATGCTGATTTTACTGCTTTAGTATCCTGCCCAAAGTCTTTTACTACCTTTTGCCCGGCCATGCTGGTTAGAATAAAACACTTAGAAAATGAACGTGAGACAATATATTGTTAAAACAAATTTCTAATAATTCACACACATACGCACAACATCTTATCATTCAGCCTTTCATTAATTGCTCTTCTGAAGGTAACAAATGAAACTTCATTGATATTAGATTCAGGTTGTGCGCAACCTTAGTTTTGCTGGATCTCGCTGCATCATTTGATATTGCTGACCATGATGTTCTGCTGAAACAGCTCGAGTGCAAGATTGGATTTCAAGGGAGTGTGCTAAAGTGCTTTGAATCTGATCTCAAGAATAGAACCATGTCTGTAGATATATATGAATCATTCTGATGCTCAGAGCCCATTAAATATGGTGTGCAATAAGGTTCTATTTTGCCACCTCTACTGTTCCCTGTGGGTTGCATTTTCTGAAGCATGGTGTCACTTATCACTGCTATACTGACAATACCCAGGTTCATGTCCCTTGCTTTTATTACCTCCCAAATTGATTCTTGTAACTCTTTATATGTGTGTTTGCTGCAATCTGTGCTATTTCATCTTCAGCTGGTTCCGCTTGTGCGGAACTAGGTTCATGACTGGTACTAGGAAAAGGAACTATATTTTTCCTGTACTGACTTCTTTTCACGGGTCAACAGTGAGACTTAGAATAGATGAAAAAAAATTAGCTGCTTGTTTTTAAAGTTTTGTATGGGGCCTTCCCATAATATATTTGTGACCGCCTTCACACACATTTTACAGCAAGATCTCTTAGGTCCTCCAATAAACTGCTTCTTGTCGTCCCAAGATCACAAACGTCTCGTGTGACAGATCAAAAAGGTCAAACAAAGTCTCTGGATGACACAGCTCTCTCCGTTGTAGCCCCTAGGCTTTGGTCTGCCTCTTTATATGAGATCTTCCCCTCTACTGACATTTTAAAATATTGTTTAAAGACTTATTGGTTTTCTGTTGCCATGAGCTTGTGGTGTATTTATTTATTAATGTACCTGTTTATTTAACTTTTTATCTTTCTTATCTTTTTTTATCTCTGTTGTTTTAAAAAGTGCTTTATAAATAACCTCAAAAGACTTGATTTAGCTGTTAAAGAATAGGACCTATCACAGTAATTAACTGGCGCACAAAATACAACTTTTATTGCACGTATGCATCTTTCTGTTGACGTTTCTCCCGAAACGTCATAGAGTCATTTCCAGTGTTGTGCCCGATCGCGTTCAATGAATGGCGTTCATTGAACACGTTCTTATTTTTCGTGAAGGCTGAACTGAACGAGTCGGTTTATAAATTATGAACGTAACCGTGAGTGACGTTCACTCTCGCAAGACTGAACGCAGTTCACGTTGGGAAGTTCGGCTCTTTTCAGAGAGCCGGCTCTTGTGGCACGGCTCCCAAAGAAGA
>JBBPCY010000018.1:13399101-13435513 GCA_037974405.1 Brachyalestes nurse
TTCTGTAATGCCTTACATTACCGCGTTACAGCAAAAAGCAATGCATTACAGTAATTCATTACTTTTGTAACGTGTTACTCCCAACACTGTATAGTTTCTTTACTCATTATGTAATCATCTACAGCTCTGTTTGTCATTCTGAACACATCTAAAAAGCATTTTACAGCTTCCCATAAATTGTTTGAGCAGTATAAGATGGTATATCTTATATTTTCATCCATGTACCTGCCATCAAATTGTTTTTTTTTTTACTGAAGAGGGATTCCAAAACTTTGAAGTGTGATTTGAATGGCAGTCTAGATATAGTTTAAAGATCTACAGTCCCAAGAACCACCTGATCAATGTCAATCAATGTCAGAACACTAAAATGGGTATGAACCTCTATCTTCATAGCTTTGGGCTGGATGACATAGATCTTGTTCCTGTAGCCGCACCACACTTTATCATGCACCACCGTCATGCAGCGGATGGAGTGGTGAGGCCGGCCCAGGTCCAGCAAGTGGTAGTTGGTTAAATCCCATTGGCCGTCTATAAAGTAGGACAAAGAAAGAATATTTTGTCACATGCAGTGAGGTTTGGGGAATCACTATGATATTTACAAGGAGGCAGATGAGGGCCTTACCTAGACCTCTGTGGAAGATGGCTAGTGTACCATCAGCTAAAGCCACTAGCACTCGCCCTTTAACATGACTATGGAAAGAAAAATCGAACAATCAGTTAATATATATGTATATACACCTACAACTAAGTGATTTAGCAAAAAATCTAATGTACACAATTTTTAACTTACCCCAACTGAAAACTGATAGGAGCATTTTTTTAATTTTTATAGATAGCAGCATATCATATAGCGTCACAACCCAAGTTCTGTAAGTCCTACTTGCGAGTACTTAACAGTTTAATATGGTTTGAGACAAGTGTGTAATAGCCTGAGTTTATATCAAGTGCTATTTAGCAGATGCTAATAGGTGTGGTATAAGTTTCGATTACCTGTAAGCTACATTAGCCTCGTAGCTCCGGCGCAATACTACAGCAGCAAACTTCCAAAGTTGTCTTAGCTGAGCAACTACATTTTGGGAAAATTGTTGTTTCATGACACTTGCACCATGTGCTTTTTCACCACAAAACCCAAAATGATGCGAGCAAATCCATGATTAAAACAGCACAACAAAACGAATCTAGCCATTTTGAATTCCTTCTGATACTCAAAGTTAGTACTAAACCTGACATTCCATCCATGAATTTCTCACCCTTCTCCACTTACACTATATTGAGAATAGAATCCTTCAGCTTCACCGCATGGAGGCACTTCCTCCATCTGGCCACGGAAGAGTGCACATATAAGCTAGAGGAAAAATGGAAAAAGAGACAAAATAAGCATGAGTGTACGTTTGTGAGAAACCCATCATCTCACCAGACTAAAGTGGTCTGTGCAAAGACGGCAGCCAAGCAGCTAAATACCATTCTGACATTTCTCCACAAATAGCATGGCTTAAATACCATTCCTACTAGAGGGAGAGCGGAATGGAGGATATGTCAGTGTGGATGTGTGTGTCTCTGTGTCTCACCAGCCGTTCTGGGCTCCCAGCCACATGGTGGGCAGTTTGCTGCTCATCCTTTGCATGTCTTCCCTGGCCTGGTCCTGCTCACTGCCTGGAGACACCGCGCCATCTCTTTCCTGACCCGTCTCTCTGAAACACACAGACACACTAGTCAAAATACACACTCCAGTCAATGTATTAATAAATATAAATTAACAGACCATGACCATTGCAGAGGTGGTTAAAGTAACATTAATCTGTTAATCACTTTATTTGATCCCTGCTACATAACACTGATATCCTTACCATAAGTATGCAACAGCAGACCTCATATTATGTCACACGTCTTTACAGATTATGTTCATTAATAAGACACTGTCATGTTTACATTACTGGCAAAACTGTCAGGACAGCTGCTGCAGTGTTTGATGTCATGCAGTTTATTTCACAAGCTAATTCAAAGTTACAACATCAAAAATTTGTATCTGTCATGACTATTACCAGTAATGGTAACATGACATTGTTCTAATAAGGGACATAATCTATCATGACAACTCTTGACAGCATATGAGATAGCACTTCTGTGGAACCGGGATGTCAATTTTATGTATAAAGGTTCAAATAAACTAGTCTTAGATGGGTAGCTTTCCATCTATGAATATGCATTCTATAAATATACAATCACCTATCATTACACAGCAACTACAGCCTTAGACCTGCTTCCCACTCATCTGTCAGCTGTCTCAGTAATGGAAACTGGACTATTAATACACACTCAGGAGATTTAATTTTATACTTGAGCTATTACTACGCTATGCTGTCAGGCTTGAGCCTTCATTTTTGAGCCAAAATCTGAATATTAGTCTTATTTTTGTTGCCTGTTTTGCTTTCTGGATTTTGTTTGCTTTTTGAGACTGTTTTTGATCGTGTTTTGACTTGTACTTTAGACTGTCAACTAACTCTGCTGATGCATTTAACTTAAAAATCACAACACCTACTCATAGAAGGGCCCAGGTCCAAAATTTGCATATAAGAAAAAAAACATAACACATCAAAAGACATGTCATGAGTTTATAAACGTACACATTAACACTAAAGCTGTCTTTCACATCGGAGCTACTTTGAAAGCCTGAGTACTGAATACGAGTTATGTATTTTTTAATTTATTCTTGTTTTGGTTTGCTTCTTTGATTTTGTAATTTGTCCTTGAGTGCTTTGAAAGGCGCCTTAAATTAAATGTATTATTTTTATTATTATTTTAAAGCTCGGAGCTCCGAGTTATAGCAGAGCCTTGAACTCATTTTTGTTTGCAGTATCCATCTTTTAGAGCTATGCCAGCGACAAGAAAAATGCAGATGTTGTCGGCGTTGCTACTCCATGACCCTATTTCTTCTGCCTCTTTGTCTACTTTGTGCACATATTTAATGCAAAGCAAATTAGAGCAAAAGTTTCAGCGCATTCTATATCTTTCCCATAAAAATTAACTCAATGCTAAGGAAAAAAAATACTGTTTCTGATAGTGGTTTTAGATGAGTAGAGTCATAAAAATCTAACAGTGTGAAATGATTTCAGGATGTTTAAACGTTTATTAACAATAAGAAAGAAAAAGACTTTTTCCAGTGTGAGTCACTCACAAGGCAATTCATAGCTAACACTGGAAAATATAAAGATATTCAGCATTAGGATAAATTAGGATAACTTACTGCAACTAGACATGCACTCAATAATTTTACAGCTGTTAATGATTATTACTGACACATCAGTAGGCGATCTCGGCCCTAGTTCTTTTTTTCTCGCATTTTACTATTCTCTACCTTCACTACTGAAGAGATTACTAAAATTAAAAAAAAATTTATGCATTAAAATATAAGGGCAAAGCGCATTATGACTATTTGGTAAATACTTTGAAGAACGAATGACATTTTCTCTTATTCTCTGTACAGTAACCCTCCTTTAACACGGATCAGCAGTTGTAGTTTCAGTCCATTGCGGATTTTCAACCTCACAGGGCAGCAGCCAATCAGCAGCAAGGAGAAATAAATAACGTTCTTGGATTGGCTACTTTCAAACGTCACAGTCAGTTGTACTCAGAGGTAGGAGGTTTGAATGCGTTATGGGTTTACTTTTACATTTTCTTTCAGGGTAGTAAATTGCAATTAAAGTGTTTTGGGAGGCTATTTGGTGGCATATTTATGGTTTACACTATACAAATAGGCATTTGTAGGACTTTTTTAACCACATCACAACAACACGTTGGAGCTTATACTGTTTACCCACCCTGTATTACTGTCTGTGGACGCGCTGGTCTCTGTGGGCTGTGCTCCCAGTGGGTCTGTGAACACGTGCTCTGTGTAAATGCAAGGCTGACTGGCATCTGTGCCCGTGCCCTCTTCTTCTTCCTCAGTAGCCTCGGTGGCCTCCTCTGCTGTGGGGACTCCATCTTCACTGGGGCTAGGCTCCCTAGACAGCTCCACTACACAAACATGAGATTCGCATTAATAAGCGTTTATACATAAACAAGTTCCTGAGACTGATTACAGTTATTACTACCAAGAACCAAATCCTGGTGCATGAGTTTTAAATCAGCAAGAACTAAATCCAAAAGAATGAGCAGTAGTCCCAGCTTTATTGGAGGCCAAGCAGCAGTGAGGTAAATATTTTGAAAATGTCATAAAACACATATTTATTCATTTTTTAATTTCCTGAGTATGAATATTAAAAATTTGCATATTCATGATCTTATTCTCTAACCTTCAGAAGTCCTTTACTAAGTTTTTACCAATGTTTTTCTATTTTATTTAAATGTAAGTACTAGACCTGACACAGTTAACATATTACTAGGTATAAACTATTTATCTCACTGTTATTAACAGAGGTAACACATTTTCCTTAGTCGACCCTTCGAAGCAGCAGCAGTAATGTAGGCTGAAACCCTGCTGCACGTTGCAGTGAAAGAATGCCTGAATGTTGCCCTCATATTCAAGATTTACAGTGCTTTTAAATCACTATATATTTGAGATAGCACTTGGGGGACACTTGTGGATAAATCAAAGTAACAAAAGCAATGGCAAAGTGGAAAAATCCAGGTTATCCTTCAATGCCTCCTTAATAACATGAATACAAAAGATGCACAAACAAGAATGAGAGGTAAACGCAACACAATACAATTCTACCGAAGCAATAACTGTATATATGATACATATATGCACTAATGCACTCATCATTTTCATCACCAATGTCCAGTGAGAACAACAGTGGCTGCATGTTGGACAATACTGGGTCAAACATGCAGCCACTGTTGTTTTTACTGGACATTGGAAATGAAAATTAGAAACTGTGTTTACCCTGTGGACATACAGAGATAGACCTTGCTTTTACACGAAAAAAAAAACATCTTTCTTCAGGGTCCAATTTAGGGAAATTTTGTTTGACAACCCTAGTAATTTGGTAATTACACAATTAATTATTGGCAGGCTTCAGGTTCCCCTGTTCCCCTGTAAGAAGGGTCAAAAACATGAAACAGTGTGACTGATGTTGTTTCTTTCTGCAACATGACGGTGCACATATAAGTTTTTCACCAGAATCAAATAATCAAATCCATCAGAATCAAATAATCAAATTTAGGCAAATTTTGTTTGATAAGCCTAGTAATTCGGTAATCACACAATGAATTATTGGCTGGTTCCCCAGTTTGTGTCAATGTAAAAAGGGTAAAAAACATGACAGCAATGTAAGTGATATTGTCTCTTTCTACAACATGGACTGTACACATAATGCATCAGAATCAAATCTTCAAACAAAAACAAAAAAGTTTACAATCCTCACTTTCAGCCAGCTTCATAAAAGACAAGGTATTAAATATGTGCCCAATAATTAGTTCTTACCTCTACCCTTGACAGGGCTGAGCTCTGCTGGAAGCTCATTGGTGGCTGTGCTGCCAGAGTTTGTCCCCTCTGCTGTGCACCCGACTGCCGAGATGCCACTGAGCGCTCCCTCGCTGCCCTGTGAGCTGTTACTGGCCACACTGCCAGTCAATGAGCCTTCAAGCCCTCCCTCAGAGTCCTGAGGAATTTCTTCTCCAGCAGGGTAATCTGTCTCTTGGATGCCTAAAATATAGGCACCCTAATGAACAAACCCTTCATTTCCCCTCACTTAACTCTCTTTACACTGTCACATAGCAGAAATGCAGAAAACAGAGCAAAGATCTTCACAACTTGTCAAACATCAGCAATGCTGATTCACTACACTTAGTGTAATTCCTTATAGCTATCAAAATTTTGAATCAAACAGAGCAGCACCATGAGCTGTCAACATATAACATCGCAATGTTTACAAGATTTTTCAAATATCTGTAAAGAACAAACACAAAAGAATCAGTGGTAAAGTTGTGTCTGTTAGGTCTTACATCAGCCGTCAGCTACAAAAACAAAAATGTATACATTCTTTCTCTTCACTGAATCTAGCTGGATGTGTGTGTGTGTGTGTGTGTGTGTGTGTGTTGCTGACCTGGCACACTTGCGATACACATCACATGTGAGTTGCAGACGTAGAAGCTGTCCAGCAGCTCAGAGGGCTGTGTGGCGTCCAAGATCATGACTTTGGTGGAGGAGTGGGTGCTGGTGCAGATCCAAACCCGGCTGGAAATCTCCAGCTGCAGCGGCTCTCGCTCCTGCTCCTGACACACCACACCCAACAGCACAAACCACACACAACTTAGAAATGTCTGTGGACTGAGACAATTCTGAACCAATTCAGAGGATGTGAGGTCTTTAACAATTTCTTCTTGTTCTGAGACTTGGGCTGGGCAAGTTATCTTAACACCGACTCTTATTTTATCAAGCGTGAACACAGGTTTTTTAAAAATCCTTTGATTTTGAAAGTCGTTGTCTTTTTGTGCTTGTGGGCGTCTGCAGCACGTGGATCTGCATCTCGGCTGGTTATCGCGTGTCATGGTACCGGTCAGCGGCTGCCGGGGGTCGCTGCAGGATTATAGACAGTACTCCCTGCCTACTTGCCAGTGGCCAACGGAGGTCGCTGGGAACTCTAATCACCAATTACTTTGTTATTGCTCCCACACCTGTTCCTCGTCCTGTCATCTGTTCAGTTCCCCTGTCATTGGTTCTCCCCTCCTTCCCTTGTGTATTTAAGTTTGGTCTGTGTTCAGTTCAGGTGTGGGAGCATACTATTTACTTTGGGTGTCCTAGGATTTGGTTTTGGTTTTGTGTTTGTGTTCTTTCTCGGCCCCTGTGCCAGGTTTTGTTTCTGTAAAGTTTAGTTAAATAAACCTCTCACTTTGTTTACCTTCACCTCCATCTCTCATCCCTCATTCATGTCCGGACCAGGACTCCCGGTGACATCGCGAGGGTCAGGCGTCCCATTTCTTTTGTCTATATTTATGGGCAAAAGTATTGTGATGCCTGACCATTACACCAACAGGGACTTTAATGACACTGCATTCAGATACATAGACGTTCACTATAAAGGTTCTGCCCCCCATGCTCTGGACTCTGAGGGGGACTTGTTTTTCTATAATAAACTAGATAAAATGTGAATGCCCTGGAGTGGCAAATAGCTTTGGTTTTATATTTGATTTGATTACATTCATGTTTAAATTGAGATTTACAGAAATATTTGAACTGTAACTGTGTAAAAGGGAACACGGCTGTTAAAAAGCTCCTTATTTGTTTAAAGTGTTTGCAAACCAGATGTTATTGCACTTTTGTTCATTTATCAGTACTTTAAAAATAAAAGTGTGCCATACACTATTTTTGAAGAAATTATTTAATTTTTGCGTGTAACAATGCGATTAATTTTAATTGTTGCCCTGCATTATCTGAGACATTTTCCTCAATCTCCTTATTATTTTGACTCCATCAATTAAACACTGAGCATAGCCTGCTGGTCAACTCAGATTGACTTGCACTGATGCAAGTAGATGTTTTTTCAGTCCCTATCTAGCAGGTAAAAGGTTTTCAATCAAACATGTCAAACGTGCCTCATCAAGCCTAAACAAGACGTTCATCATCAATTATTTCACACTCTCACCTTGACCTCCTGCTCCAGCTGATCCAAGCTGCTCTGAGAGCCTTTTCTCTGTTTTGATCCCTCGTTCTCAGTCACACAGCCATCGGCATACAGGCTTGATCCTGCTTCACGCAGACTCCCACCCGAGAGGTTCACCCCGGCCGCACACCACAGCTAAAGATAGGATAGCAGATGGAATTTAGCAATATGGGCTTACTGAGATGCAAAATGCAAAATATTTAGGCCTCCGAAAAAAACTCAATTAGCACATAACACAAAAAAAGACCAATAAAGCATGTTAGTCAACCCAACAAAGCATGTTCGCCAACCCATAGGTAAATGTCTCAATGAATATCTAAGATCAGAGAAAAGCCAAATAAATAAACAGTATGATTTAATTCAAAGAAAACTAAATACAAAGATGTGTGCTTGTGAAAAGAAAGAGAGGAACCATGAAATCAAACCCAAACAGCTGACCTTCATAGAAGCATCTTTCTGCTCCAGAGGTCTCAGGTACACAGGAACAGGCAAGTTCTTCATCTTGCTCTCTGCTTGCCCCCCATTTGCTACCTGTGAAGAGGCATTAAATTAAACAAGCACTTCTGAAACTGCCTGACTTAAAAGTTATGGATAATGTGAACAGGGATCCCAGAAACCTGGATTTAAACGATGGTACTGTATTTACACAGACTTTACATGATTTAAGTCTCACTCTAAATGTACTTCTGCAAAGACACGTTTGGTGTCCAGAGTATTCTTCTTTAGATTTGTACGGGAGCTGTGAGGTTTATACTGCGAACAAAAATTTAAGCCTCACTGATTACAACTGTGGAAACGTCATGCCAGAATCATCACAATCAGACTATTGCGCTGTTAAGTAATCTCAGAGAGATGCTTGTGTGGATGTTGGCACTGAATTGTTGAATTTACTTACTGGCTTTAATAACATTGTTCCATGGTAGAATTGTACACAATCAACAGTGACATGCAGCCATGAAAACAGCATTACTGGTAGAGTGTGACATTTCTGGTGTGCATGTGGTGATGGTGTTAGCCACTATTTTATCCTAAAGTGTTCTGAATACATGGTCATGTTTCTTATAGTTTACTTCTACTAAAGTTCAGAGTTTGATGAACATGAATGGGTACATCTGGATTTCAACTCTGAGCATTCAGCACCAATGTTTCAGAAAGAAATCTACTTCAGAAGTTGGTAATTGAACTCCTAACAGAATCAACTACTGGCAGTATTTGAATTTTCCTTCACTACTACATTAAAAGCAATGGAACATCTGGCTGGCCATTTTCCATCTACTGCCAACATACGAAAACCAGTACATCTACAAAAATCATCAAAAGTACACCACATAGCTAAAAACCACACAAGCCACCATCTTGAGGCCATCCTTCTTTCATCCCCATTTCTTTTTGTTTTTTAGGTAAACAGACAGGTCCAGTACAAAACGAAAGAAGCTAATTTTACTTCTTGGCTGATTGACCACATTTGAATCAAAACTGATTCGTCAAATCTACACATTTTACAAACTATTCCTTTAATGGTAGTATCTTGCCTTGTATTTGCTGGGCAGACTCCAGCCGTGAGCCGTCATCCGTCCATCCTCCTTCTGCATGTGGGCTTTCACTTGGCGATACTGAGCCTTCTTCTGTTCTTTACGAGATGGAGAACTGCACGGGTCCATGCTGAGAGACAAAGAGAGAGAGGATTGCAGTAAGGATCTGACAAAGAACATGCAACACATTAAGAAACATCTTCAATATGACCAGAAGTTTCACAAAGCTGCTGCTATGCTGAATAGGCCCTTACTCTTCTTTGAGGAAGTCAAAGGCTTTGGATCTCTCTGTGGGGAACTGAGAGAAGGTACTGCTCTTCCTCATGCCGCTGGGAGGGTTATACCTCATGTTGGAAGGGGAAGCCTTCACTGCGCTGCTGGAGGTCGAGGGGCTGAACAGCCTGCTGAAGCTGGGACAGCACACAGAGAGAACTGATGCAGGGAGCGGGAAAGGAGTGGAACAGACACACTGAGCTCCCACACACTCTCCCACACTTAAAGCATGCACGGGAACACCTGAAACATCAAAACTACAGCTACAGCTATCGCGATGGACAATCGGCTTGTAACTGAGCTGTTTATTTCTTTTTAGCCTTCTTCTAAACAGCACTACACTTCATTGACATGTTAAAACTAAATACATTAAAGCTGGTGCAATTACAAATTCCTGAACAAAAACGAGCTACATTTTGTTGATGTAAATAACACAGGTAAAGGAACGTATGCGGTACTGGAGCAACACCTACATCAGAATGTTGCAGAATAAATACGTACATTCAGTTGCCTCTTACTTTTGATGCAGCACTTTGATCCTCTTTAAAAAGGTAACTAATGTTTCATTATGAATTTAAAACAGTAGCTTGGCCCATTACATAGATTCATGTGTTAATTTGTGAAATATTTCAAAGGTTTTATATTGTGTTCATTGAGCCCACACAGTGTGAACTTCACGTTTACAAAAGGAAATAATTGGTCGATCTGTCTGTTCAGAAATCTGAATTTAAATTGATCACAGGAATTCATCATCAGTGCATTCTTAGAGAGAGCACTTTAATTTGCAATAAGAGGACAGTATACCATGGAGGCGCAACAAGTTTGATGATCATCTCAAGTATGTAAGCACAGCTTCTGAGTGCTGCTTGGTAGATGCTTTGTTCCCATCTACTGTAAATATTTTGATCCTCGATAACAAACGTACTTTATAGAAATACGGTTAATCATGAATTGTAGACATCTCTGTTTTTAGGTGGTTTTCAATACAAGTATTCGGGTATTTGTTCGGAAACACCAAGAAGTATATGCGGCCTGAAAGGTACCGTTTGATCCGGTCCTATCAATTACACATGTATGACAACAACAAGTTGAGGTATCAGGAAAGTGAAACTCAACAGTAGCTTCATTTAATTACTATACTAACAAAATATTAATTTCAGAAAAGTGCAAAAGTGGGAGACATCAACGATAGGGGCAACGCAAGGAGAAGCTGCTGGGCCATTTTTAAAACTGAAGCATGGTTAGGAATTCACTTTCTCAGGTTTGGATTGAGGACAAGAGAGGAACATCCCAGATATGACTGTTCACCTACATGCTGAAGATCACAAACAAATTGAAGGAGAAAAGAAAAAGATGAAGAATTGAGTTTTCAACTTGACAAACACCCATCAGATGATCAGAAAGATGCGATGTGAACATTTCTGGAGGCAAAGTGCTTACAACTGCCAGATGCTGGACTTCTTCTTCTCAGTGAGAGCAGGGTTTTCTCTTGAAGCTCTGTGAAATAACATGACAGTCATCATAGCAAAGCAGAGGATGGAAGATGCAGGCAGAAAAATCTGTCATTACTTTGAGGCGTAAATCCACTTTTTGGCCTGTGAACAATGGGCTGGCTTAGCTGATTAATCTTCTATCTGCATCAGAGCAGAGCTTTGGCACACTACAAAACAGACCACCATTCAGAGGACACAGGCTAGGCTTATGACACAAAGAAAATCTAAATAAAACCACAGTTCAAACCAGTTAAAGTCTAAATCATGCTCTAATTTCACATTGCATTATTTCTCACACATAGGTCATTAAAAGAAGCAAAATGTTTTGTCAAAAGTTTGCAGAATTGAACCTGCTGATACAGAATCTAAATAATAAGGGTGTAAAAACTTGAACAATCAACAACTGGAAAAATGAACAAATTCGAAACCTCAAATTAAAATTTTACTAAACTATAACGCCAGATCTGTTGGTCTCTACATCAAAACCAGGTCAAAACTAGTCATTTGAGGGCATCCTATGCATTTTGTATTGTTTATAGCTCAGTTGTACTGTTTTCAGGGTATCTGCACATTTTTTATATGCAAATTCGATGACTTTTAAGACCCTTTCAAGACCTCTAAGAAGAAAAATTAAGACCATCAGGGCAGCAAAAAACACAATGGCCTAGAATTTAGTTGATTTCAACAAGGGACAAACTGTATTTATTGGAGCAACAGCTCTAACATAAAATGTCTTTTTCAACCAGCCATGGTACTTTTCATCATCCAACCATCTCTCATTGAATTTGCATTTACCCATTTACCCATTCTTTCTACACTCGCGTTTTTAAGGGAAACCAGTCTCCCTGCTACGCACCAGCTACGCACATGCAACACTATTTCTTCTCTTTCTATGGCATGCATATAAGCCTATGGGGTACACACTGCCTCCTGTGCGCTGATAAAAAAAAGGGAAAAAATAAGCTATTATTGCTTCAATATTGCTATTGCTTCATTTCGCTCAAGAATTAATTTAAGAATTAATTTTTAACTTTTTAATACATTTCCGCGGACAGGATCCGCGGAGGCCCTGTGTTTTACTGTTTTGTGTAGTCAGCAAAGTGTTTTTTCAATAACATACTAAAACGCTTACCGGATCATCTCTGTCCACCTAACAGCTTCCTGCAGCTCCATCAGTCTTTCTTTATACTGGTTCCTCTCCATCAGCACACGCGCCATCTCCACCCGCGTGAAGCGCCGTCTCTGAGCCGTGGGCACGTCACTCTACCAATGAATAAAGTAAAGTGGCCCCTTATAGTCACGTGAACACACCACAGCACACAGAGTGAAATTCTTTTTCTGCATTTAACCCATTCACCAAGTAAAGCAGGGGGGCCGCCACTAATGGGGTGCTCTCAGAGCCGTGTGTGGGGATGGTACCTTGCTCAAGGGTACCTCAGTGGTGCCACTCGCAGTCCTGGGATTCGAGCCCACGACCTTCTGGTCACAGGGGCAACTCCCTAACCACCAGGACCCACAGTGAATAGCATTCACGATGTGATTTCCTGTACATACACAGTGTTACTTTAAAACTGTAATGCGTTATTTATTACTTGTTACTGTCATTTTAAAGTAATTTGTTGCATTACAATATTAATGTATTTAAAATGTAAAGCATTACACTATTATTGCATTACTTAAGTTACTCTCACCAAAATAACTGGAAATATGGACTTGGCTCTAAATGTAGCTCATGACGCTCAGGTAGCTCATTACACAGCCAGTGGAAGGTGATGTGGTATCTGACTGAGCTGGGCTTATGGTTAACAACAGGATCACTCATCTCTCTGTTCTGTCTGACTACAAGAAGTAGTCAAAATCTCGCTGTGATTTTGGCGAAATTGTATGAAGAAAAAAAATCACTTCATTCCGGGTTAAAAATCCATTGTAACTCGCATTACTGACATTTGTACCAGTAAAATATTACCAGATATTTTTCTGTAATGCCTTACATTACTGCGCTACAGCAAAAAGCAATGCATTACAGTCATTTGTTACTTCTGTAACGCGTTACTCCTGGTAACGAGGGGCTATTTGAGTGTACAAAATCCATTAGTCCATGTACCTCTGTAGACAAAGAAGCTGAAAAGAAGGACTCAGGCTAAGAGAGAAATGCAGAAAAGAGGATAGAGAGGGAACACTGTTCAAACAGAGAATCCTCTTTGATCATCCTCTTTGGGACAATGTGTTAGAAAAGGTCTAAACTGTAACTGAGCCATGCCCTGCCCTTAGCAATTCACTGTGTGTGTGATATAGATTATATTATCCTTGGAGAGACTATTAAAAAGAGTCCAGGGGACAAAGTATAAGAAACTTTCCAGTTTCATCCAATTCAGCTCTGCTTGGCAAAATGCAAAATGCCACGTCACTGAACAAAGGCTGTTTAAGGTTATGCTGTACTGCTCCCATGATCATTCAGTATCTAAATTTTACTCATTTTACAGATTAATTCACCTCTAATTCTGTGAATGGCACAATTCATCACCCCGCTATCTCTGAGCGCTATGATTAGCAAAGCGCATGAAGTGGCTCCTGGAAAAGCGCGGACTGAATGAACATGACGGATGTGAGCACTTAGGTCTTTCTCACCAAGCGCTCTGGTCTGAGGATGCAAGACCAGAAGAAATCTATCGTGAATAAAACAAAAATAAACCCTTTTAAATTCTGGCACGGCAGGTCACAGAAGCTGCCCCAGCTGCAACATTTCTCTAAAAAGCCCTCGAGTCTTTCCAAGAATGATTATTTTCATCCACGCAGGTGAGTCAACTGGAAGAAGATGGGCCTCCCACTAAGGAAGCTCTGGAGATTCAGAGTGATTTAACACTAGCGCCACTCAGCGTAAACCTCACTAACTACTCTAGAGCACCATCTTCTACTTTAGTAGGGTGACCAGATTCGGGATTGTGATAAAGAGGACACCTAGCGCGGACTTTACCAGCTCGACCGTGGTTCCGGGGGGATGGGGGGTGTAGGAGGTGTTGACGGTAATTTGCGGGATGGGGTGAAGTGCCGAGGGGTGGGATATGCGCATCTCGGGTTGACAGCCGTGGTCCGCGGGGGTTAATATGTTTTATGCGCATCTCGGCCGCATCTCGGGCCGACGAATGTTTAGGCAGCTCAAAATCCTAAAATTCTGCACGGACGCCGGGCACAGGTCTCAAAAAGAGCACATGTCCGGGAAAAAGACGACGTCTGGTCACCCTAACTTTAGAGCCACACCTTCAGTTCCACCTCCTAAGTTAGAATGTGTAATTTCTATTCCAGAACTTTCTACTCAACAACTCCACCAGCGTCATGCTCAACAAATTCACCTTCTGCTCTAGAACCTGATCCTCTACATCACCTATCACTAGGGCTTAATTTTCTACAGTACTGTGCAAAAGTCTTAGGCACCTGTGCAAATTGTTCAAAGACATTTTTCTCAGTGTGTAAAGTGTATTTCAAGAAAGCAGCAAAAGGTATCTGGATTTTTTTTTGTTTGCATAGAAGTAGTTGATATTGTGTGAGCTGGTGAAGAGAACACAGGTTCGGTTCCAGATTCCTCCTCGGTTCCTCCAGCCGTTGTTTGGATTTGTGAACTACAAGTAATACTGGACTTCCATAAGCAACACACTGATATACTGAACTGAAAATCACTATTAACTGTATCATGTTATTTGTATTTCTTATTTTTGGGTTTATTTATAGGATTTACTAATAAAAATAGACTACTGGGAAGTCTTTGAACATAAATTTCAGTGCGTAAGACTCTTGCACAGAACTGCACATCTCCACATTCTGCTGTAGAGCAATATTCTCTATAGAGTTCCATTGTATGCATATGTAATCATATGTTAATATAGGTAATGCAAATCCAGCTGCAAGCTTGCTATTTAGCTATTGTTATAACTGCATCTGTTCTTCTGTGGTGTCGGGGTCTGCTTTAAAGCGCCGCTCTATACATCCATCTTCAGCTCTAGCACTTCAGCTACTTATTCAGCTTATTCAGCTACATTATGTGCAGGTTACATGTACATTACACAAAAAGCAATCTAATTAAAATGTCATATAATAAAGTAATAAGTCATGCTTAATAAGCATGTTCATAGACCCAACACAAAACTGAATTCCAAATGGCTCTTCGTTAGACATTTAATGCAGAAGTCCCTGTTTACAAGATCAGTATGCAGGAAGTAAAGAGACATTTGGGATTCAGCCCATGTAGGAGGTAGCAAAAAACAAAAGATAATTAATAATAAACAGCTCTTGGCTGTTATTAACAGAGCAAGAGAGACAATTGTTCAGTGAATTCTGATCTGAGCGTTCTCATTAAAGTCACACAGCCAGGAATCAGATGTACACAATATGGACAAAAGTACTGGGACACACCTGTGTTTCAGGGTTTGGGCAAGGCCTCTTCCTTCCAGTGAAAGACAATCTTAAAGCAGACCAAGACATTTTGGAAAATGCCATGCTTCAAACTTCGTGGACACAGTTTGGGGAAGAATCTTTTCTATTCCAGCATGACTGTGTCCCAGTGCACAAAGCAGCTCCATAAAGACATGTCTGGAGGAGTTCAGTGTGGAAGAACTTGATTAGCAGCACAGAGCCCTGATCTCAACCCCATCCAGCGCTTTTGGGATGAACTGGAACGGATATTGTGAGCCAGGCCTTCTCATCCAACATCAGTGTCTGACCTCATAAATGCTCCAGAGAATTAATGGGCCTAGATTCCCACAGTAACTCCAAAATCTTGTCGAAAGCCTTCCGAGAAGAGTGGAAGCTGTTTTAGCTGCAAAGGAGAGATCAACTCCATATTAAAGTCTATGTATTTGAATGCAATGTTATTAAAGTCCCTGTTGGCGTAATGGTCAGACGCCCCAACACTTTTGTCTGAATAGTGAATCTTATTTCGAGCACAAATGTTTTAGATCAGATTTGAAAATAGATTTGTGTGTTCACACCGCTCTGTCAGATCAGTCACAAAAATCAGGCTTATACTCAGATACATAATAGGCTTGTATATATCAATCAGTATTTGTGAATGTGTATATTTTGTTAAAGTCTGCCTAAACTAAAATAAATGCTAACTTTCACAAAGTCCCCTTGATGCTAAACGCACTGAGACACACCTGAGCCTGGTGAAGGTTCCGGAGAGTGTAAACAGAAGTAAAGTGTTGAGGCAGAGGGTGAAGGGAGGAGACTGAGACAGAGTAAGACATGCAGCATTACCCCCACTCTAAAACTCACTGACCCACCACAAATTGAATCACAGAGCATTCCTCTCTCATTTCTTTCTCTCTCGCGCTCTTTCAGCACTTCTACACCTCACTCTCCTTTAGACATATGCACGGAAAAACCATTTCAAACCCCAATGTGGCCTCCAGTCCCTTGAGTATTGTTAATGAAAGATATTTACAAATTAATCCACACCTATTGAAGGGCTGAGCTGAATAGAAAGCAAACACCATCGTTTTTGGAACTTAATTTCACACCGCGTAAAGCACATTTTTTACAAGGAGTTTTAAGAGAACACCCTCAAACCACAGAACACCTGGTATTACTGAAAATTATTGAAAAGTCTTCCTCCGTTTTACGGCCGGTTTCTGTATTATGTCATGTCATCAGATTCCTGCAAAATCATTAAAAAAGTGCTCAAAGAATATTTCTCAGGGCTCAGGGCTGCATACTTAGTCCACTACTTTTCATTTAGATGACCCACGATTGCATGGCCAAGTAAAGCTCTAATCACACCATCAGGTTTGCTAATGACATGACTGTGGTGGCTCATAAGCCACAGTGATAAGACGGCATACAGAGATGGGGTTCAGCAGCTGCCTGTCTAGTACACTGAGAACAATCTATCTCTGAATGTGATCTCAAAAACCGCTCAAAACTGAAGAAATGATCACTGACTTCAGAAAAACTCACTCCGGCCACACAGCACTCAGCATCAACGGCTCCATGGTAGAGACAGAAAAGAACACATGTCTCAGACGACCTCAGCTGCACCACCAACACCTCCTCCTTCACCAAAAAGGCACAGCAGTGTCTACTTAAGACGTCTGAAGTAGGCAAACCTCCTTCTCAAACCCTCCCAGTGTTCTACAGGGGCACCATAGAGCATCCTGACCAGCTGCATATATGTTTGGTACTGCAGTTCCAGGGCTACAGACCAAAAGAAGTAATGGATTGTTAAAACAGCTGGAAACATCATCGGGGTGTCTCTCTCCTCACTGCTGGACATCTTCCATCCAAGTGCAGCATCAGAAAGGGCTCCTGCAGTGTGTACACACCACTCACACGAACTCTTCACACTGTTCCCAACGCTATTGCAGAATCATAGACAGACCAGCCAGACTGTATGGAAGATTTTCTGTGTACATTTATGACTGTTTGTCTAGTTAAATAAGCCCAAATCAACACAAAAAACCCCAAAAGTGAATCAAAACAATGTCATTTATAGTCTTTCCTCTCAAATAACTCCCAAGTGTCTCAAGAGATTCCAATTTTCATCCATGGTGGTGCCACAACCATTTCCGAGGGGTTTGCTCTCTCTGGGTGAGTAGGGCAGAGGACAGTAATGGAAGGTGAGGGAGGACCGGCCTACCGACCCAGAGAGAGAGAACACAGTTATGCTGAGTGAATTAGGAGAGAGAGGACCACACTACCCACCAACCCAGAGTGGGTAATTTGATTCTTTTTTTAGTAACATAGTAATTTAATGCGTTATAATTTTAAAATTGATAATTAGATTACCGTTACAATTTCAAGTAACGTTACGTTACCGCTGCCTTACCCAGTGTTGTGCACAAACGCGTTCAATGAACGGTGTTCATTGAACACGTTCCTGTTTTTCATGAACGCTGAACTGAACGAATCAGTTCACAAATTATGAACGTGCACGTGAGCGATGTTCACTCTTGCGAGACCATACACAGCTCACGTTTCACGTTTACTGATTACAGTCTCCCCTCCTATGGTCCTATATCCTCACATGTGGCATAACATGATACGTTGCTTAAGTGGTAAGATCTATTCTCAACCTCAAAATTGTTTTTTAATGTATCTTATGTCTGTGATTGTTCAGTGGTATGACAGATCAAAGGAGAAGCTTAAAGGAGGTTCAAATAGAACGATGTTGTATTGAAAATGTAAAAAAAACGAATTAACCTGAACTAGTTCATTTTTTGAGCTGTGAACTTTTTTTTAATGAACTGAACTTTTAACTACTTCTTTTTCAGTGTGAACTGGCACAACACTGGCGTTACCAATAAAATCAAGTGCTTTAATATCTATATTGTAAAAACAGAAATAATAATTCACAGTAACCTGTCAACGTCCGGCAGGCTTCTGTCTGACAGTCAATTTTAATGATCTTAAGTTAAACATGGATAAAAGTGAGAGTGAATCAATTGATAAGGATGGAAAAAATACTAAGTAGTTTAACCCTTTAATGCCGAAGCCAAAAAATAATGGGCAGAAAATTCTAGTTAGTCTTTATTAGGCCCTTTAACAAAATGTACAAATAATAATAATTATAATAATTTACAAGCATATTTTTTTTGTCTGTATCGTATTTGATACTTTGGGCATTACACCATTACAATTTTTTTTGTTTGTATCATATTTGATACACTACCCATAAATCATAATGCTCTGCATCGGGAGTCCAATTCCTATCTTCTACTTCGTCATCTGCCTCTACAAGGCCCTCTATCTCACTCAAATTGCCATCAAGGAAGCACAGGACATCTTCAGTAGTGAACCTCCTTTTAGAAATCTATAAACTAGCCATAGCATAGATATTTATGAACTTCTACTTATGAATTATTTGCTGTAAATATCACATTTAAATCTGTAAATTGTGTAATTGATTCATCAAAACTCTGTATTATGGACTATGGAAGACAAATGGACATTTAAAAAAAGTATTTTGAACAAAGTAAAAAAAAATCATCAAATGACCAATATCCTTCACCTTGACATAATCAGCAGGGTGCTAATCAGATTCGGCCATTTTGAATTCCAACTTACCACATGTGAGAATTGTTGTAGTGCAAAAGGTATCCAACAGGGGGCAGAAGACAAGCATCAGACAGTATACAAAAGAGTTTTATGCAAAGTTTATATCTCAGGGTAATGCAATGGATCTCAGAAATGCATGTCTCAAATATTATACGCACATCATTAAAGGATAAGGAAAGTATTTGCTTTTGAGTGTTCTTTCTTACTTTTAATAGAAAGTGCTTATATAACAAACATTTCCAACTCACCTTTTGTGTACATTCTGATTCTTACATTTTCTTACATATGGAAAAGTAAAGGTTTTGGAAAAATGGAAATACTGATCTTGCTTGTCCTTGTGATCACAGTCACAGTTAGAGAACCTAGGTTGCATGGGGACCTCAGCACTAAGCTGTGGTCTCTCAGACGGAAGGTGAGGGGTTTCATGTCAATCTTCCTAATGAATACCTTTAGGATACAAAGGAAGGGGTCAGCTTCCTCTCCCAGTCTGAGCTAACTCCCATCACCGCTCTCAAGTGGCAAGTTCGATTTCCCCCTCCAATTCCAATGCATTATGCCCAGGATATTCCATTTTCCCTCAGACAGGGACAGATGGATAGATGATGTGTTTGTTTTGCTTCTTGTATGATGCGGCTACGTTCAGACACCATCCTGATTGTTTATCTAGTATTTTATTTACTTTTTACTATCTTTCATGCTCACATAGCAACAGGTGTAGCAGTGCAACGGTGCAACATTACAGGACAATGGAAATCAAGTTCCACACTTAGTTTTTAAGCTTTTTAAACCTGATCAATCTTGGCTGGCTGAGAAACTGCAAAGTGTGGACAAGAACAAAGGCCTCACAGCAATGAACAAAGAAACACTGCAGGACCCATGCCAGAGTCCAAAACACCCTGAACAACAAGCTGATCTCAGAGTAAGAGTGACTTTCCAGAGGGACATGAGGGACTGCAACATTCTGTGTTTTACTGAGACATGGCTGACCCCCTTATGCTGGACTCCCTCGGACCCTTTTCTGTGTTCCACATGGACAGAACAGTAGAGACTAACAAATCTAAAGGTGGGGGAGTCTGTTTGCAAAGGAAAGGGTGTTTCAGTTCTCTCTCTCTCTCTCTGCTGCTGGCAGAGGTACGGCTGCTTTGTCTGAATTACATGACATGCTTGGTGCGACAAGAAGCAAATAGTCAGACACAGCGATCACTTTGCTAAAAGTGAACCTTAGACAAGTTATGCCAAACTTTTAACAACACATCACATGTCCAACTAGGTAAGCTAGCACACTGGATTTCTGTTACAAGCTGTTCAAGCAGGGCTACAAAGCTATTTCACAGGTGGTGTTTGGGAGATCAGACCATAATTCTGTTTTCCTCAAGCTGAAATATAAACAAAAGTTTGGCCAAGAAGCTCCAGTCACAAGTGAGGTTCAGTGCTTCTCTGCCCAAACAGACAGGAAGCGCTCAGTGTAATTGGTTGGGACATACTCCGGTCATACTAAGATGACATCAGTGAGTTTGCAGATGTAGCTATTAGCTTCGTTAGCAAGCTTGCTAATGATATCATCCCCAATAAAGACTTTCACTAACCAGAAATTGTGGAGTATCCGGAAACTTCGGGAGCATGTGAATTTCACGCACCAAATATGGCATGGACTGTGCAAAATCACAAACTTGAAAAGCAAACCCACTGTGGCTGCGAGCATCAACTTCATGTTTGCCAACAAACTGAACGCATCCTATTCCCATGTTCGTGGCTAATTGTGCTAACACTAACCACATTGCTAGTGACAGCTGTAACCTTCTAATGGAGAGTGGTTGAGTCATCACCATCCCAGAGCGCAGGGCACTGCAGCAGGTCAACATCAGAAAAGCACCTAGGCCATTCGGCATCTCCAGGCACCTGCTTTACTGCTGTGCCAACCAGGTCACCAGAGTCTTCACCTCTGGTTCAGTCTGTGGTCCCTACATACTTTAAAAGACTGATTATTGCCCCTGTACCAAAGAACAATACTCAGCTCTTGCATGAATGATTACAGCCCTGTTGCACTGACATCAGTATTAATGAAGGTTTTTGAGAGACTAATTAAGATCACATTACCAACACATCCTGCACATCACTTTCAGCCATATGGACAAGAAATATGGGAAAAGAAATATGGGAAATATGTGAGACTGCTTTCAACACAATAGTCCTCATAGACTGTCCACCAACCTGAGGGACCTGGGACTGAGTGCTTCCTTACAGGCAGACCACAGCCCTCTGCTCTACACTCTCTACACCCATGACTTCAACAATGATGAGACACGTGGAGGAGGTGGAGATCCTGACATCATGGTGTCAGAAGAAGTGCCTAAAACTGAATGTTGGCAAAGCCAAGGAGCTTGTGATGGACTTCAGTAGGAGACAGCAGTGGTCCTACACTGCCTCAACATCAATGCGACTGCAGTGGAGAGGGTGAGTAGCTTTAAATATCTGGCACTTCATTTTTCTGAGGATCTGACAAGGACTGAACATATTCAAGGCCAGACCAAAAAAGGCAGGGCAGCATTGCTACCAGCATTGAGACTGTAGAGGAAGTTTTGTGTCCCTGTGGTAATCCTAAGAACCTGATAGCAAAGATTGAAGCATTAGCAACAATCTATCAGTGAATACACCCACTTTATACTCTCTCTAAAACACACACACACACACACTATATATATATATATATAGATAGATAGATACATACATACATACATACATACATACAGTAGATATAGGTGAGCTGGCATCATTTTCAAATGGTGTATTAATTAAAAGCTCATGAAGACATAAAGGTTTGGATACAACAGTATTGCCAAGGCCAGACATAGAAAATATGCTTTTAGTGATGACACAAGCTCCTGGCTACTTGGTGGGATGATTTTCTGTTCTTAGATGCTTTACTTTCCAATTCAATAGGTAATAACAGCAGACCAAAAGGGAATTGCAGTTTGATGGTGCAGCACAGTATAATTGATTCAACAACATGTTTGACACGGGGTTAGATCTTCCTTGGGGGGCAGAGAAAGGGGGAAAAAACATGTTCTAATTCAAGGTGCACAATGAAAATGGTCAGGGATATGAAACATGTAAAAAACATGGTGCAGCATCTGTTAGCTCTCTCACAGAAGGTGTCATACAGCAATTTTCATGTTGACATGTTTTCCAAATATTTGACTGATTTGATCCGAGCAGAAGACGACCAGTATTACACTGTGCTCAAAAATTGTTAATCTTAGATGTTACTGAACCTCTTAAGTTGAACTGAAAACAAGATTTTTTGTGCATTAGTGTGGCGAAGCCTGTAATGAAGGCTGAGAGCTTTTAAAGTCACTGCTTTTCTTCATGTTTTCCTTTAGAATGCCTTCACTGAGCTTACTTTGTCAATTACAAAAGATCCCCTTGAAGTGATTTTCCCTGTACTGCTCACATGTTGTCGTGCAGTGTGTGTAGGCATTTCATGGTTGTTCTTATTGAATGTGTGTTGCTATATAACATGGTTTATAGCCAAGTGAAGGACACACTCCCACACGTTTTTCATTTATTCTGCAAAATTGCATGAATGTGCATCAGGTCAAACATGCATGTATATTTGTAAGCACCTAAAGCCATTATTTATCCAAAACATCTTTCTGATATCTAATATTTTGTGCTAGACCTGTTTTACTGATCTGTATAGATGGTCAAGCTTATTCATTTACACATAATTTAGCAACAACGTATTACCTTTAAAGGTCTTAAATAAATTAGCTGTTTGTTGGCTAATGAGTTAATTAATGTTTATTAAGTTGCATGAATATTGTATGTGACACGTTAATCAGGGAAGATAAATGGAGAATAATCAACTGAATTCACAGGAACCAAACATGGTATTAATTGGTTACCATTTGGTTGCTGAGTGCTTATGTATGTTTAGAACACATTTCCATCCATCCATCATCTACCCTTTTGCCCTGCGCTCAGGGTCGGGGGGCTGGAGCCTATCCCAGCTGCTATAGGCAAGGGCAGGGTACACCCTGGACAGTCACCAGCATGTCACAGGGCCACATAGACAGACAACTATTCACGCTTTAAGTCACACTTAGGGACAATTTAGTATGC
The DNA here is from genome assembly GCA_037974405.1 of Brachyalestes nurse. Classification (NCBI taxonomy): domain Eukaryota; kingdom Metazoa; phylum Chordata; class Actinopteri; order Characiformes; family Alestidae; genus Brachyalestes; species Brachyalestes nurse. The sequence continues at coordinate 13,422,172 of JBBPCY010000018.1, forward strand.
AATTGGCCTATCCCCAATGCACACATATTTTTGGTGGTGGGAGGACACCCACACGGTCACGGGGAGAACATGCAAAAGTCCCTGTGCCCAACCCGGGAGTCGAACCCAGGACCTTCTTGCCGTGAGGTAACAGCACTAACCCCTGCGCCACTGTGCCGCCCCCACATTTCCATGTCCTGCTAAAAAGAACTCATAGACAAGTGACAATTTTCCAAGCATAATATAACAAATTTTAGAATGAATGGATGTTTTTGTTTCTTTTATTTGTGCTGAACTGTGTCTAATGTATAGCTGATAACAGAGGATTTTGAAATTAAGCTATGTGGGGTAGAGGCTGACATTTTTTCGGGAATCCCGCGGGTCACGGGAAATAAAATCACTATTAATAATGTGATTGGGACGGGCACTGGAAAAAATGCAAGCGGGAGTGGGCGGGACCGGGAATCGTAATAACACTATGATGACTTTATACAGAAATATACCTTTTAAATAAATAAACTAATTTTAAACTCAATACTACTTGTCCTGTCTCTTTATGCTCTCCTCCTGTTTGCTTTGGTGTAGCCGGTTAAGTGAATGGCGTTCTCCACACACCCGTAACAGCTGATGGCGATAGTCCCAACCACCAATAATGTAAGAGAAGAAATAGCTTCTTCATGCACTCTTTAGCCGCGAAAAAAAACAACAACACGGGTGTGGGAGGGAATAGGAGTCATTCTTCTAGGATTGGGACGGTACATTATTTTCCCCCAATTTTTTTATGGGATTGGGACGGGACAGGATTTTTTTTGTGGGAATGGGACAAGAGAGGTTTGAAAATTCACTCCCGTGTCACCCTCTAGTGTGGGGTTGGGTAGATGTGGGTAGATTAGGATTTTGTATATTGAGGGGGGAGTGCAGTTGTTATATTTGAGGCCACACATGATGTCCAACATTTGACACAATGCTCTATTAAACATTTTACATTGGACGACTGTAATAGTGCCCTTCTATTAATAACATCTCTGTAATGCCATTTTTTTCACACTTTAAGCAAGGTTGAAGTTCCACTACAGACTGTTGTGACATTGAGGCGCCCACACAGCACTGTAACCACTGGCCCATTTAAGGTAGAACAGAAAATTCCAACTTTGTGACTAAAGGTAAGCGATGCAGAAATGCAGAATCAGCAGCCCTGCCAAGCTTGTGCCCTTTGTAATGTGACCTAAGATTAATTTACAGGATCAGGACATTATTCATCTGTATAGGTTGTTTTGAAGTTGGAAGACAGTTTTGTATGCATTTGATGACACGTCTCCAAAGATTGCGACCTATTCATTAAACATTCAGGTGTATAGCCTGGGAAAGCCAAGGCCTATCGATGCCAATGATTTATAAAGTTCTGTAAAAACTCCCAGCATTTCCTGAAATCTTTCTAAAAGCAAAATTGGAAAACTACAGATGTCAATTCAGGTGAAGAATATGTAATATGTATGTAGTAGTAGTAGTGGAAGATTAGGCCTAAGGTGTGAGCTACACAATTACACTAATACCAGTACGCCACCAAGAAACACAGAACCTGCACTATCTTTAATGTGTTGCTAGTGACAGCAGGCTAACACACAACCGCCCACATGGACACAGCCTCTAGTGAGAGTCATCCTGCAGGAGAGCGACTTGAAAACAAGCGGAACAAACAGACCTCCAGAGCGAAGAAAAGGAGAACTGTGATGACGATGAAAAATCTGTGACATAGAGAGGAGCTTCATCTGTCTTCTGGAAGTGGCTTGGATTTAAAAAGACTGATATGGAGCGAAAGTATTCACAGATGCCATGTCACTGTTGTGGCAAGAGTTGGGAACACTATCAACCTGTTGCATCACATCAAAATGTGCTTGAACATCAAGACAGCTTGTGTTTACAGTCATCTGGGTTGAAGTCCACCAGTGGTGTCTGTGAAACACAGCAGGGTCAGACACATGCTCAAACCTCACTGGAAATAAAATGACCATAAAGGAAAGCACTGGATTGAAATCACAATTATGGTTTATTGATGTGAGGACCTATCCTCTAATGACGAGGCAGCTTATACCCAGCCTAGGAGTAGTTAAACATACTTTGGTTTGTCTTAAGTGTACAGTGTTTGTAAATGATTTTCAAAGGCTGTTTCAAAGGATGATGCGTTGTAAAGTTCTGATTTGTGCTATTTTGCACAGTACACATATCTTTGGTTGTTAGACGTGGTTAATTTTAACCAGCTAATACATGTAGCTGTACATCCAGCTAATTGTTTCTAATAAATGTAGGGAAAAAAGTCTGTTTGGTATACTGTCATATTACTGGAGCCATCAGAAAGGTTTATTATAAGATGAATTGAAAATATTTGCCCCGACTACCCACTACGTGTACATAGAAAGTTTAAATACATTAGAAAACATACAAAAACAACAATAATTAGCTGTTCATATTCTCTGGTTAATGTATCACATACAGATGTTTCTTTACACTCATTTAGTATATTTTTATCTGATGACTTTCTTGATTGCTTACCTGTAGTCACAAAGTTCAAGTTTGAATTTCCCATTACGCGTTCAAAGTGGCAGCAGTTACAACAGCTGCAAGGGCACCAGAGTGTCATAGACGCACAATTTGAGGTGGTACTTATAACCTGGAATATAGCTAATTTCTGGCTTGCCTAAAGAGTGTAAAACTGGACATTTCAGAGAGACCAAAGAGGGATGGCTTTTTAGTCATCAGCTGTTTAAGAGGCCACAACCAAATGAACAACATGCTGTGCTAGCCAGCAGGCATGATGGAGAATGGATGCCAAATTAATTTACATTTACGGCATTTAGCAGACACTTTTATCTGAAGCGACTTCCATTCCCTAATGACAGTGGACAGTCTCCCTGGAGCAACTTGGGGTTAAGGGTCTTGCTCAGGAACCCAGTGGTGGTGTGCTGAAGGTAGAATTCAAACCCATGACCTCTTGGTCAAGAGGCAAGTATCCTACCCACTAGGCCGCCACAACCCCAATACTGGCACATGTCTAAGGATATTGTATGTAATGCATTATGAGGAGGACATGCATTGCTGTTTTTCAGCAGTAATACATCTATACACATTTCCCCCTCACTGCATCTTTAATGCTGTTCATGAACTGCAGCTCTATAATGAACAGATGAGTGCGCAATCTCTCCCTGGCTCTCTCCCAGCAGGACGGCTGCCTCACCAGATTTCTGTGTTTATAACTAATACAAGCGTTTGTTTGCTCAAGTAAACAAGGCCATGGGGCAACAATCTTTCCTCATCCCCTCATTCACTTTCTCTCTTGTTAAAACTACAAGAGCTGTAAGTGTCTCAGTGTGTCTCACGGTACAAGTTTCGGTGGAGTTTCTCAGCTGTTTCATTCAACAATTTTACAGCCTTGTTTTCAATGGGCTCTGGAGTCAGACCTCCTATTTGGAAAGGAGAGGAAATAACAAACAAAAAAACCTGTCATTCCTTCACATGTGGTGCGTGAAATTATACATCCCAGTGTTATGAATGGAGTTGTTGTGAATGTCCACTGTTACAGGCCACCGTAAGGACAGTAAAATGTTTAGTCGTTGTCTAAATCATCCCGTGGTTTGTTGTTTATCACACTGAGCTCATCTCTCCATCAAGACAAATTCCCTTTCACTCATCCACCCCATCGTCCCCCGTCTCAGGGATTCCAGTCAGTGCAGAAACAACAACAGTGGCCACATTACATAGCAGCAGTGCAGGCCAGAATGCGCACACTTATGCTAGTTCACAGATGATGAACTACAGTGGCTTGCGAAAGTATTTAACACACCTGAATGTCATCATAGATTTCTGGATTGCAAAAGATTGGTACACTATTGTTTCTATTCAGTATTTTTAATGTGAACTCTCATACTGTAACAATAAAAACATTTTCTGCAGGTGTTTATCTAAAAAAGAAAAAACTGAACTATAGGGTTTGCATAAATATCAACCCCTGTACATTAATACTTTGTAGAGAAAGCTTTTGCTTCAATAACCGCAAAAGGGGATCAGTCTGCATGTTTTCCTGTAGTGATTTCTCCACCATTCTTCTCATCAGAATTTATAGACATCCTAAGGTGGTCAAATAAGTGTCACCTTTGTGTTGTTTGTGATTTATTTGTCATTTGTAAACCTGGTGCACACAAAGCACAGGGGTTTGAATTCTTATGCAAACAACATACACCAGTTTTTATTTTTATATTTTTGATATTGGTAGATACATAACCAAACCCAGCTATTGGAGGTGCACATTTATTTCTTAGATACCAGATCGGTCGAGGCCCAGGATTAACAACAACCGCCACCAGTATTATTAGCAGGGTGGTAATTGGGCTATTGTTGGACAAAGAAGAAGAAGAGTGGGAGGGTGTGTCTGGAGGACATGCAGGCAGTTGGTGTGAGAAAGGAAGCAGTAGAGGAGAGGGGGAAATAGGACGGCTGATCCACTGTGGTGACCCTTAATTGGTAGCTACCAAAAGTAGAAGAAGAAGAAGATGAAGAAGAAGATACATAGCCTATTTTGGTGTTGAATATATACTGGTGGATTGACATAAATGTTGTTTGTGGAAAATTATATATATGCGTTTTAAAAACCAGAAAATTATGATGAAAATTGAATTGAATACTTTGGATACTTCATTGGTTAAATACTTTTGCAAGCCACTGTAGCTCCCCAGCACAGGAAAGCAGACCAGCAGCATTAGGGGCAGCTTTGGTGATTTCACTGCTCAAACACAACTGGCTCAACCCATTAATTGTCAGGTTTAGTGGCTGTATTTGTGCAGGGAATGCAGCAAACTATGCTGGACCCCAGCCCACCTGACCTGGAACTGAACCATGCGTTACATTTTGATAGCCCTGCCCTGGAGCTGCTCTGAGTTCACACTCTGCATGCGCGTGTCCGTGTAGCCAGTGTTTGTGTGTGAAACGGAGGGGTGAGAGTGTGCATGAAAATGTCCTTGTCAGCAGTGCTGTCAGTTCTATGTGGAGTTAGTGTGTTGATGTGCCTGTGAACCATGTTGCAGACTCTCTCTTTCTTGCTCTGTCTCTGCCTCTCTCTCTCTCTCTTTTTTCTCTCTTTTTTCTCTCTCTCTGTCTCTCTCTTGCTCTCTATTCTGTAGCTACTGTATGCATACTAGCAAACTGCAAAAGTCTATTCCCAGCATCCAACTCTCTTTCTTTTATTAATTCAAGATCACATCTGAACATATTATGGGTTATTGAGATGATTTCTAAGAATTCTGGTAAAATGAAGTCAAGTAAAACTCCTACTAAAAGCACATTTTCAAAACTAGTGAAATTCCATTTCATTACTATGGACTCAATCATTTTAGTAACTGTCACTCTTTGTGCTCATTTTGTAGCATAAATGCTTCAAAATGAGATCAAACATGTAAGTGAGACGGAGCTAGAGAAGTTAAACGTAACAGAAAGTTAAAATATATTGTCTTAAGATAATTTCACTTATTGATTATTAAATTTCATGTATCACACATTTCACTTCATATATTTTACCTACTATTTTTTGCTGCGAAAACCAGTGTGTGTGTGTCGGATCAGGTCACCGCATGGCTTTTGAGTGTTCACACATCTCCATGTGTCCTCACACTAAAAAAGGGAGCCTGACATCACAACTCTGTCAGATTACAAGAACTGAACAGCACCTCTCATTACAAATGGGTTTAGAGACGGAGGAGAGGGGGTGGAGAAGGACCACCATGAGTTAGATTAGAAGCACATGGGGCAGTAACTGTCTGGCTGTGCCGTTGCATGCTTAACCAAAAGTTCCTTGGAGAATGTGTACCTGATCAAAACTTCACAAAGCACTACGGGGTGTTTCCTGCCCTTTACTTTTGATCTGCGTTCCATTTAACTTCTTAAACTGCTCAGTAATCAGTTATTAATCTTAGGGCCTACAGCACTGGGCAAAAGTCTTATAAAATCGCTCAGAACTATTTAACTTGGCAGTAAGCATGTTTTTGTGAGTAATAATGTTGTTTAACATTAGAGCAAATAAAAATATACATAAATATGTAAAATATAACTAATACAATGTCAGAGCTCTTGAAGGAGGAGGCTGACTTCCAGTCCTGGAATTTCAGCACTGGCTACCACTGTGCTGAGTGATGAGGTGGGGAGAGGGAGAAAGGCTACTCCAAGAAAGGCCATTTGTGTTTTTTTGGACTCCTGGCCATGCATGGCTGTAGCATCACTGATGGTAGGACCAATGCTTAGATGGATTTGTCACTCAGGAAGCCCTCATAACCTGTTTTTAAATGTTATTAATAGGGGTAGTGTTGAGTACCACAGCACAGGGGGTCAGTTCCCAGCATGGACGAGCGTATCATGCTACATCAGTCCTTAAGACTCCTAACATTACATTTACCTACATGATTCAGTTGTATTCAACTGCCAAATGCATAAGGATAAATGTAAATATCCTGGCTGGATGAACACAGGTTTGGTTCCTGATTAAAGTCCATTAGCAGAACTCAATTGAATTTAATAAAGGAACGATTAGCTTAAATAGGTTTTGGATTCTGCAAATACTGGGCCTCCTGGAGGAGATATCTGGAAAGGATTAAGTTAATGCACACATAAAATCACAATGGATTGCTTATTTGCTTTTATGTATTTAGTCCAAATTTACTGCTTAGATAAACGCCTATGCATGCAATTTTCTCAAACTTCTACACAGTGGGACACTGTATCACCCAGCAACCTATTATTTGGTTGTTATTCCTATCATTTACTAACTCATATGAAAGTATAAAGGAATCGAATGCTATTGCAGTTGACGGTATAAAGGTTGCATTTTCTACTGCTTACATTTTCTCTCATTTAGATGGAGTGTTGACTTATAGTTCCTCCTATCCTCTGCTGCTTTTCTTTTAAAAGACTTGAATGTAATCCTACGAGCAATCGCACCATTCATCAAAAGTGTCTGCAATCTGAAAATCCGTCTTTTTTAGTAATGAATAACAATTACCCTTTTTTTTGTACTTTAAACGTCTAATCCCGTTACGCATATTGCCTTCCTCCTCTTTCCGGGTAGCAGCGCGGCTGGGCCAGAGAGATGGGGATAATCTATAGCAGACTTGAAATCTCCCCCGTCCCCCCTTTCGCCTCTCTTTCATCCCACTTCTCTTCCCTTTCATCCCTCGCTCCTCTCTCATCCCTCTCTCCGAGCGCTGCCTGTAGCAGGGCAGAGAGGAGAGGAGGAGGCAAAAGGGATTTATTTCTTCCATACCAATGTTCTCCTCCATAAATCACAGTTCCCCCTTTTTTCTTACATCACAGTTACAGAGAGTGTGTATAGAGCTTAGGGATGTGCAGGTCTCATTCTTCATGGTCAACTAATCAGTGGATGGTATGAAGGACTAATCGATTATTTGGCGTAGGCCGACAAGCGCAAAAGCTGGCGTGGATGTGAGCGAGGGGTCTCTCAGACTTCCAGTCTTTTGAGATGAAAAAGCGTCTTTAATCAGTGAGAATCGTCATTCTATTACTAATCATCGTTCATCATCATCACAACTCTGTACATGCATAATGAAGAACAGAGGAAGGCCCTAAAAGCAGTAAGAGTATAAACAATTGTAAGTTGCTCAACATTGTTGTCAAAAGTTGGAGTGCTGTATTTACAGTGGAGTTCTGGTACAAAGAAAACCTTGCAGCATGTTATTGTGAGGTCTTTTGTTTTAATTATGCATGAAAAGTGTCATAGTTACAAGAAAGTATTTCATTACCATATAAAAATAGCGTAAATTGATACATTAAGCCATAATTATAATGGCTATGAAGTATCTCACTGTTATGAGAAAGTGTCACAAAAGTCATAGTTTTGAGTTAGAGAACCATATTATAGTCATTATAATGATTATCATAATCTCATCATAATCTCGCCTTAATGTCATTTTTACAACATATGTATGTAGGTATATGTATGTGTGTGTGTGGGGGGGGGGCGGTGTGTGTGTGTCGCCCAGGATTGATATGCCGTACATTTGAAAGAAAGCTACTAATTACTAATTTACTGACTGACACCATTTGAACAATTGCCAGCTCATAGAATTCAGTTATGAGGTTTAGATGGATCCTTCACTTCATCCAGTTAACTGCATGCATCCAAAATCACTTTCCCTAAGAATCTGCGCCGGGCATTGCTCTCTCATGTTCTCTCATCTCTTTCTCTCCCTCTTCTCCTCTCTTTCTCTCTCCCTCTCTTGTCAGTTTTGGGGCGAGTTGGGCAAGATTTATTTGGCCTGTCCTGTGCCTGACTTCATTTGAAACGGAGAGTGGATCCATGCTGCTATCAGAGCCATAACTCTCTCCCTCTGGGGTTTGCCGCAGCCAGGAGCTGGAGTGAGAGGAGAATCTCTGTGTCTGTCCAGAGATTAGAGATGGCCTGTTCATCTTCATTTCCCAGGTACAGAAGAAACCAGCTCAGAAAGGCGGGTGAGTCAGTGTCAACCTAGATAATACCTCGCCGTGTTCAAAAGTTTACCCTCGAACAATACAACATGGTTCCAGATTTCGCACCTCCGAGAATAGTGAAATCAATTACAGAGTGAATGAAAATGACTGATGTTTGAGTGATCGGAAGAGCAGAGAATGTTCTGTGAGTCCGTCAGAAGTCTACCTGCTTCTGCGAATCATAACTCAGCACTAGAGCCAGGTTTAGAAGAGACTTGCTCTGAGAAAACACAATAAAACAGCATGTTTCACCCAGCGAGGGCACCCTGCAGTGCTCCCCTCACCTCGCGCCATCTTTCAAATACAGACATGCACAATCAGCACAACATCAGGCATCCCGCTGAATCACGGGTTGAGGTCACTGTGTGTTACAGATTGGCATTAAGTGGAAGCGCTGCTTTGGACAAAAGACACTAATTAGCACTTACAGCTACTAATTAGCACATTACAAACTGCATGACTGTCATCACACACTTCCTTCAAACTATGTTGAGGGGCCATAATGTTGACCAGACCTCCTGCTGTGTTTTCTGACACTTTCTACACAACATTTCCTTTAGACAACTTTTGTCCATTTTATACATAACAGTATGACATCCGGCGTCAAGCTATATAAGCAAGTATCCTGTGTTGGCTTGAGTCACATGACTTGGACTCGAGTCAGACTTGAGAATTTGATGACTTGTGACTTGACTCTGATTTGAATACAAATGACCCTGACTTCGAGCTGGACAGGAGCCTATGACTAGAAAAGACTCGAGAACCAAATTGGAAATAAGTGGAGAGGTGTTTTGCATGTAAATGAGTTTCTGTCCTGGCGTAAGCAGTAATGATGCAATTCAGATTACTGGAACATACATGTAGGACACTTTACATATGTTCTTCTGGCTTTACCTTACATGTATATTTGTAAATGTAACATCAATGGAACACCAGCGGCACCAGTTTCATGGAATCACCCTTGCAGCTCCAGTGCAAACCTAAATACTTTTGGACCCCGAGTGAGTCTTGGCTGATCAGCTACGTTTGGGGAGTTGTGTAAATTCGATTTTTGGCTGAGCAATCATTCATCTCAACCATGCTGTCTCGTTCCGGAGGTTCTGTGTCGAGGATCTTTCTGTAAACATGCAGAAAAATGGGAGTAATCAGCATCAGGAGCGGAGTGAAAGAGACCTAGGGGCTTTGTCCCTTGCCTGAAAGTCTCTATGAGCATCATAGTAAATGAAAAGTGGACTTAAACAGCCCAGCCCTGAGATCTGTGACCACCCAGCCTTAGCAGCCCAGGAAATGAAAACCTACAGATGCACTCTTAAAGGATTGGCTTTCTCAAAAACAAACCTCGTTTACACAAGAGCGAGAGGGTTATGTGGGATTTTCTGAAATGCCAACTATGTACTGCATAAAACGAGGATGATATTTTTCCATGCTTTGTTGTTGCTGGGATTTATATTGTCTTATGAGGGGAGTCATAGGGCTGAACTGTCTCTGTGAAGCACTCAGTGTCTCTGTAAGGTGCAGGATGACAACTTTCTCAATTCCAGTCATCATGACCTCAGCAGTGAGCACTGAAAACAGACTCATATGTGTGTGTGTGTTCTATGAAGCGATGTAATAAGAGGTTTAAGGGGTTCAATGTGTGTCATTTGTGTCTATGTGTGTGTTGCATTAAGGGATGTAGTGGGGGTTTAAAGAGTTCAGGGTGTGTGTGTGTGTGTGTGTGTGTTAAAGGGTTCAGCATGTTTGAGTATGCAGCAGGAGCTTTAAACAGAGTTAGGGTTCAGTGCTCCTTGGGTCATCTCTTCTCCCTCTCTCTCTCTCTCTCTCTCTCTCTCTCTCTCTCTCCCTCTCACCATCTCCTCTCCATCCTCTCCTCTATGTCCATCCTTTTGTCGCCGAAGTCATCACTCACTCTCTCTGCGTTCCCCCCCTTCTCACTCTATCCCCCTCTTGCTCCGTCCCCCAGTCTATCCCTCCCCCCGGCCCTGTGCTCTGTCTCATTTGTGGAGGATTGCCCTGGACTGGTTTATTTTCGTGTGTTGTAACAGCAAATCCATCTTCATTGAGCTGACAGTAGAGCTGCAAAGTGTATGGTCTTTCTGCCGGCATGCTGCTATTTGTAAGGCTATATAACCCATTCTAAAGCTAATCTCCCCCATCCATCCTGTTAACAGAGCAGTGGTATTATTTACCGACTGTAATGGGCAGGCAGCACCTCTCCAACACAGGAACAGCAGTCCTACTGAAAGGTAGCATGGTGGTGCTGTCCTTGGAGATGGCAATGAACCTTTGATTAAGATTAGCATCAGAGTGGTCGGTTTGGTCATCGTTTAGCACTGGGCTGGATTTGACATGGTCTGCGACTCTTTTGCAGTCTGTTATAATCCATAAAGTGTCGTTAAATGTGGCACAGTAGTGGCAGTTGAGTTTGTCTGTTCAGTCATCCCTCAGAGTCCTGTAGTCCTGTTTCCAGCATGTTCCCCTGATCCTAAACCACTCAGGCAGGTTTGGGATATAGCAGGTTTAGTTTCCTTCATATTTACTTTGCCTTATGGATCCTTTCAGTAGGACAAATAGCAGTGGTTATATTAAAGAAATAAACATTACAGTAAATGAAAATGACTCTCACATGATTATGTTCTCATTAAGTATTTACCTACAGTTTTCCACAAATTAAAAGTAAGCCACTGAGTCATGCAAAAGGCTGTCAACCACAGAAGTATATGAGAAACTGATGCATAACAAACTGATACTCCTTAGTCAGCTAAGCTTAGGTCAATTAGCTAGTGAACTTCGTGGATGATGAACTTCGTGGATTACCGCATGGTGTGGAGTGAATGTTTAATGTTTTTGTAAACTTTATTGTGAGAAACATTTCTGCTCAAACACTCAGCTAAACACTGGTTGGCTATAAGGTCTCGCTCACACGGACGTTTGAATCTTGGATAAATGAACGGGCTCTGAATGCCATAGGTGTTTTTGGCAGTATTTGACATCAAGAAAACGTTGCATGCAGCATTTTTTTTGACGCCACAAAACAACATTAACATCAGACTGTAAAAATTCAAAGTTGGGAATTAAATAATATGACCATGAAAGATGTTTGTTTCACTCCCAACCTGCACTGACTTTATTCTAGCAAACCTCAAGCCCTATTCAGATCGGTTTAGTTTTAGCTTCTCAGTGATTTTGGTGCTGAATCCACCAGGTCAGTCATTTTAACGGACTGTGTGCTCTCACGTCAGGGAAGATTCCAATGTCTTTTACTTACTATAAAAATGAGCTGCAGAAGTAACTCCAGGTTAAATTCTATATCTATATTGCCTGAGTTTTCTTACATATGGAAAAAAGTTCTCTGCGGGACAAATCAACCTAGCATGTACTGTCCTACATCAGTTGTACAACTCTTATTAAAATATGTAAAATGACAAAAAGTGTTCACTTTTAATTGGCTGTAAATTCTCAAATGTACTTAAAATAGTGTATGGTTAGGGCAACTTCAAATGTTTTCTCTTCTTTTTGAGTAAATGCAGTGTATTAATCAAGGAGCCACTAGTATTGCTATACTAAGATTTTTTTAATCATGTGTGAATCGGACTTGATAATAAATATAATTACACTATTTACACTAGTAATAAATCTTGGTGATAATATTATTAGTAATAATAGTAATTACCCTGCCTCTCTATGGAAAACTAATCCTGTCTGAACCCTACTTTAGACAGCTTTTATTAGCTGAGCTTGTTGAGATCTGCATCAGCATAGTCATGCAGGTTCTCAAACAAAAGCTTACACTACTGCTGCATGTTATTGGTGGAATATAAAAACTGTTTTCCCCACAAATGACCTTCCGCTGTTTAGTTAAGATGTGCGTATCCATTGTTCCAGTATTGTTTTACTCTGTATAGTGTACAGTGTTTTATTCACCAGTTTGAAAGACACATTTCCAGTTTTTGTACATCCAAAGGACAATAAAGTCTTCTGTGTCTGGTCTCATATTTTATGACTTGGTGAGGATGAGGAGCAGGTTGTAATGATGAATATGTGCAGCAGGTGAAGATCCAGCTCATGCTGAGAGTGAACCAAACCCAAACTCTTTATTTGATCAAATCAGAACAACAAATAAAATATCACCCTGTCAGGAAACAAAGGTGCTTCAGTTCTCCAACATTAGCTGGCAGCACTTTTGACCCTCACTCAAAAATGCCAATGCAAGAAGAACCTCACTCTCTCTCTGTCTCTCCCTCTCTCTCTCTCTGTCTCTCCCTCTCTCTCTCTCTGTCTCTCTCCCTCTCTTTCTCTCTGGAGGACGATGAAAGAGGTACAAATCACTCCTACTGTCATGGCTGCTCAGAGAAAGAAGAGGTTGATTTTCTTGAAACGATTTCTCCAAAAGCAGTATCTGGCAAGGTGGGTGGGTGAAATATGGCTGCAACCATCGCAGAACGGCAGAAGTCCTCAAAAAGACTCGTCTGTCAAAAGCACAACTTGAACTACCATAATCCATATGAACTGTTAGAGGTCACAACAAAACTTCTGGATTTATTGCTTCCAAATGTGTCGCCCAGAAAGAGCCGTGACAGGCACTGACTTATGAGACGACACATCTAGGGTGGTCAGGCTGGTAATGCAGTCAGTAATGCGATTCCTGTTCTGGGGCAGATGCAGCCCTGTCTCAACAACTTGTGTTAAAGGATTTGCAGTATATTTTTCTATAAGCATATTTCAATTCTACAGGGAAAGCCTCTCTCTCTATGCATATATACAGATAGATAGATAGATAGATAGATAGATAGATGATAGATAGATAGATAGATAGATAGATAGATAGATAGATAGATAG